>JAGIQG010000013.1:2500-511079 GCA_024679065.1 Sphyrna mokarran | reverse complement strand
AGAGAATTATTATGGATAGGATTTATAGTTAATTAGAGAGAAATGAATTGATTGGGATAGTCAGCATGGTTTCGTGAAGGGTATGTCATGCCTTACTAACCTCATTGAGTTTTTTGAGAAAGTGACCAGAGAGGTGGATGGGGGTAAGGCGGTTGATGTAGTATATATGGACTTTAGTAAGGCGTTTGATAAGGTGGCCCATGGAAGACTTCTACAGAAAATGCAGATGTGTGGAATAGAGGGTGATTTAGCTATTGGATTAGAAATTGGCTGGCAGATAGAAGACAGAGGTGGTGGTTGGATGGGAGATATTCATCGTGGAGTTCGGTGACGAGTGGTGTGCCTCAGGGGTCTGTTTTGGGCCCCCTGCTGTTTGTAATTTTTATAAATGATCTGGATGAGGGTATTGAGGGATGGATCAGTAAATTTGCAGATGATACTAAAGTTGGTGGTGTGGTAGATAGTGAAGAGGGGTGTTTTAGTTTACAGAGTGACTTGGACAAGTTGCAGAGCTGGGCCGAGAGGTGGCAATGGAGTTTAATGTGAAAGTGTGAGGTAATGCACTTTGGCAGGAACAATAAATGTGTAGAGTATAGGGCTAATGGTAGGGCTCTTATAGTGTTGAGGAACAGAAGGATCTTGGTGTATGTGTCAATAGATCCCTGAAAGTAGGCAGTCAAGTGGATAAAGTTGTTAAGAAGGCATATGGAGTCTTAGCTTTTCTTGGTAGGGGGATTGAATTTAGGAGCCGCAGCATCATGTTGGAACTGTACAAAACTCTAGTGCGGCCGCACTTGGAGTATTGTGTGCAGTTCTGGTCCCCACATTATAAGAAAGATGTGGAGGCATTGAGAGGTTACAGAGGAGTTTACTAAGATGTTTGCCTGTATGGAGGGCAGGTCCTATGAAGAGAGGTTGAAGATTTGAGGGTTTTTCGTAGAAAAGGAGGCGGCTAAGGGGGATCTTATTGAAACATATAAGATGATTAGAGGTTTGGATAGGGTGGACAGTGATAGCCTTTTCCTAGGATGGAAAAAGCTAGCACGAGGGGACACAGACTTTAAATT
The DNA here is from genome assembly GCA_024679065.1 of Sphyrna mokarran. NCBI lineage: Eukaryota > Metazoa > Chordata > Chondrichthyes > Carcharhiniformes > Carcharhinidae > Sphyrna > Sphyrna mokarran. Next base: position 510,012 of record JAGIQG010000013.1, on the reverse strand, counting down.
AAGGGGTATGAGTTATAGGACGGATATCAGAGGTAGGTTCTTTACTCAAAGAGTGATTAGGGAGTGGAATGCCCTGCCTGCAGCTGTTGTAGATGCGCCAAGTTTGGTGGCTTTAAGAGGTTAGTTGATAAGTATATGGATGAGAAGGGAATGGTTTAGTTAGGAGGGGCATTGCTTTTTATTTTGGTCGGCACAACATCGAAGGCCGAAGGCCCTGTTCTGTGCTGTATTGTTCTATGTTCTAAGATGATTAGAGGTTTAGATAGGGTGGACAGTGATAGCCTTTTTCCTAGGATGGAGAAAGCTAGCACGAGGGGACACAGCTTTAAATTAAGGGGTGATAGTTATAGGACGGATATCAGAGGTAGGTTCTTTACCCAGAGGGTTGTTAGGGAGTGGAATGCCCTTCCTGCGGCAGTTGTAGATGCGCCAAGTTTGGTGGCGTGTAAGAGGTTAGTTGATAAGTATATGGAAGAGAAGGGAATGGTTTAGTTTGGAGGGTCATTGCTTTTTATAATTGGTCGGCGCAACATCGAAGGCCGAAGGGCCTGTTCTGTGCTGTAATGTTCTATCTATGTTCTATGTTCTATTCCCTCCTCGGTATCCACCTTCTCTGCAGCCATGACACTGTCCCTGATCAACAGGGCCACTCCACCACCTCTTTTGCCTCCCTCCCTGTCCTTCCTGAAGGATCTGAATCCCGGGACCTGTAGTACCCAGTCCTGTCCCTGAGACATCCAAGTCTCCGTAATGGCCACCACATCACAATCCCAAGCAGCAATCCACGCCCGAAGTTCATCCACCTTATTTACTACACTCCTGGCATTAAAATAGACACAGCTCAGTCCCTCAGACTGGACATTTCCCTTCTCCCCCACTCGTCTAACCTGCCTCTCATCCTGCCTCGAGTCCTTCCCTACCTGGGAGCTAACTTCCTTGCTCCCAGTCTCCACATCACTATTCCCTCCCCCTAACCTTTCTAGTTTAAAGTCCCCCCAGTAGCCCTAGCCAGCCTTCCCGCCAAGATATTAGTCCCCCTGGGATTCAAGTGCCATCCGTCTTTGCTGTACAGGTCACACCTGCCCCTAAAGAGGTCCCAATGATCCAGGAACCGGAATCCCTGCCCCCTGCTCCAGTCCCTCAGCCACGTATTCAACCTCCACCTCATACTATTCCTGTTCTCTCTCCCGAGGTGCAGGCAGCAATCCTGAGATGACTACCTTCGCTTTCCTCTCTCTCAGCTGCCTACCCAGTTCCCTATAATCCCTTTTCACATCCACTTCCCTCTTCCTGCCTATGTCAGTAGTACCTATATGTACTACAACTTCCAGTTCCTCACCCTCCCCTTTCAGGATGTCCGGGATGCGTCCACAGACATCCCAAATCCCAGCTCCAGGGAGACATACCACCATCCGCGACTCCCGTCTGCGTCCACAAAAACGCCTGTCCGCCCCCCTCACTAGGGAGTCCCCTATAAGCACTGCCTTTTTGCTCCGTTTTTTAGGTTTTTGTTTTTGTGCAGCTCCAGGGAGCTGGCCACCACTGCCTCCCTTGGATGAGCTGTCCCCCACAGTAGTACTGAGGCAAGAGTACTTATTTTGAAGGGGGACATCCACCGGTGTACTTTCCATCACCTGAGGTTTCCCCTTCGTAATAGTTACCCATGTGCCTTCTCCCCTTTGCCCCGGTGTGACTACTTGTCTGTAGCTCCTATCAATAATCTCCTCATTCTTCCTAATGAGTCGAAGGTCCTCAAGCTGCATTTTCAGTTCTTTTACCTGGTTCCGTAGGGATTGCAGCTCCACACAGCGATCACAGGTATGGACATCTGGGAGACCAGGAGCCTCCAAGACCTCCCACATCTTACAATGGCAACAACATGCTGGCCTCACACCCATGCTTGCCCCTTTTTAGTAACCCAGAGAAAAAACAAGTAAGAAAGATTAAAAAAAAACTTACCTTGCCTCCCCTTTTTGCTTAGGCCCTGTGAGCCAAGGACCTTACAGCTCACACAAAAACAAACTTACCTGCTCCTTCTCAGAGCTCTCTCTCTCTCTCTCTCTCCTCTTTAGGTTAGAGGAGGAGGGGGGCTGGGATACTCTACTTGTGTAGAGTATCGGGATTCCACACCACCCCAATTTATAGTGAGGTTGAAAAAAAAACTACACTACCCAAGGTGCTTTGCAACACCTTCCGGGTTTAAAAGTTTAAAAAGTTTAAAAAAAAACTAGTAAAATTTAGACTTAAAAATCGCTCTACTCACTCACAAGCTCTCCACTCGCAAATCGCTGCCTCTCCACAGTGCTCCCAAGGAACAATTAGGAAGTCTCTTAAAAGTCTCAGAAGTCTCTTAAAAGACCCCAGTGAGTTTGCCTCAACAACCTCCGACGGCAGTCGGTTCCATTTACTCACCACCCTCTGAGTGAAAAACCTACCCCTGACATCTCCTTTGTATTTGCTTCCCTGCACCTTAAATCTGTGTCCTCTTGTCGTGACCATTTCGGCTCGGGGAAATAGTCTCTGAGAGTCCACCCTATCTGTTCCTCTCAATGTTTTATAAACCTCTATCAGGTTGCCCCTCAACCTACGTCTCTCCAGTGAGAAGAGTCCCAGTTCCCTCAACCTATTTTCATAAGGCCTACCTCCCAATCCAGGCAGCATCCTTGTAAATCTCCTCTGAACCCTCTCAATAGCCTCTATATCCTTCGTATAATGAGGCGACCAGAACTGCGCATTAACGCTTAATGTTAAGCTGTTGTTTAAAAAAGGTAGCAGACAAAAGGATGGGAATTATAGGCTGGTTAGCTTAATGTTCATAGTTGGAAAAATGCTAGAATCCATCATCAAAGAAGAAATAGCAAGACAACTAGAAAAGAATGGTTTGATCAAGCAGATGAAGCAGAATTCGTGAAGGGGAAGTTGTGTTTAGCGAATTTATTGGATTTCTATGACGATGTGACGTGTGATACACAGAGGGGAACCAATGGATGTGGTGCTTTTAGATTTCTAGAAGGCGTTCAGTAAGGTGCCTCACAAAAGGTTAGGGAGCACGGAGTTGGGGGTAAGGTGTTAACGTGGATTGAGGATTGGTTGTTTAACAGGAAGCAGAGTTGGAATCAATGGGTGCTTTCCTGCTTGGCAGTTGGTAACTAGTGGGGAGCCGCAGGGATTGATGCTGGGGCCTCAACTGTTCACCATTTACATAGATGATCTGGAGGAAGGGGCTGAGTGTATGGTAACAAAATTTGCTGATGATACATAGGTGATTGGAACAGTGGATTGTGTGGAAGACGCGGAAAGTCTGCAGAGAATCCAGATAGGCTGAGTGAGTAGGCAAGGACCTGGCAGATGGAGTACAATGTTAGCAAATGCAAGGTTATCCACTTTGGTAGAAATAATAGTAGGAGGGATTATTATTTAAAGCGTGAAAAGCTGCAGCATGCTACAGTGCAGAGGGATCTGGGGGTCCTTGTGCATGAATTGCAAAAACATATTTTGCAGGTGCAGCAGGTGATCAAGAAGGCGAATAGCATGTTGGCCTTTATAGCGAGGGGAATAGAATATAAAAGTAGGGAGGTCTTGCTGCAACTGTACAGGGCACTGGTGAGGTTGCAATTGGAGTACTGTGTGCAGTTTTGGTCCCTGCATTTGCAAAAGGATATATTGGCCTTGGAGGGAGTACAGAAAAGGTTCACCCGGCTGATACCAGAGATGAGGGGGTTAGCTTATGAAGAGGGATTGAATAGACTGGGTCTGTACTTGTTAGAGTTTAGAAGGCTGAATCTTATAGAGACTTATAAGATAATGAAGGGGCTAGATAAGATAGAGGTAGAGAGATTCTTCCCGCTTAGAGAGGATAACAGAACTAGAGGGCACAGCCTCAAAATAAGGGGGGGATGCAGTTTAGAAAAGAGGTAAGGAGGAACTTCTTCACTCAAAGGGTGGTGAATCTCTGGAATTCTCTGCCCATTAAAGTAGTGGAGGCTACCTCGTTGCATATATTTAAGTCACAGATAGACAGATTTCTGATAGACAAGGGAATTAACGGTTATGGGGAGAAAGCGGGAAAGTGGAACCGATCCACTTCCGATTAGTCATGATCTTATTGAATGGCAGGACAGGCTTGAAAGGCTAGATGACCTACTCCTGCTCCTATTTCTTAAGTTCTTATGAGTTCTAAAGTTTCAAACCCTCTGAGTAGAAATTCTACCTCATCTCACTCTTAAATTGGCACCTCTTTATTCTGGGACTATGACCTTTGGTCCTACATTGCCCTATGAAGAAAAATGTCTTCTCAGTATTTATCCTATCAACCGTCTTAAGAATCCTTTATGTTACAATGAAATCATCCATCATTCTTATAAATTCCATTGAATAGAGTCCCAACCCTGTTTAACCTTTCCTTATAAGACAGTTCCTCTACACCAAGGATTACCCTAATGAACCATCTCTAAATTGCTTCTATTTTTGTGTCATCTTTCCTTAAATAAGGAGGCCAAAACTGCTCACTACTCCAGATGTGTCTCTTGTACAGTTTCAGCAAAACTTCCCAGTGGCATAGTAGTTGGCACTGCTGCTTCACTGTGCCTGGGATCCAGGTTCAATTCCGGCCTTAGCTAATTGTCTGCATAGCGTTTACACATTCTCCCTGTGTGTATATAGGGTTTGTCTGGGAGTTCTGGTTACCTTTCACATCCAAAGATATGGAGGTTAGTTGGATTGGCCATGCTAAAATTCCCCTTTGATGTCAGGGATTAGCAGGATAAATACTTGGGGATCCTGGGTAGATGTCAGTGCAGAGTCAATGGGTTGAATGCTCTTCTTCTGTATTGTAGGGATTACATGACTTTTAAGAGAGTTCTGTATGAGTACATGGGATTTAATAGGATTGAGGGTTATAGGTAGGCCTAGTAGGTAGGGATATGATCTGCATAACTTGTGGGCCGAAGGGCCTGTTTGTGCAGTAATTTTTCTATGTTCTATGAGTGTGTGTGTGTGTATATATATATATAAGAACATTATAGCGCAGTACAGGCCCTTCGGCCCTCAATGTTGTGCCGAACAATGTAACCAATTTTATGACCGTCTATCCTAAACTATTCCAATGCTATCCATATGCCTATCCATTGACCATTTGAACGCCCTTAAACTTGATGAGTCCACAATTGCTGCAGGCTCGGCATTCTACGCCCTTGCTACGCTCTGAGTAAAGAACCCACCTCTAGCATCTGTCCTATAACGTTTGATAAGGTGCCCAATGGAAGGCTTCTGCAGAAAATGCAGATGTATGGGATTGAGGGTGATTTAGCTAATTGGATTAGGAATTGGCTAGCTGATAGAAGACAGAGGGTAGTGGTTGATGGAAATTATTCATCATGGAGTTTGGTAACAAGTGGTGTACCTCAGGGATCTGTTTTGGGGCCCCTGCTGTTTGTAATTTTTATAAATGATCTGGATGAGGGTATTGAAGGATGGATTAGTAAAATTGCGGATGACACCAAAGTCGGAGGAGTGGTAGATAGTGAAGAGGGGTGTTATAGTTTGCAGAGAGACTTGGACAAGTTGCAGAGCTGGGCCGAGAGGTGGCAAATGGAGTTCAATGTGGAAAAGTGTGAGATAATTCACTCTGGCAGGAATAACAAATGTGTAGAGTATAGGGCTAATGGTAGAACTCTTAATAGTGTTGATGAACAGAGGGATCTTGGTGTATATGTGCATAGATCCCTGAAAGTAGGCAGTCAAGTCGATAAGGTTGTCAAGAAAGCATACGGAGTCTTAGCTTTTATTGGTAGGGGGATTGAATTTCGGAGCCGCAACGTCATGTTGCAACTATACAAAACTCTAGTGCGGCCGCACTTGGAGTATCGTGTGCAGTTCTGGTCCCCACATTATAAGAAAGATGTGGAGGCATTGGAGAAGGTACAGAGGAGGTTTACCAGGATGTTGCCTGGTATGGAGGGCAGGTCTTATGAGGAGAGGGTGAGGGATTTGAGGTTGTTTTCGTTAGAAGGAAGGCGGCTAAGAGGAGACCTTATTGAAACATTTAAGATGATTAGAGGTTTAGATAGGGTGGACAGTGATAGCCTTTTTCCTAGGATGGAGAAAGCTAGCACAAGGGGACATAGCTTTAAATTAAGGGGTGGTAGTTATAGGATGGATGTCAGAGGTAGGTTCTTAACCCAGAGGTTGGTCAGGGTGTGGAATGCCCTGCCTGCTGCAGTTGTAGATGCGCCAAGTTTGGGGGCGTTTAAGAGGTAAGTAGATAAGTTTATGGACGAAAAGGGAATGGTTTAGGTTAGAGGGTCATTGCTTTTTCTTAATTGGTCGCCCAACATCGGAGGCCAAAGGGCCTGTTCTGCGCTGTAATGTTCTAATAACTACCACCCCTTAATTTAAAGCTTTGTCCCCTCGTGTTATCCTTCTCCATCCGAGGAAAAAGGCTCTCACTATCCACCCTATCCAACCCTCTAATCATATATATTTATATGCAAGAGGGTAGACAGGGAGAGTGTTGGACCACTTAAGAACAGGGGAAGGAATCTATGCGTGGAGCCAGAGGAAATGAGTGAGATATTAAATGAGTACTTTGCATCAGTATTCACCACAGAGGACTTGGGTGATGATGAAACTGGGGAAGGAGGCCAGCAGATATCGTATGGGTCATAGAACATAGAACAATACAGAACAAACAGGCCCTTCGGCCCACGAGTTGCGCCGATCACCTGTTGATAACTCCTGTCGATTATCTCCTCTTTCTCTCTAATGAGACGAAGATCCTCAAGCTCCATCTCCAGTTCCTTAACCTTATCCCTTAGGAGCTGCAGCTCTACACACCTAGCACAGGTATGGATGTCTGGGAGTCCAGGAGCCTCCAAGACCTCCCACATCTGGCACTGGGAACAACATGCCGGCCTCACACCCATTATTTGCCCTCCTTTAGAAACACAGAGGAAAAAGTAATAAAAACTTATAACTTACCCTGTCTCACCCTTTATGCTTAGGTCCTGTAAGCCAAAGCCCTTACAGCTACACAAAAAAAAACAGATAGGGAAAAAAAAACAATCTTACCTGCTCTCTCTCTCTCTCCCTCTTTTTAGGTTAGAGGAGGAGGGAGGGTGGGATACTCTACCTGTGTAGAGTATCGGGATTTCCCACCGCTCCAATTTACATTAAGCTTAAAAAAACTACACTTCCCATGTGTCCTTGCGACACTTTCTGGACTCCGGAAAATTTAAAAAAAAACTAGTGAAAAATCAATAAATTGTACAGAAAAATCACACTACTCACCCACACCAGCTCTCCACTCGGAATATGCTGCTTCTCTTCAGTGCCCCCAAGGAACAATGAGACCAAGTCCCCGAGGTAAGTAACTTTTTAAACTTGAAAAAAAAATACACTTCCCATGTGTCCTTGTGACACTTTCCAGCCTCCGGAAAATTTAAAAAAAAACTAGTGAAAAATCAATAAATTGTACAGAAAAATCACACTACTCACCTACACCAGCTCTCCACTCGGAATTCGCTGTCTCTCTTCAGTGCCCCCAAGGAACAATCATGCTGAGACCAAAAAGGTATTGGGGTTCTTGAAAATCATTAAGGTAGACAAGTCCCCAGAGCCTGATGGGATCTACCCCAGAATAGTGAGAGAGGCAAGGGAGGAATTGCTGAGGCCTTGAGAAAAATGTTTGTATCATCACTGGTGACAGGGAAGGTCCCAGAGGAATGGAGAATAGCTAATACTGTTCCTTTAAGAGGGGAGCAAGAATAATCCAGGTAATTACAAGGCAGTGAGCCTTACATCACTGGTAGGAAAATTATTGGGAAAAGATTCTTCAAGATAGCATTTACTCCCTCTTGGAAATAAGTGGATGTCTTAGAAAGAGGCAATATGATTTTGTGAAGGGGAGATTATGCCTCACTAACTTGATTTTTTTCAAGGAAGTGACAAAGATGATCACTGATGGCAGGGAAATGGATGTTGTATAACATCCACTAGACATTGTCTAAGGCCTTTGACAATGTCCTGAACGGCAGACTGCTGCAGAAGGCAAAATCGCTGAAAAGATTGATATACTGGCGCAAATATGACACCACTGTTTGAAAAAAGGAAGTAGACGAAAAACGGTAGCTATAGGCTGGTTAGCTTAACTTCTGTGTAGGGAAAATGCTTCAATCTATCATCAAGGAAGAAATAGTGAGACATCTAGATATAAATTGTCCCATTTGTAAGACGCAGCATGGATTCATGAAGGGCAAGTCATGTTTGACTTATTTGGTGGAATTTTTTGAGAACATTACATGTGCAGTGGACAGTGGGAAAACTGTGGATGTACTTAGATTTCCAGAAAGCATTTGACAAGGTGCTGCACCAAAGACTGTTACATAAGATAAAGGTGCACAGTGTTACAGGCAATATATAAGCATGGATACAGGATTGGTTAACAAACAGAAAGCAAAGAATAGGGGTAAATGAGTGTTTTTCTGGTGGGCGATCAGTGACTAGTTGTTGTTGTTTATCCATTGTCATCAATGAGGATCTCGACACCATTAGTCATTTTGAGGCTGGTTTTGGTGTGTCCAAAGATGACTGATCAGGCCAATTCGGACACAGAAAGTCCTAATATATATTGGACAGATTTGTGCAGACACTGTAGTTGTTGCACTGGTGGCTCTGGACTTGCGCAACTCATGCTTAAATTGTGCTTCAGCAATATAACTTGCTTCGTGAGCTTGGTAGCCTTTGTAGATGAGGCAGAGTCAGGTAGGGCAGTTTTGTGCCAGCGTTTCCCAGGTAGTCGTGTCAATGTCAAGCGACTTCAGAGAGGCTTTGTGTGTGTCTTTGAAACGTTTCTTCTGCCCTCCATGTGAGCGTCTTTCCAGCAGAGAGTTCCCCAAAAAGAAGCTGCTTGGGTATGCACTTATCTGACATACGGATGACATGATCTGCCCACCGCCCTTAGTTCTCATCAGCAGTGTGTGGACTAATGGTAGACTTGCTCTAGAGAGAACTTCAGTGGCTGGTACTTTGTCTTGCCAACAGATGCATAATATTCTGCGAAGACAAGTCATGCGGAAATGATTGAGCTGTCTTGCATGCCTTCAATACAGTCTACATTTCACAGGCAAACGGGAGGGTTATGAGTAACGCGGCGCTATAGACCTTCAATTTTGTTGCTGGGCTGATTCCTGACATTCTCATACAGTAGAACACACTCTAGCGAAAGCAGAATTTGCCTTTGCTATTCTGCAGTTAACTTCTATATCAATAGTCACTGCTTGGAAGAGGGTGCTGCAAGATAAGTGAACTGGTCCACTGCCTGTAGTTTCTGCCCTTGATTGTGGTTATGGGTTCTGTATAAGGTGCATGGGGAGGCTGGTGCATGATTCGGTCTTTTTAATGTTGATGGTGAGTCCAAAGTTGTCATAAGACACTGAAAAGAGGGTGATTTAGCTAATTGGATTAGGAATTGGCTGGCAGATAGAAGACAGAGGGTGGTGGTTGATGGGAGATATTCATCGTGGAGTTCGGTGACGAGTGGTGTGCCTCAGGGGTCTGTTTTGGGGCCCCTGCTGTTTGTAATTTTTATAATGATCTGGATGAGGGTATTGAGGGATGGATCAGTAAATTTGCAGATGATACTAAAGTTGGTGGTGTGGTAGATAGTGAAGAGGGGTGTTTTAGTATACAGAGTGACTTGGACAAGTTGCAGAGCTGGGCCGAGAGGTGGCAAATGGAGTTTAATGTGGAAAAGTGTGAAGTAATGCAATTTGGCAGGAACAATAAATGTGTAGAGTATAGGGCTAATGGTAGGGCTCTTAATAGTGTTGAGGAACAGAAGTATCTTGGTGTATGTGTCAATAGATCCCTGAAAGTAGGCAGTCAAGTGGATAAAGTTGTTAAGAAGGCATATAGAGTCTTAGCTTTTATTGGTAGGGGGATTGAATTTAGGAGCTGCAGCATCACGTTGCAACTGTACAAAACTCTAGTGCGGCTGCACTTGGAGTATTGTGTGCAGTTCTGGTCCCCACATTATAAGAAAGATGTGGAGGCATTGGAGAGAGTACAGAGGAGGTTTACCAGGATGTTGCCTGGTATGGAGGGCAGGTCTTATGAAGAGAGGCTGAGGGATTTGAGGTTGTTTTCGTTAAAAAGGAGGCGGCTAAGAGGGGACCTAATCGAAACATATAAGATGATTAGAGGTTTAGATAGGGTGGACAGTGATAGCCTTTTTTCCTAGGATGGAGAAAGCTAGCACGAGGGGACACAGCTTTAAATTAAGGGGTATGAGTTATAGGACGGATATCAGAGGTAGGTTCTTTACTCAAGAGTGATTAGGGAGTGGAATGCCCTGCCTGCAGCTGTTGTAGATGCGCCAAGTTTGGTGGCGTTTAAGAGGTTAATTGATAAGTATATGGAAGAGAAGGGAATGGTTTAGTTTGGAGGGGCATTGCTTTTTATTTTGGTCGGCACAACATTGGAGGCCGAAGGGCCTGTTCTGTGCTGTATTGTTCTATGTTCTAAAACTTGTCCATACTGCCTTGCATCTCTGGCTCTGAGCCAGCATTCAGGGCGGTCATCGGCAAAGAGGAAATCTCTCAGAACAGACTCTTTCACTTTGGTAATAGCTTAAAGTCTCCTCAGGTTGAAAAGCTTCCCATCTACTCTGTACTTGACGGTGATTCCAGCAACACTGTCCTGGAAGGCATCATTCAACATGGCAGTAAACATCATGCTGAACTGTGTGGGTGCGAGCACACAGCCTCGTTTGACGTCACTGGTGACTGGGAATGTCTCAGAGGATTCTCCGCCATCCAGTACTCTAGTCATCATGGAACTGGCATACCATCTGAATGAATTTGGGAGGGCAGCCGAAATTTGACATGATCCTCCACAAGCCTTGTCGGCTTACAGTATCGAAGGCTTTTGTGAGGTCAACAAAGGTTGTATAGAGCTTGCAATTCTGCTCCTGACACTTCTCCTGAAGTTGGCGTGCAGCAAAAATCATGCCAGTAGTCCCATGACCTTTGCTGAAGCCACACTGTGATTCTGGAAGCAGGCCCAGCTCCAGATGAGTGACCAGACAATTCAGCAGGACTCTTGCAAGGGATTTTCCTATGATGGAGAGCACAAAATTCCTCGGTGGTTGCCGCATACTTGCCAATTGCCCTTACTCTTGTAGAGGTGTACGGTGGAAGCATCTTTAAGTTCCTGAGGAATGCATCCTTGCTTCCAAAAGGACTGGAACAACTCAGTGAGCTTCTCGATAAGTGCAGGACCAGCAGCTTTTTTGATGTTTGCAGGTATAGCATGTGCCCCTGGAGCTTTGCCACTGGATAGCTGGTTGACCCAGCTTTCATGACTTCAGCTACGATCAGCTTCCTCACTATAGGAAGGACGTGGAAGCTATTGAAAGGGTGCAGAGGAGATTTACAAGGATGTTGCCTGGATTGGGAGGCATGCCTTATGAAGACAGGTTGAGGGAGCTGGGACTGTTCTCCCTGGAGAGACGAAGGTTGAGAGGCGACCTGATAGAGGTTTACAAGATGTTGAGAGGAATAGATAGGGTGGACTCTCAGAGACTATTTCCCAGGGCTGAAATGGTCGCGACGAGAGGGCACAGATTTAAGGTGCAGGGAAGCAAGTACAGAGGGGATGCTAGGGGAAAGTTTTTTCACTCAGAGGGTGGTGAGTGAATGGAATCGGCTGCCGTCGGTGGTGGTCGAGGCGAACTCGCTGGGGTCTTTTAAAAGACTTCTGGATGAGTATATGGGATCCAATGGGATTGGGGGTTATAGATAGGTCTATGGCTGGGTAGGTTTTGATGTGTTCGGCACAACTTGTGGGCCGAAGGGCCTGTTTGTGCTGTAGTGTTCTATGTTCTATGGATCATCCATAGCGCTGTTGATATCAACCTGGGGAATCCTGTCTTTTGCCTCATCGTTAATAGATGATGGTCAGTTGAAGACGGCTTCAAAGTGTCAGCCCATCTCTGCAGGATGTGCTTTTTCTCTGTAATGAGAGTTGCACCATCTGGGGAACTCCTGAGAGATTGAGGTCCACAGAGAGTGTTAAGAGTTTCATAGAACTGTTTCAAGTCATTTGTCAGTGTATCTGTATTTCATCTGTCTTGGCGCTCAGCCAGGCATCCTGCATTTTCTGCAGTTTATTCTGGACTATCCTGTGAGCACTAGTAAAAGTATTTTTCGTGGCACCTGAAGATGGGTCATTCTGATAGGCTCGACGAAGACGGTGCTTTTCAACAAGTATAGCCTGTATCTCCTCTTCATTCTCATTGAACCAATCATGCTGCTTACGGCTAAAGAGCCCAAGCATCTTCAGTACAGATGTATGGATAGCATCCCTGAAGCATTCTCAGTCTTCCTCAGTACTGCTGCAAAGTGTACGTTAGTGAGCTTGATTTCTAAGTCTTCAACCAGTGCTGAAACTGTGCTGGGGTTCTTTAGCTTGGCCGCATTGATTCTTTTCATAACCTTGCTTCCTTGTGGTTGCCTCTTGGGTCTGATGTGAAGCCTCATCTTGGAGACAATGAGCCTGTGATCTGTCCAGCAGTCAGCACCACACATAGTAGCACAGTGATTAGCACTGCTGCTTCACAGCTTCAGGGTCCTGGGTTCGATTCTCTGCTCGGGTCACTGTCTGTGTGAAGTTTGCACATTCTAGTTTCTGCGTGGGTTCCTAAATGGAGGGCTGTGACAAGTGGTGCCCCTCAGGGATCATGCTGGGACCTTTGCTGTTCGTAATATATATACGATTTGAAAGAAAATGTAATTGGTTTCGTTCGTGAATTTGCAGATAGCAATGAAGACCATCAGAGGATACAGTAGAATATGGATCAGTTGGAGACTTGGGTGGAGAGATGGCAGATGGAGTTTAATTCAGACAAATGTGAGATAATGCATTTTGGAAGGTCTAATATAGGTAAGAAATATACAGTAAATATACAGTAAGAACCCTTAAGAGAATTGATAGGTAGAGGGATCTCTGTGTACAAGTACACAGGTCACTGAAAGTGGCAATTTAGGTGGAGAAGGTAGATAAGAAGGCATACAGCATGCTTGCCTTCATTGGCCGAGGCATTATGTTTAAAAATTGGCAAGTCATGTTGTAGCTTTACAGAACCTTAGTTAGTCTGCACTTGGAATATAATGTTCAATTCTGCTTGCCGCACTACCAGAAGGATGTGAAGGCTTTGGAGAGAGTATAGAAAAGATTACCAGGATGTTGCCTGATATGGAGGGCATTAGCTATGAAGAGAGGTTGGAGAAACTTGGTTTGTTCTCGCTGGAACCACAGAGATTGAGGGGTGACCTGATAGAAGTCCACAAGATTATGAAGGACATGGACAGAATAGATAATCAGAAGCTTTTTCCCACGTTGGAAGAGTGAATCATTAGAAGATACAGGTTTAAGGTGTGAGAGACAAGGTTTAAAGGAGATGTATGAGGCAAGTTTTTTACACAAAAAGTGGTGGATGCCTAGAAATTGCTGCAGGGAGATAGAGCGGAAGCAGATGTGATGGTGACTTCTATGGAGCGCCTCGAGAACTACATGAATAGAATGAGAATGAAGAGACAAGTTCCCCGAAAGATAAGAGGTTTTAGTTCAGCCCGTGAGGATGGTCGGTATACACCTGGAGGGCCGAAGGGCCTGTTCTTATACTGCAATTTTCTTAGTTCTTTGAGTAGGTCATTCAGCCCTCAAGTCCTCACCACAGTTAATATGATCATAGACAATGGATTCCTGGACAAACAGTGGATTTTCAATCAGATAATGGGTGGATTCCCAGACAGTGAGTTATTCCAGGGCTACTGGGTGGCTTCCCGGACAGTGAGTGGATTAGGGAGTCAGTGGATTTCTGGACATTGTGCTACCAGAGACAGATGATGGATTCCTGATAAGCAGGGGATGGATTTCCCAATACTGGGTCGATTCCCAGACACAGGGCAGATTCTTGGGACAGTCAGTGGATGTCTGGGACATTGGGGGAATTCCTGGATGCATGTGGATTCCCGATCAGTGGATACCCAGACAGTGGATTCTGAGATAGGCAGTGGATTCCTCTGACACTAGTGGAATTTGTGGTTGGAGAGTGGATCCCGGGGACATTTGGTCCCGGAACATGCAATGCATTCCCGGGCAGTTAGTGGTTTCAGGGCAGGCAGTAGATCCCTGCACCGTTCATGGATCTCCGGACTGGCAATGGATTTCCGGATATGCATTGGATCCCGGGAGAGACAATGGATCTCCTGTCATGTCTAGGGTCCCCATAGTGACAGTGCATCCCCAGGTGATCGCACAGGCAGCGGATCACCAGATTATTACCGCTTTCCCACTTTCTCCGGCAGCCGTTAACCGCTTCATCCTCGCGCCCGCAGCCCGCAGCATCGCGCATGCGCAGCAACCGCACATTCCCGCCCAAACTGTGGAGGCGGGGCCAATTGGGCAAAGGAACAAATAGGAAAACACCACGGAGCGGAGCGGGGCCGGCAAGGAGGGAGGAAGGAGATGTAGAAGGCGTGCGAAAGCTGAGGGAGAGGGCATGTGGAGGGTCATGGAGAGGGCATGTGAAGGTGAGGGAGAGGACATGAAGAGGGTGATGGAGTAGGTATGTGGAGGGTGATGGAGAGAGCATGTGGAGGGTGAGGGAGCGGGCATGTGGAGGGTGAGGGAGAAGGCATGTGGAGGGAGAGGGAATGTAAATGGTGAGGGTAGGGCATGTTGAGGGTGATGGACAGAGCATGTGGAGGGTGATGGAAAGGGCATATGCAAGGTAGGGAGATTCCATGTTGGGGGTGAGGGAGAGGGCATGCGGAGCGTGATGGAGAGGGTATGTGGAGGGAGATAGAGAATGTGGAGGGTGATAGAGAAGGGCATGTGGAAAGTGAGGGAGAGGGCACGTGGAGGGTGTAGAAAAGGACATGTGGAGAATGATGGAGAGAGAATGTGGATGGCAAGGGAGAGGGCATGTGATGGATGATGGAAAGAGCATGTGGAGTGCGAGGGAAAGGACATATGAAGGGCGATGGAGAAGGCATGTAGAGAGTGATGGAGGGCATGTGGAAGGTGAGGGAGACAGCATGTGGTGAGAGAGAGGCCATGTGGAGGGTGAGGGAGATTCCATGTTGAGGGTGATGGAGAGGGCTTGTGGAGGGTGACGGAGAGAGCATGTGGTGGGTGAGGGAGAGGGCAAGTGGATAGTGATGGTGAGGGCAGATGGAAAAGGGTGATGGAGAGGGTAAGTAGAGGGTGATGGAGAGTGCATGTGGAGAGTGATGGAGAGCGCATGTGAAGCATGAGGGAGAGGGCATGGGGAGAGTGATTGACAGGGATGTGAAGGTGAGGGAGAGGGCATGTGGAGGGTGAGGGAAAGGGAATGTAAATGGGAGTGATAGGGCACTTGGGGGGCGATGGACAGGGCATGTGGAGGCTGAGGGAGAGGGCATGTGGAGAGTAAGGAAGATTCCATATTGAGGGTAAGGGAGAGAGCATGTGGGGAATGATGGAGAGGGCACGTGGAGGGTGAGAAAGAGGGCATGTGGAGTGCAAGGGGAAGGGCATATGAAGGGTGATGGAGAAGGCTTGTGGAGGGTGATGGAGAGAGCATATGGAGGGTGAGGGAGGGCATGTGAAGGATGAGGGAGAGAGCACGTGGTGAGAGAGGGGCCATGTGGAAGGTGATGAAGTGGGTATGTGAAGCATGAAGGAGATGGCATATGGAGCATGAGGGAGAGGGCATGGGAGGGTGAAGGAGAGGGCATGTGGAGGGTGAGGGAGAAGGCATGTGGAGGGTGAGGGAGAAGGAATGTAAATGGTGAGGTATAGGGCATGTAGAGGGTGATGAACAGGACATGCGGAGGGTGATGGTGATGGCATATGGAAAATGATGGAAAGGGGATATGGAGGATGATGGAGAGTGCATGTGGAGCGTAAGGGAGATTCCATGTTGAAGGTGAGAGAGAGGGAATGTGGAGGGTGATAGAACGGGCATGTGGAAATTGAGGGAGAGGGCATGTGGAGGGTGCGGAAAAAGACACGGAGAATGATGGCGGGAGCATTTGGAGGGCAAGGGAGAGGGAATGTGGTGGATGATGGAGAGAGCATGTGGAATGCAAGGGAAAGGGCATGTGAAGGGTGATGGAGAAGGCATGTGGTAAGAGAGAGGGCATGTAGAGGAACATAAAACATAGAACACTACAGCACAAACAAGACCTTCAGCCCACGAGTTGCGCCGATCACATCTATACCTACCAAGCCACAGACATATCTATAACCCCCTATCCCATTAGTTCCCGTATACTCATCCAGAAGTCTTTTAAAAGACCCCAGCAAGATCGCCTCTACCACCACTGACGGCAGACGATTCCATTCACTCACCACCCTCTGAGTGAAAAACTACTCTCTAACATCCCCTCTATTTGCTTCCCTGCACCTTAAATCTGTGTCCCCTCGTAGCGACCATTTCAGCCCGGGGAGACAGCCTCTGAGAATCCACCCTATCTATTCCAATCAACATTTTATAAACCTCTATCAGGTCGCCTCTCAAACTACGTCTCTCCAGGGAGAAGAGTCCCAGCTCCCTCAACCTATCTTCATAAGGAATGCTTCCCAGTCCAGGCAGCATCCTAGTAAATCTTCTCTCCACTCTTTCAATAGCTTCCACATCCTTCCTATAGTGAGGCGACCAGAACTGTGCACGTACTCCAAATGGGGTCTGACAAGGGTCTTATAAAGCTGCATCATTACCTCCTGACTCTTTAACTCAATCCCTCAATTTATGAAGGTCAGTACACCATATGCCTTCTTGACCACTTCCTCCACCTGCGAGGCCGATTTAAGAGCCCTATGGACCCGGACTCCAAGATCCTTCTGCTCTACAACACAGCTAAGACTCCTATCCTTGATATTGTACTCCTTCATCCCGTTATTCTTGCCAAAATGGACCACTACACATTTATCCGCATTGAAGTCCATCTGCCACTTCTCCGCCCAGTCTTGCATCCTGTCTATGTCCCGCTGCAACTTTTGACCTCCCTTCAGACCATCCACAACAACACCAACCCTTTGTATCGTCGGTGAACTTGCTAACCCATCCCTCCACTTCCTTATCCAGGTCATTTATGAAAATGACAAACAGCAAGGGTCCCAGAACAGATCCCTGGGGCACTCCACTGGTGACCGACCTCCATGCAGAACAAGACCCATCCACAACCACTCTCTGCCTTCTGCCAGCAGGCCAGTTCTGGATCCACAAGGCCAAATCCCCTTGGATCCCTTGCCCTCTCACCTTAGAACATAGAACATTACAGCACAGAACAGGCCCTTCGGCCTTCGATGTTGCGCCGACCAATATAAAAAGCAATGCCCCTCCAAACTAAACCATTCCCTTCTCTTTCATATACCTATCAACTAACCTCTTAAACGCCACCAAACTTGGCGCATCTACAACGGCTGCAGGCAGGGCATTCCACTCCCGAACCACCCTTTGGGTAAAGAACCTACCTCTGATATCCGTCCTATAACTATCACCCCTTAATTTAAAGCTGTTTCCCCTCGTGCTAGCTTTCTCCATCCTAGGAAAAAGGCTATCACTGTCCACCCTATCTAAACCTCTAATCATCTTATATGTTTCAATAAGGTCTCCTCTTAGCCGCCTTCTTTCTAACGAAACAACCTCAAATCTCTCAGCCTCTCTTCATAAGACCTGCCCTCCATACCAGGCAACATCCTGGTAAACCTCCTCTGTACCCTCTCCCAAGCCTCCACATCTTTCTTATAATGTGGGGACCAGAACTGCACACAATACTCCAAGTGCGGCCGCACTAGAGTTTTGTACAGTTGCAACATGACGTTGCGGCTCCGAACTTCAATCCCCCTACCAATAAAAGCTAAGACTCCATATGCCTTCTTAACAACCTTCTCGACTTGACTGCCTACTTTCAGGGATCTATGCACATAGACACCAAGATCCCTCTGTTCATCTAGACTGCTAAGAATCCTACCATTTGCCCTCTACTCTACACATTTATTATTTCTGCCATAGTGCATTACCTCACACTTTTCCACATTAAACTCCATTTGCCACCTCTCGGCCCAGCTCTGCAACTTGTCCAAGTCCCTCTGCAAACTATAACACCCCTCTTCACTATCTACCACTCCATGGACTTTAGTGTCATCTGCAAATTTACTAATCCTTCTCAAGAAGCCTAACATGGGGGCCCTTATCAAACACCTTGCTGAAGTCCATGTATACCACGTCCACCGCTCTTCCTTCGTCAATGTGTTCAGTCACATTTTCAAAGAACTCAACTAGGCTTGTAAGGCATGACCTACCTTTAACAAAACCATGCTGACTATTTCTGATCGTTCTAAACTTCTCCAAATGCTCATAAATATGGTCCCTCAGAAGCCTCTCCATCAGTTCACCAACTACTGAGGTCAGACTCACCGGTCGGTAATTTCCTGGACTATCCTTGTTCCCTTTTTTAAAAATAGGAACCACGTCTGCAATCCTCCAATCTTCTGGAACCTCTCCTGTTTCCATGGACGATGCAAAGATCATCGCCAGGGGCTCTGCAATCACTTCCCTCACTTCCCACAATAACCTGGGGTACATCCCATCCGGTCCCGGCGACTTGCCTATCTTGATAGAATTTAACAGGTCGAACACATCCTCTTTCCTAATATCCATATAATCTTTTCTGCTTGCCTCAAACCTGCAGTACAACCTCCCAGATCACTTTCCACTGTGAATACCGAGGCAAAGTACTCGTTAAGCACCTCTGCCATTTCTTCCGGATTCACACAGACTTTTCCCCCTTCACCTTTTATAGGTCCTATCCCTTCTCTTCTCATCCTTTTACTTTTTGCATATTTGTAGAAGGCCTTGGGATTCTCCTTTATCTTACCTGCCAAAGCCTTCTCATGACCCCTTCTGGCTCTCCTAATTTTCTTTTTAAGCTCCCTTCTACACACCTTATACTCCTCTAGATCCCTAACATCTAGCTCTTTGAACCTTTTATACACCTTTCTTTTCTTCCTGGCTAGGTTCACCACAACCTTCGTGCACCACGGTTCCCGCGTCCTACCAAAACCTCCTTGTCTCCTCGGAACGTTGTCCTGCAGAGCCCCAGACAAACATTCCTTGAATATCCGCCACTTTCCTTCTGTACTTTTCCCAAGAACGCCTCCTTCCAGTTTATTCGTCCAATTATCTGCCTAATGTTTTCATATTTCCCCTTCCTCCAGACAAACACCTTCCTAGCCTGCCTGATTATATCTCTTTCCATTGTTATCATGAAGGAGATAGAATTATGATCTGCATCCCCAAGATGCTCGCCTACCGAGAGATCCGACACCTGTCCTGGCTCATTAGCCAGCACCAGGTCAAGTACAGCCTCTCCTCTCATAGGCTTATCCATGTACTGTGTCAGGAAACCTTCCTGAACACACCTAATAAACTCCTCCCTATCCAAACCCCTTACTCTTGGGATATTCCAATCGATGTTTGGGAAATTGAAATCTCCCATCACGACAACTCTGTTATTTCTACATCTTTCTAAGATCTGTTTCCCTATCTGCATCTCAACTTCCCTGTCGCTATTGGGCGGCCTACAGAATACACCCAGCAAAGTTATCATAGAACATAGAACATTACAGAGCACAGAACAGGCCCTTCAGCCTTCGATGTTGCGCCGACCAATATAAAAAGCAATGCCCCTCCAAACTAAACCATTCCCTTCTCTTCCATGTACTTATCAACTAACCTCTTAAACGCCACCAAACTTGGCGCACCTACAACTGCTGCAGGCAGGGCATTCCACTCCCGAACCACCCTTTGGGTAAAGAACCTTTGATGTTCCTAACTTCCACCCACAGGGACTCGGTAGACATTCCCTCCATGTCATCCACCTTCTCTGTAGCCATGACATTGTCCCTGATCAACAGTGCCACTCCACCACCTCTTTTGCCCCCAACCCTGTCCCTCCTGAAGCATCTGAAATCCGGCACCTGATGCACCCAGAACCAGTCCTGTCCCTGAGACAACCAAGTCTCTATAATGGCCACCAGATCACATTCACAAGCAGCAATCCATGCCCTAAGCTCATCTACCTTATTTACTACACTCCTGGCGTTAAAATAGATGCACCTCAGCCCCTCAGTCAAGATATTTCCCTTTTCCACTACCCGTCTAACCCCCCTCTCATACTGTCTACAGTCCTTCCCTACCTGGGAGCTACCCTCCTTGTTTTCAGTCTCATCAAAATTCACTCCCCCCAGCCTTTCTAATTTAAAGATCCCCCAGTAGCCCTCGCCAGTCTTCCTGCCAAGACATTGGTCCCCCTAGAATTCAAGTGCCACCCGTCCTTACTGTACAGGTCACACCTGCCTCTAAAGAGGTCCCAATGATCCAGTAACCTGAATCCCTTCCCCCTGCTCCAGTCCCTGGAGATGATAGAGCATGTGGAGAGTGATGGAAAGCACGTGAAGCATGAGGAAGAGGGCATGTGGACCATGAGGGAGAGGGCATGGGGAGAGTGATGGACAGGGATGTGGAGGGTGAGGGAGAGTGCATATGGAGTATGAGGGAAAGGGCATGTGGAGCATGAGGGAAAGGGCATGGGGAGAGTGATGGACAGAGATATCGAGGGTGAGGGAAAGGGCATGTGGAGGTTGATGGAGAGGGCAAGTAGAAGGTGAGGGAAAAGACATGAGGAGGGTGATGAAGTAGGTATGTGGAGGGTGATGGAGAGAGCACATGGGTGGTGAAGGAGAAGACATGTGGAGGGTGAGGGAGAGGGAATGTAAATGGTGAGGGATAGGGCATGTGGAGGATGAGGGAGAGGACATGTGGAGGATGAGGGAAAGGGCATGAGGAGCATGAGGGAGAGGGCATGTGAAGCATGAGGGAAAGGGCATGAGGAGCATGAGGGAGAGGGCATGGGGAGATGATGGACAGGGATGTCAAGGGTGAGGGAAAGGGCATGTGGAGGTTGATGGAGAGGGCACGTAGAGGGTGAGGGAAAGGACATGAGGAGGGTGATGGAGTGGGTATGTGGAGGATGATGAAGAGAGCATGTGGGTGGTGAGGGAGAGGACATGTGGAGGATGAGGGAGAGGGCATGTGGAGAGTGAGGGAGAGGGAATATGGAGGATGATAGAGAGGGCATGTGGAAGGTGAGGGAGAGGGCATGAAGAGTGTGCGGAAGAGGGCATGTGGAGAATGATGGAGAGGGCATGTGCAAGGTGAGGGAGAAGGCATGTGGAGGGTGAGGGCATGTAGAGGGTGATGGAGAGGGCATGTGGAGGCTGAGGGAGGGGGCATGTGGAGGAAGTAGGGAGTAGATATGATTGTGACTACAGAATTTCACTATGTTGGAGGTTTACTCTAGGCTGCCCGACAGTGAGTGGGAAATAGGGGAACAGACATGGACAGATTTTGGCAAGGTTTAAATGTAACAGAGTTGTCATGGTGGGAGATTTTAACTTTCCCTATATTGACTGGGACTCACTTCGTGCTGGGGGCCTGGATGGTGCTGAGTTTGTAAAGAGCATCCAGGAAGGCTCCTTGAAGTATATAGATAGTCTGACTCGGGAAGGGGCCATATTGGACCTAGTATTGGGGAATGAGCCGGCCAGGTGGTCGATATTTCAATCGGGAGAAATTCGGGAACAGTGACCACAATTCAGTACTGACAGATAAAGATGTGTTGTCCTCGAGTTAAGGTGTTAAATTGGGGGAAGGCTAAATACAACAATATTAGGCAAGAGTGAAGAATGTAGATTAGGGACAGATGTGTGAGGGCAAATCAACATCTGGCATGTAGGAACTTTCAAGTGTAAGTTGATAGGAATTCAGAACCGAAACATTTCTGTAAGGATGAAGGATAAGTATGGCAAGTTTTGGGGACTTGAATAACAAGAGATACTGTGAGCCTAGTCAAAGAGAAAAAGGAAGCATTTGCAAAAATTGGAGGCTGGGAACACACGAAGCAAGGGTGAAACACAAGGGAAGTAGAAAGAAACTTAAGCAAGAAAAAGCATTGGCCAGCAGGATTAAGGAAAATCCAAAGGTGTTTTATATATATATTTTTGTATACATGGTGTATATACATATAGATACATATTTGAAGAACAAGAGGGTAGACAGAGAGAGTGTTGGCCTACTCAAAGACAGGAGAGGGAATCTGTGCATGGAATCAGAGAAAATGAGTAGTTTGTGTCAGTATTCATTAAAGAGAAGGATTTGGTGGATGATGAGTCTGGTAAAAAGTGATAGTAGATAGTTTGAGTCATGTTGAGATCAAAAAGAAGGAGGTATTGAGGTTCTTGAGAAACATTAAGGTAAAGAAGTCCCCAGAGCCTGATGGGATCCACACCAGAATACTAAGAGAGACAAGGGAGGAAATTCTGGGACCTTGAGAGAAATCTTTGTATCCTCATTGGCTAAAGAGGAAATCCCAGAGAATTGGAGAATAACCAGTGTTTTTTTTAAGAAGGGTAGCAAGAATAATCCAGGTATTTACAGGCCAGTGAGCCTTATATCAGTGGTAGAGAAATTATTGGAGAGGATTCTCTGAGGCAAAATTTATTCCCACTTGGAACTAATTGGACATATTAGTGAGAGGCAACATGTTTTTGTGAAGGGGAGGTCGTATTCACTAACTTGATCGAGTTTTTCAAGGAAGTCACAAAGATGATTGATGAGGGCAGGGCAGTGGATGTTGTCTGCATGGACTTCAGTAAGGCCTTTGACAAGGCCCCTCATGGCAGACTGCTGCAGAAGGTGAAGTTGCATGGGATCAAAGGTGAATTGGCAAGGTCGATACAAAACTGGCTAGGTCATAAAAGACAGAGAGTAGCAGTGGGAGGGATTTACAAGTGGTGTTCCTCAGATCAGTTTCATAGAGTCATAGAGGTTTGCAGCATGGAAACAGATCCTTTGGCCTAACTTCTCCATGCCGCTCTTACTTTTCTTTTAGAACTCCTAAGCTTATCCCAATTGCCTTATTTGGCCCATATCCTTGTATACCATTGTACTCATGTAACTATCTAAATGCTTTTTAAAAGATAAAATTGTACCTGTCTCTACTACTACCTCTGGCAGCTTGTTCCAGACACTCACCATTCTCTGTGTGAAAAAAATTGCCTCTCTGGACACTTGTATCTCTCCCTTCTCATCTTAAATCTATGTCCTGTACTTATGACTCCCCTACCTTTGGGAAAAGATTTTGATTGTCTACCTTGTCTATACCTCTCATTATTTTATAAACCTCTATAAGGTCACCCCTCCTATGCTCCACAGAAAAAAGTTCCAATCTATCCAGCTTCTCCCTATAACTCAATCCATCAAGTCCCAGTAGCATCCTAGTAAATCTTTTCTACACTCTTTCTAGTTTAATAATGTTATTGTTCTATAATATTGAGACCAGAATAGCATACAGTATTGCAAGTATGGTTTTACCAATGTCTTGTACAACTTCAGCAAGACGTCCTAACTCCTGAATTTTATGTTATGACCGATGAAATCAACTATGCCGAATGCCTTCTTCACCACTCTGTCCACCTGTGATTCCACTTTCAAGGAACTATGAACATGTACACCTAGATCTCTTTGTTCTGTAACTCTCCCCAGTGCTCTTCTATTAACTGAGTAAGTTCTGCCCTGGTTCAGTCAACCAAAATGCATTACCTTGCATTTGTCTAAATTAAACTCCATCTGCCATTCATCAGTCCACTGACCCAATTATCAAGATTTCACTGCAATTGGAGGTAATCTTCCTCACTGAACTCTGTGCTACCAATCTTGGTGTCATCTGCAAACTTACTAACCATGCCCCCTATATTTTAATCCAAATCATCAATATAAATGACCAATAACAGTGGGTCCAAAGATCCGGTGCTGGAATCTTTGCTGTTTGTAATATATATAAATGATTTGGAGGAAAATGTAACTGGTTTGATTAGTAAGTTTGCAGGTGACACAAAGATTGGTGGATTTACGAATAGCAATGGGAACCATCAGAGTATACAGCAGAATAGATGACAGATGGAGTTTAACCTGGACAAATGTGAAAGATGGGAGGTCTAATATAGAGAGGAAATATACAGTAAATGGCAGAATCTTTAAGAGTATGAATAGGCAAAGGGATCTCAGTGCACAGGTATACAGGTCACTGAAAGTGGCAACGCAGATGGGGAAGGTAGTCAAGGAGGCATATGACATGCTTGCCTTCATCTGCCGGGACACTGAGTTTAAAAATTAGCAAGTCATGTTGCAGCTTTATAGAATCTTAGTTAGGCTGCACTTGGAATGTACTCAATTCTGGTTGCACACTACCAGAAGGATGTGGAGGCTTTGGAGAGGATACAGGAAAGATGTACTAGGATATTGCATGTTCTGGAGAGCATTAGCTATGAGGAGAGGTTGGCAAAACTTAGTTTGTTCTCACTGGAAGGATGGAGGTTGAGGGGTGACCTGATAGAAGTCTAAAAGATTATGAGAGAAATGGACAGAGTGGATAGTCAGAAACTTTTTCCCAGAGCAAAAGAATCAATTAGAAGGGGCATTGATTTAAGGGCAAGATTTAAAGGGGATGTACGAGGTAGGCACCCACAAAGGATGGTGGGTGCCTGGAACTTGCTGCCTGGGGAGATAGTGGAAGCAGATGCAATAGTGAGTTTTAGGGGCATCTTGATAAATACATGGGTGCGATGGGAATGGAGAGATATGGTCCCCAGAAGGGTCGGGGGTTTTAGTTAAGTTGGACAGCATGTTCGGTGTTTGCTTGGAGGGCAGAAGGGGCTGTTCCTATGTTGTAATTTTCTTTGTTTTTTGACGGTGATAGAGAATGCATGTGGAGGGGCAATGGTGAGTAGATGTGATAGGGAAAAGGGTGATGGAGAAGGCATGCGGAGGGGAAATGGCAGACAGGTGTGATGGGGAGGAGGGTGTTTGCTGGAGGGAGGGGGTGTAGGTGTGATGAGGTTGAGGGGAATGGTGGTGGGAGAATTTGAGGAGGGGTGATAGGGAATGGATGATGGGGAAGCAATGGGGAATAGATGTGATGGAAAGCACATGTGGAGGGGCAGTGGGGAATATTGTGATCAGGAGAGGGGATTGCTGGAGGGAGAGGTATGATGGAAAGTGGGTATGAAATAAAAGGCAGAAAAAGTGAAAGCAAAAGATAAGCTGCAGCGACAACAAAGTGGCTCTGCCCCATGTACTTTGTACATCCTTAGCGCAGGAAGAGGAGAAAGCAGCATCCAGGATGAGAGCAGTTAACCAGAGTTTGGGTGTCAGCAATTTGGAGCTGAGTGGGAATTCGGCATGGGGGGAGTAAGGTGCCTTTTCTTTTTGTCCTTGATCTCTAACTGTTAAATCTTAATGACGTGGACATGCTGGCATTGGACTGGGTGGGCATAATAAGAAGTCTGACAACACCAGGTTAAAGTCCGACAGGTTTATTTGGAATTACAAGCTTTAACAGTGCTGTTCCTTCAACAGGTAAGTGGAGAGTTTGGTTCACACACGCAGCATATATAGACGTAGACTCAATTGCAAGATAATGGCTGGAATGTGAGAGTTTAGAGGTACAGACAATGTGGGTGGCCAGAAGATTAAGCACAGATTAAAAAGTTGTGAATTGTCTCGAACAAGGACAGTTAGTAGGACTTTGCAAGCCCAGGCCAAATGATGGGGGTTACATATGGTGTGACATGAATTCAAGATCCTGGTTGAGGCCATCCTCGTGTGCCAAACTTGGCTTTCATTTCTACTCAACGATTCTGCACTGTTTTGAGTTGAAGGCTGACTTGGACAATACCTACCCAAAGACCGGAAGCTGAATGCCCTTGACTGCTGAAGTGTTCCCTGACAGAAAGGGAACACTTTTGTCTGTGATTCTTGATGATGTACTGCCTGCATGGTCTCGTCGATACACCGTGCCTTGGAACATCCTTTGCCCGCAGCATATCAGGTAGACAATGTTGGCCGAGTCAAATGAGAATATACCAATTACTTAGTGGGTGGTGTTCTCACGTGTGATGGTGATATTGTGTCGATGATCTGGCATGTCCTGCAGAGGTTGCCGTTTAAATCATGGAGTTAGGCAATAGACTGAGGACCGGGATCTCTCAGGTTATAATCTCTGGATTACTCTCAGTGTCACAAACTAGTGAGTACAGAATTAGGAGAATAGCACAGTTGAATGCGTGGATTAAAAGTTGGTGCAGGAAGGACGGTTTTAGATTCCTGGACCACTGGGACTGTTTTTGGGGAAGGTGGGAACTGTACAAGTGGAACAGTCTACATCTGAATCAGAGTGGGACTAATATCCTTGCTTGTGGGTTTGTTAGTGCTGTTGGGAAGAATTTAAATTAGTTTGGCACGGAGAGGAGCCCAGACTTTTGGCAGGTTAAGAACACAGTGTAACATAGAAAAGCAACCTGGTCAAAGGGATACAGTGGAAGTAAGTTTCGAGAGAGTAAGACGAGGCTGTAGGGCTGTATTTTAATGCCAGGAGTATTAAAAGTAAAACAAATGAGTTAAGGGCAAGGATTGACACTTGTAATTATGATTTAATAGCTGTCACGGAGACATGGTTGAATGAGGGTCAGGATTGTCAGTCCAACATTCCGAGATATAGATCTTCAGGCGAGAGGAAGGGGTAAAAGAGGAGACATTGCCTTATTAGTTACAGAGGAAGTCATAGAACAAAGAGATTTTGGGGATACATGTTCATAGTTCCTTGAACGTGGAGTCACAGGTGGATAGTGGTGAAGAAAGCATTCGGCATGCTTGGTTTTATTGGTCAGAATATTGAATGCAGGAGTTGGGATGTCTTGTTGAAATTGTACAAAGTATTACTAAGACCACACTTGGACTACTGTGTACAGTTCTGGTCACCCTATTATAGAAAAGAGTGCAGAAAAGATTTATTAGGATGCTACTTGGATATGACGTTTGAGTTATAAGGAGAAACGGGATAGACTGAGAGTCTTTTCTCTGGAGCATAAGCGGCTGAGGGATGATCTTACAGAGGTTTACAAAATAATAAGATGCATAGATCAGCAAGATAGTTAATATCTTTTCCCAAAAGTAGAGGGATCTAAAAATAAATGGTGTTGGTTTAGGGTGAGAGGGGACAGATACAAAAGGATCCAGAGGGGCAATTTCTTCGTACAAAGAGTGACGAATGTCGAAATAAGCTGCCAGAGGTAATAGAATATAGAACATTACAGTGTAGTAAAGGCCCTTCAGCCCTCGATGTTGTGCCAACCTGTGAAACTAATCTAAAGCCCATCTAACTTACACTATTTCAAAATCATCCATATATTTATCCAATGACCATTTAAATGCCCTTAATTATGGCAGGTCCACTACTGTTGCAGGAAGGGCATTCCACGCTCTTCCTACTCTCTGAGTAAAGAATCTACCTCTGACATCTGTCCTATATCTATCATCCCTCAATTTAAAAATAAGTGCCCTCGTTCTATTCATCTTCATTTGAGGAAAAAGGCTCTCACTATCCAC
The DNA here is from genome assembly GCA_024679065.1 of Sphyrna mokarran. Lineage (NCBI taxonomy): Eukaryota > Metazoa > Chordata > Chondrichthyes > Carcharhiniformes > Carcharhinidae > Sphyrna > Sphyrna mokarran. Next base: position 482,459 of record JAGIQG010000013.1, on the reverse strand, counting down.
CCTATCTAATCCTCTGACCATCTTATATGTCTCTATTAAGTCATTTCTTAACCTTCTCTCTAACAAAAACAGCCTCAAATCCCTCAGTCTTTCCTCACAAGACTTTCCCACCATACCAGGCAACATCCTAGTAATTCTCCTTTACACCTTTTCCAATGCTTCCATATCCTTCCTATATTCCAATGCTTCCATATCCTTTGTTCAAGAAGGGGAAGAGAGACTTTCCAGGGAATTATAAGCCAGTGAGTCTTACTTTTGTGGGCAAAGTATTGGAGAGAATTATTAGGGATAGGATTTATAGTTATTTAGAGAGAAATGAATTGATTGGGGATAGTCAGCATGGTTTTGTGAAGGGTAGGTCGTGCCTTACTAACCTCATTGAGTTTTTTGAAAAAGTGACTAAGGAGGTGGATGGGGGTAAGGCGGTTGATGTGGTATATATGGACTTTAGTAAGGCGTTTGATAAGGTGGCCCATGGAAGTCTTCTGCAGAAAATGCAGATGTATGGGATAGAGGGTGATTTAGCTAATTGGGTTAGGAATTGGCTAGCAGATAGAAGACAGAGGGTGGTGGTTGATGGGAGATATTCATCGTGGAGTTTCGTGACAAGTGGTGTGCCTCAGGGATCTGTTTTGGGGCCCCTGCTGTTTGTAATTTTTATAAATGATCTGGATGAGGGTATTGAGGTATGGATTAGTAAATTTGCAGATGACACTAAAGTCGGTGGAGTGGTAGATAGTGAAGAGGGGTGTTCTAGTTTGCAGAGAGACTTGGATAAGTTGCAGAGCTGGGCCGAGAGGTGGCAAATGGAGTTTAATGTGGAAAAGTGTGAGGTAATGCACTTTGGCAGGAATAATAAATGTGTAGAGTATAGGGCTAATGATAGGATTCTTAATAGTGTTGATGAACAGAGGGATCGTGGTGTATATGTGCATAGAACATAGAACATAGAACAATACAGCACAGAACAGGCCCTTCGGCCTTCGATGTTGTGCCGACCAAAATAAAAAGCAATGCCCCTCCTAACTAAATCATTCCCTTCTCTTCCATATACTTATCAACTAACCTCTTAAACGCCACCAAACTTTGCGCATCTACAACAGCTGCAGGCAGGGCATTCCACTCCCTAATCACTCTTTGAGTAAAGAACCTACCTCTGATATCCGTCCTATAACTCATACCTCTTAATTTAAAGCTGTGTCCCCTCGTGCTAGCTTTCTCCAACCTAGGAAAAAGGCTGTCACTGTCCACCCTATCTAAACCTCTAATCATCTTATATGCTTCAATAAGATCCCCTCTTAGCCGCCTCCTTTCTAACGAAAACAACCTCAAATCCTTCAACCTCTCCTCATAGGACCTGCCCTCCCTACCAGGCAACATCCTGGTAAACCTCCTCTGTACCCTCTCCAATGCCTCCACATCTTTCGTATAATGTGGGGACCAGAACTGCACACAATACTCCAAGTGCGGCCGCACTAGAGTTTTGTACAGTTGCAACATGATGCTGCGGCTCCTAAATTCAATCCCCCTGCCAATAAAAGCTAAGACTCCATATGCCTTCTTACCAACTTTATCCACTTGACTGCCTACTTTCAGGGATCTATTGACACATACACCAAGATCCTTCTGTTCCTCAACACTATTAAGAGGCCTACCATTAGCCCTATACTCTACACATTTATTGTTCCTGCCAAAGTGCATTACCTCACACTTTTCCACATTAAACTCCATTTGCCACCTCTCGGCCCAGCTCTGCAACTTGTCCAAGTCACTCTGTAAACTAAAACACCCCTCTTCACTATCTACCACACCACCAACTTTAGTATCATCTGCAATTTTACTGATCCATCCCTCAATACCCTCATCCAGATCATTTATAAAAATTACAAACAGCAGGGGCCCCAAAACAGACCCCTGAGGCACACCACTCGTCACCGAACTCCACGATGAATATCTCCCATCAACCACAACCCTCTGTCTTCTATCTGCCAGCCAATTCCTAATCCAATTAGCTAAATCACCCTCTATTCCACACATCTGCATTTTCTGTATAAGTCTTCCATGGGCCACCTTATCAAACGCCTTACTAAAGTCCATATATACTAAATCAACCGCCTTACCCCCATCCACCTCTCTGGTCACTTTCTCAAAAAACTCAATGAGGTTAGTAAGGCATGACCTACCCTTCACGAAACCATTCTGACTATCCCCAATCAATTCATTTCTCTCTAAATAACTATAAATCCTATCCCTAATACTTCTCTCCAATACCTTGCCCACCACAGAAGTAAGACTCACTGGCCTATAATTCCCAGGAAGGTCTCTCTTCCCCTTCTTAAACAATGGGACCACATTCGCCATCCTCCGGAACCACACCCGTAACCAACGAGGACCTGAAGATCAGAGCCAGAGGCTCTGCAATCTCCTCTCTTGCCTCCCAGAGAATCCTAGGGTAAATCCCGTCCGGCCCAGGGGACTTATCCAACTTCCCTGAAAGTAGGCAGTCAAGTCGACAAGGTTGTTAAGAAGGCATACGGAGTCTTAGCTTTTATTGGTAGGGGGACTGAATTTCGGAGCCGCAACGTCATGTTGCAACTGTACAAAACTCTGGTGCGGCCCCACTTGGAGTATTGTGTGCAGTTCTGGTCCCCACATTATAAGAAAGATGTGGAGGCATTGGAGAGGGTACAGAGGAGGTTTACCAGATGTTGCCTGGTATGGAGGGCAGGTCTTATGAGGAGAGGCTGAGGGATTTGAGGTTGTTTTCGTTAGAAAGGAGGAGGCTAAGAGGGGACCTGATCGAAACATATAAGATGATTAGAGGTTTAGATAGGGTTGACAGTGATAGCCTTTTTCCTAGGATGGAAAAAGCTAGCACGAGGGGACACAGCTTTAAATTAAGGGGTGAGAGTTATAGGACGGATATCAGAGGTAGGTTCTTTACCCAAAGGGTGGTTCGGGAGTGGAATGCCCTGCCTGCGGCAGTTGTAGATGCGCCAAGTTTGGTGGCGTTTTAAGAGGTTAGTTGATAAGTTTATGGAAGAGAAGGGAATGGTTTAGTTTGGAGGGTCATTGCTTTTTTTTTCATAATTGGTCGGCGCAAGATCGAAGGCCGAAGGGCCTGTTCTGCGCTGTAATGTTCTATGTTCTATATTGCGGCGACCAGAACTGTACGCAGTACTCCAAGTGCGGCCACACCAGAATTTTGTACAGCTGCAACATGATCTCATGGCTCTGAAACTCAATCCCTCTACCAGTAAAGCTCCCTCTACCAGTAAAGCTAACCCACCGTATGCCTTTGTAACAACCCTATCAACCTGGGTGCCAACTTTCAGAATTCTGTGCAATGGATACCGAGGTCTCTCTGCTTATCCACACTACCAAGTATCTTACCATTAGCCCAATACTCTGTATTCCTGTTACTCCTTCCAAAGTGAATCACTTCACACTTTTCCACATTAAACTCCATTTGCCATTTCTCAGCTCAGCTCTGCAGCTTTCTATGTCCCTCTGTAACCTGCAACATTCTTCCACACTGTCCACGACTCCACTGACTTTAATGTCATTTCCAAATTTACTAACCCATCCTTCTATGCGCTCATTCAGTTCATTTATAAAAATGACACACAGCAGTGGCCTGAAAACAGATCCTTGCAGTCCACCACTAGTAACTAAACTCCATGATGAACATTTGTCATCAACCACTACCCTCTGTCTTCTTACAGCTATCCAATTTCTAGTAGTAGTAGAGGCAGACACAATTTTATCCTTTAAAAAGCACATAGACAGTTACGTTGGTAAGATGGTGTAGAGGGCTATGGGCCAAATGCAAGCAATTGGAGCTAGCTTAGTGGTTAAAAAAAGTGCCAACATGGACAGGTTGGGCTGAAGGGCCTGTATTGTTCTATGTTCTATGTTTCCATGCTGTAAATCTCTGTGACTGCTGCAGGAAGAAATGATGATACCTTGTATGCTGGGAAGGTTTTATGAGGAAAGGCTGAGGGACTTGAGGCTGTTTTTGTTAGACAGAAGCTTAAGAGGTGACTTAATAGAGGCATATAAGATGATCAGATTAGATAGGGTGGACAGTGTGAGCCTTTTTTGTTGAATGGCGATGACTAGCACGAAGGGACATAGCTTTAAATTGAGAGATGATAGATGTAGGACAGATGTCAGAGATAGGCTCTTTACTCAGAGGGTAGTAAGAGAGTGGAATGCCTGCCTACAACAGTAGTGGACCCGCCAAAATTAAGGGCATTTCAATGGTCATTAAATTGTCATTGGATAAACATATGGATGATATTGGAATAGTGTAGGTTGGGTGGCACAGTAGCACAGTGGTTAGCAATGCTGTTTCGCAGCTCCAGGGATCTGGGTTTGATTCCTGGCTCGGGTCACTGTCTGTGTGGAATTTGCACATTCTTCATGTGTCTGCATGGGTTTCCTCCAGGTGTTCCGGTTTCTTCCCACAGTCCAAAGATGTGCGGGTTAGGTTGATTGGCCATGCTAAAATTGCCTCTTAGAGTTCTGAGATGTGTGGGTTAGAAGGATTAGTGGGGAAAATATATAGGGATATGGGGGTAGGGTCTTAGTGAGATTTTGGTTGGTGCGGATTCGATGGGCCGAATGGCCTCTTTCTGCACTGGAGAGTTTTATGATTCTAGATGGGTTTTAGATTAGTTTCACAGGTTGGCACAACATCGAGGACTGAAGGGCCTGTACTGTGCTGTAATGTTCTATGTTCTACTACTCTGGTAACTTGTTTCTGACCTCATCACCCTCTGTATGAACAAATTGCCACTCTGGACCCTTTTGTATATTTATTTCCCGTCTCACCTTAAACCTACACCGTTTAGTTTTAGACTCCCCTACCTTTGGGAAAAGATATTAACTATCTTGCTGATCTATGCCTTTATTATTTTATAGACCTCTATAAGATCATCCCTTAGCCTCCTATGCTGCAGAGAAAAAAGTCCCAGTATATCCAGCTTCTCCTTATAACTCAAACATCACGTCCCAGTAGCATCTTAATAAATCTTTTCTGCACTCTTTTCAGTTTTATAATGAAACTTTGTGGGTAGAGCTTAAGAATAAAAGAGGAACAGCTACATTGCTAGGTGCTTGTTACGTACCCCCAGATAGTCAGCGGGAAATTGAAGAGCAAATATGTACACAATTCACGAAGGAGTGTAAAAATAATATTAAGTAATTATATTAAGTGGTTTCAACATTCCCGATATTAATTGGGATAGCCATCATGTTAAGGGCTGAGATGGAGTAGTGTTCTTAAAACATATACAAGAAAACTTCTTCTGTCAGTATTGGAGGATTCAATATGAAATATGCAATGCTGGACCTAATTCTGGGAAATGAAGCAGGACAGAAGTTAAAAGTGAACATAGAACATTACAGCACAGAACAGGCCCTTCAGCCTTCAATGTTGCGCCGACCAATATAAAAAGCAATGACCCTCCAAACTAAACCATTCCCTTCTCTTCCATATGCTTATCAACTAACCTCTTAAACGCCACCAAACTTGGCGCATCTACGACTGCCGCAGGCAGGGCATTCCACTCCCGAACCACCCTTTGGGTAAAGAACCTACCTCTGATATCCGTCCTATAACTATCACCCCTTAATTTAAAGCTGTGTCCCCTCGTGTTAGCTTTCTCTTTACCCAAAGGGTGGTTCGGGAGTGGAATGCCCTGCCTGCAGCAGTTGTAGATGCGCCAGGTTTGGTGGCGTTTAAGAGGTTAGTTGATAAGTATATGGATGAAAAGGGAATGGTTTAGTTTGGAGGGGCATTGCTTTTTATATTGGTCGGCGCAACATCGAAGGCTGAAGGGCCTGTTCTGTGCTGTAATGTTCTATGTTCTATGTTCTCCATCCTAGGAAAAAGGCTATCACTGTCCACCCTATCTAAACCTCTAATCATCTTATATGTTTCGATAAGGTCCCCTCTTAGCCGCCTCCTTTCTAACGAAAACAACCTCAAATCCCTCAGCCTCTCTTCATAAGACCTGCCCCCCATACCAGGCAACATCCTGGTAAACCTCCTCTGTACCCTCTCCAATGCCTCCACATCTTTCTTATAATGCGGGGACCAGAACTGTACACAATACTCCAAGTGCGGCCGCACTAGAGTTTTGTACAGTTGCAACATGACGTTGCGGCTCCGAAATTCAATCCCCCTACCAATAAAGGCCAAGACTCCGTATGCCTTCTTAACAACTTATCGACATGATTGCCAACTTTCAGGGACCTATGCACATATACACCAAGATCCATCTGTTCATCAACACTATTAAGAGTTCTACTATTAGCCCTATACTCTACACATTTGTTATTCCTGCCAAAGTGAATTACCTCACGCTTTTCTGCATTGAACTCCATTTGCCACCTCTTGGCCCAGCTCTGCAACTTGTCCAAGTCTCTCTGCAAACTATAACACCCCTCTTCACTATCTACCACTCCTCCAACTTTGGTGTCATCCGCAAATTTAGTAATCCTCCTTCTATACCCTCAACCAGATCATTTATAAAAATTACAAACAGCAGGGGCCCCAAAACAGATCCCTGAGGTACACCACTTGTAACCGAACTACATGATGAATAATTTCCATCAACCACCACCCTCTGTCTGGTAGGGAGATTGAATTTCGGAGCCGCAATGTCATGTTGCAACTGTACAAAACTCTAGTGCGGCCGCACTTGGAGTATTGTGTACAGTTCTGGTCCCCGCATTATAAGAAAGATGTGGAAGCATTGGAGAGGGTACAGAGGAGGTTTACCAGGATGTTGCCTGGTATGGGGGGCAGGTCTTATGAAGAAAGGCTGAGGGATTTGAGGTTGTTTCGTTAGAAAGAAGGCGGCTAAGAGGAGATCTTATTGAAACATATAAGATGATTAGATGTTTGGATAGGGTGGACAGTGATAGCCTTTTTCCTAGGATGGAGAAAGCTAGCACGAGGGGACATAGCTTTAAATTAAGGGGTTATAGTTATAGGACGTATGTCAGAGGTAGGTTCTTTACCCAGAGGGTGGTAAGGATATGGAATGCCCTGCCTGCTGCAGTTGTAGATGCGCCAAGTTTGGTGGCGTTTAAGAGGTTAGTAGATAAGTTTATGGACGAAAAGGGAATGGCTTAGGTTAGAGGGTCATTGCTTTTTCCTAATTGGTCGGCGCAACATTGAAGGCCGAAGGGCCTGTTCTGCGCTGTAATGTTCTATGTTCTCTCAGCTAGCCAATTCCTGATCCAATTAGCTAGATGACCCTCAATCCCATACATCTGCATTTTCTGCACAAGTCTTACATGAGGAACCTTATCGAACGCCTTACTAAAGCCTATATATACCACGTCAACCGCCTTACCCCCATCCACCTCATTGGTCACTTTTTCAAAAAACTCAATAAGGTTAGGAAGGCACGACCTACCCTTCACAAAACCATGCTGACTATCCCCAATGAATTCATTTCTCTCTAAATAACTATAAATCCTATCCCTAATAATTCTTTCCAATACTTTGCCACAACAGAAGTAAGACTCACTGGTTTATAATTCCCAGGAAAGTCTCTCTTCCCGTTCTTGAACAATGGGACCACATTCACTATCCTCTAGTCTGCCTCCTGTAACCACCGACGACCTGAAGATCAGAGCCAGAGGCTCTGCAATCGCCTCTCTTGCCTCCCAGAGAATCCTAGGGTAAATCCGATCCGGCACAGGGGACTTATATATTTTCAAACCCTCAAGAATATCTAGCACCTCCGCCTTATCTACTTCAATACTTTTCAGTTTACAACCCTGTATCCCAGTGTTCTCCACAACTACATTTACGTCTCCCTGCGTGAATACTGAAGAGAAATATTTGTTCAGTGCCTCTCCAATCTCTTCAGGCTCCACGCATAACTTCCCACTGCTGTCTCTGACTGGCCCTAATCTTGCCCTAACCAATCTTCTATTCTTAACATATCTAAAGAAAGCTTTAGGATTCTCCTTTAGGATTCTTTAGGATCCTATCAGCCAAAGTCTTCTCGTGTCCTCTTTTAGCTCTTCTCAACTCACTCTTTAGCTCCCTCCTGGCTAATCTATAGCTATCCATTGCACTAACCGAGCCTTCAAGCCTCATCCTGACATAAGCCTCCTTTTTCCTTTTAACCAGCAAATCAACTTTTTTCGTACACCAAGGTTCTCTTACTCGACCATTTCCTCCTTGCCTGACAGGGACATACTTATCAAGGACTCGCAGCAGCTGCTCCTTGAATAAGCTCCACATTCCAGATGTTCCCAGTCCCTGTAGTTTCCTAGTCCAATCTATGCACCCTAATTCTCTCCTGATGGCCTCATAATTACCCTTCCCCCAGCTATAACTACTGCCCCCAGCTTCATGCCTATCCCTATCCATCACTAAGGTGAACGTAACCGAATTGTGGTCACTATCACCAAAATGTTCACTAACTTCCAAGCCTAACACCTGGTCCGGCTCATTGCCCAGCACCAAATCCAATGTAGCCTCACCTCTAGTTGGCCTATCTACATACTGAGTCAAAAAACCTTCCTGCACACTTTGTACGAAAACTGACCCCTCTAACGAGCTAGAGCTATAGCTATTCCAATCAATATTAGTAAAGTTAAAGTCCCCCATAACAATTACCCTATTACTTTCACTCCTGACCAGAATTGACTTGGCAATCCTTTCCTCAACCTCTCTAGAACTTTTAGGATGTCTATAAAAGACTTCCAACAGGGTGACCTCTCCTTTCCTATTTCTAACCTCAGCCCATACTACCTCAACAGACAAGTCCTCATCAAACTTCTTTTCTGTCACTGTGATACAGTCTTTGACTAATAATGCCACTCCTCCCCCCCATCAAAATCACGTACCAAAGATCTGGTACGTTTTCTTTACCCTTCCTAATCGTGACCCGCGTGTCTTCCTCTTGTGGCCCTGGTGTGACTATCTGCCTGTAACTTCTCTCTATTAATTCCTCATTCTCCTTGACTAGCGTAAGGTCGAGCATAGATAGGCATTCATTCCTGTGGCTTTAAGGGGAATAAACAGGCATTCCTGTGGTTGTAAATGACTCTTCAGGATGGTATGCTGCCTTCCTAGTGTTACAAAGGGGAAGATTGATGTCTCAGAACTAACACTCAATCACTCAAAAAGAAGTTCAAGAGTGTGTGACAACGGATAATACCTGCACTTCAGCAACTTTTTGTGGTCAAATCGTAATAATTACCCAAGACTCTGAAAAAAGCATGAAGTAACATTTCATAGAATAATAGAAATCCTGTTGTACAGAAGGAGGCCATTTGGCCCATCAAGTTTGCACTGATTACAATCCCACCCAGATCCTACCTCCATATCCTACATATTTTGTCCACTAATCCTTCTAACCTACACATTTCAGGATACTAGGGGGCAATTTTAGCATAGCCAATCAACCTAACTTGCAGATCTTTGGATTGTGGGAGATACCAGAGCACCCAGAGGAAACATACACAGATACATGGAGAATGTGCAAACTCCACACAAACAGTGACCCAAGCTGGGAATTGAAACCAGGTCCCTGGAACTGTGAAGCACAGTGCTAATGTGCTACCATGCCACGCAACCACTACGCTACCATGCCTTTATTTATTTAATTACCAATGAATAGGTTAACTAGACTATTAACAAATTGAATAGAAAACAATTCTAAAGAAATGCTGTTAGATAAATACAATTCCCAGTTATTAACAAAAAAAAATTTTTATTTACTCTCAAATTTCAATCAGGTTTGTCATCTTTGGGAATCTTCTGCCTTCTTTGTTGATTTCTTTTGTTTCAGAACTTACCTCTGACATTCATCCTATATTTATTACCTCAATTTAAAGCTATGTTCCCTTGTGTTAGCCATCACCATCTAAGGAAAAAGGCTCTCACTGTCCACCCTATCTAATCCTCTGATCATCTTGTATGCCTCAATTAGAACATAGAACATTACAGAGCACAGAACAGGCCCTTCGGCCTTCGATGTTGCGCCGACCAATATAAAAAGCAATGCCCCTCCATACTAAACCATTCCCTTAGGTCACCTTTTAACCATCTCTCTAATGAAAACAACCTCAAGTCCCTCAGCCTTTCCTCATAAGACCTTCCCACCATACCAGGCAACATCCTAGTAAATCTCTTCTGCACCCTTTTCAATGTCTCCACATCTTTCTTATGTTGCGGCAACCAGAACTGTACACAATACTCCAAGTGTGGCCACACCAGAGTTTTGTACAGCTGCAACATGATCTTGCAGCTCTAAAACTCAATCCCTCTACCAATAAAAGCTAACATACTGTATGCCTTTTTAACAACCCTATCAACCTGAGTGCCAACTTTCAGGGATCTATGCACATACACACCAAGATCTCTCTGCTCATCCACACTACCAAGAGTCTTTCCATTAGCCCAATACTCTGTAATCCTGTTACTCATTCCAAAGTGAATCACCTCACACTTTTCTGCATTAAACTCTATTTGCCACCTCTCAACCCAGCTCTGCAGCTCATCTATGTTCCTCTGCAAATTGTAACATCCATCCTCCCTGTCTACAACTCCTCTGACTTTAGTTTCATCTGCAAATTTACTAACCCACCCTTCTACATCCTCATCGAGGTCATTTATAAAAGTGACAAACAACAGTGGTCCCAAAATAGATCCCTGCGGTACAGCACTAGTAACTGAAATTGGGATTCATTTGCTAAGCAGTCTGTGTTCATTTTGATCTCTTCTTCCGTTTTGTATATTTAAAGAAGCTCTTATTATCAGTTTTTATATTCCTTGCTAGTTTACCCCCGTAGTTTGTTTTTTCTCTTCTTGTCAACTTTTCAGTCCTCCTTCGCTAAATTCTGAATTTTTCCCGATCTTTAGGGCTACTTTTGCCTCCTTATATAACAAAGATCAGAGAACAGTTTAGCATAAGAAACAGGCCCTTCGGCCCTCCAAGGCTGTTCTGCTCATTGGTCCAACTAGACCGTTCATTTGTACCCCTCCATTCCCAGTCTGCTCATATGACTATCCAGGCAAGTCTTAAACAATCCCAGCATGTCTGCCTCCATCACCCTACTTAGCAGCACATTCCAGCCCCCCACCATCATCCGTGTAAAAAATGCTCCTCTGATATCTGAGTTAAACCTCATCCCTCTCACCTTGAGCCCGTGATCCCTCGTGATCGTCACCTCCAACCTGGGAAAAAGCTTCCCACTATTCACCCTATCTATACCCTTCATAATTTTGTACACCTTTATTAGGTCTCCCCGTATTCTGTCTTTCCAGGAAGAACAACCTCAGTCTACCCAATCTTTCCTCATAGCTAAGACCCTCCATACCAGGCAACATCCTGGTAAACCTCTCTGTACTCTCCAAAGACTCCATGTCCTCTGGTAGTGCGGTGACTAAAACTGGACGCAGTACTCCAGATGTGGCCTAACCAATGTTCTATACAGTTGTAACATCAGACTCCAGTTTTTACCCTCTGTATCCCGTCCTGTAAAGGCAAGCATGCCATATGCCTTCTTCACCACGCTGTCACCTTCAAGGATTTGTGGACTTGCACACCTAGGTCTCTCACTGTTTCTATACTCTTAATGGTTCTGCCATTTATTGTATAACTCCCTCCAACATTAGTTCTACCAAAACGCATCACCTCGCATTTATAGAACATAGAACATAGAACATTACAGCACAGAACAGGCCCTTCGGCCTTCGATGTTGCGCCAACCAATATAAAAAGCAATGCCCATCCAAACTAAACCATTCCCTTCTCTTCCATATACTTATCAACTAACCTCTTAAACGCCACCAAACTTGGCACATCTACAACCGCTGCAGGCAGGGCATTCCACTCCCGAACCACCCTTTGGGTAAAGAACCTACCTCTGATATCCGTCCTATAACTATCACCCCTTAATTTAAAGCTGTGCCCCTCGTGCTAGCTTTCTCCATCCTAGGAAAAAGGCTATCACTGTCCACCCTATCTAAACCTCTAATCATCTATATGTTTCGATTAGGTCCCCTCTTAGCCGCCTCCTTTCTAACGAAAACAACCTCAAATCCCTCAGCCTCTCCTCATAAGACCTGCCCTCCATACCAGGCAACATCCTGGTAAACCTCCTCTGTACCATCTCCAATGCCTCCACATCTTTCTTATAATGTGGGGACCAGAACTGCACACAATACTCCAAGTGCGGCCGCACTAGCGTTTTGTACAGTTGCAACATGACGTTGCGGCTCCGAAATTCAATCCCTCTACCAATAAAAGCCAAGACTCCATATGCCTTACTAACAACCTTCTCGACCTGACTGCCTACTTTCAGGGATCTATGCACATACACACCAAGATCCCTCTGTTCATCAAGACTACTAAGAATCCTACCATTAGCCCTATACTCCACACATTTATTATTCCTGCCATAGTGCATTACCTCACACTTTTCCACATTAAACTCCATTTGCCACCTCTCGGCCCAGCTCTGCAACTTGTCCACGTCCCTCTGCAAACTATAACACCCTTCTTCACTATCTACCACTCCACCGACTTTAGTGTCATCTGCAAATTTACTAATCCATCCTTCAATACCCTCATCCAGATCATTTATAAAAATTACAAACCGCAGGGGCCCCAAAACAGACCCCTGAGGTACACCACTTGTCACCGTACTCCAAGATGAATATCTCCCATCAACCACCACCCTCTGTCTTCTATCTGCTAGCCAATTCCTAACCCAATTAGCTAAATCACCCTATATCCCATACATCTGCATTTTCTGCAGAAGTCTTCCATGGGCCACCTTATCAAACGCCTTACTAAAATCCATATATACCACATCAACCGCCTTACCCCCATCCACCTCTTTGGTCACTTTTTCAAAAAACTCAATGAGGTTAGTAAGGCACGACCTACCTTTCACAAAACCATGCTGACTATCTCCAATCAATTCATTACTCTCTAAATAACTATAAATCCTATCCCTAATTATTCTCGCCAACACTTTGCCCACCACAGAAGTAAGACTCACTGGCCTATAATTCCCTGGAAGGTCTCTCTTCCCCTTCTTGAACAACGGGACCACATTCGCTATCCTCCAGTCCTCCGGAACCACACCCGTAACCAACGACGACCTGAAGATCAGAGCCAGAGGCTCTGAAATCTCCTCTCTTGCCTCCCAGAGAATCCTAGGGTAAATCCCGTCCGGCCCAGGGGACTTATCTAACTTCAAACCCTCAAGAATATCTAGCACATCCTCCCTATCTACTTCAATACTTTCCAGTTTGCAACCCTGTACCTCAGTGTCCTCCATAACTACATTTACATCACCCTGCGTGAATACCGAAGAGAAATATTTATTCAGTGCCTCTCCAATCTCTTCAGCTCCACGCACAACTTCCCACTGCTGTCTATGACTGGCCCTAATCTTGCCCTAACCAATCTTCTATTCTTAACATATCTAAAGAAAGCTTTAGGATTCTCCATAATCCTATCAGCCAAAGTCTTCTCGTGTCCCCTCTTAGCTCTCCTCAACTCACTCTTTAGCTCCCTCCTGGCTAATCTATATCTATCCATTGCACTAACCGAGCCTTCAAGCCTCATCCTGACATAAGCCTCCTTTTTCCTTTTAACCAGCAAATCAACTTTTTTCGTACACCAAGGTTCTCTTACTCGACCATTTCCTCCTTGCATGACAGGGACATACTTATCAAGGACCCGCAGCAGCTGCTCCTTGAATAAGCTCCACATTCCAGATGTTCCCAGTCCCTGTAGCTTCCTAGTCCAATCTATGCACCCTAATTCTCTCCTTATGGCCTCATAATTACCCTTCCCCCAGCGATAACTACTGCCCCCAGCTTCATGCCTATCCCTATCCATCACTAAGGTGAACGTAACCGAATTGTGGTCACTATCACCAAAATGTTCACTAACTTCCAAGCCTAACACCTGGTTTGGCTCATTGCCCAGAACCAAATCCAATGTAGCCTCACCTCTAGTTGGCCTATCTACATACTGAGTCAAAAAACCTTCCTGCACACTTTGTACGAAAACTGACCCCTCTAACGAGCTAGAGCTATAGCTATTCCAATCAATATTAGTAAAATTAAAGTCCCCCATAACAATTACCCTATTACTTTCACTCCTGACCAGAATTGACTTTGCAATCCTTTCCTCAACCTCTCTAGAACTTTTAGGGGGTCTATAAAAGACTCCCAACAGGGTGACCTCTCCTTTCCTGTTTCTAATCTCAGCCCATACTACCTCAACAGACAAGTCCTCATCAAACTTCTTCTCTGTCACTGTGATACAGTCTTTGACTAATAATGCCACTCCTCCCCCCCCTTCTACCTCCTTCTCTACTCCAGAATTTATCTGGATTAAATTCCTTCTGCCATTTCTCCACCTAATTTTCCAGCCTGTCTACATCCTGCTGTATTTTCCAACAATGTTCATCGCTATCAGTAAGTCCAGCCATCTTCATGTCATCTGCAAACTTACTGATCACACCAGTTACATCTTCTTCCAAACTATTTATATGTATCACAAATAGCAGAGGTTCCAGTGGAGAGCCCTAAGGAACAGCACTGGTCACAGACCTCTAGCCGGAAAAAGACCCTTCAACTGCGACCCTGTGTCTGTCTCCTGTGATGTAGAGATGTCGGCGTTGGACTGGGGTAAACTCAGTAAGAGGTCTGACAACACCAATTTTAAATCCAACGTATTTATTTGATAGTAAACTTGCTAGCTTTCGGCTTTTGTGTCTTTGTCAGGCAAATAAGGTGTTCTGGTCCAGCCCATATCTCTATATATTTACCCATTAATCCCTCTAATCTACACATCTCAGGACACTAAGGGCAATTTTAGCATGGCCAATCAACCTAACCCACACATCTTTGGACTGTGGGAGGAAATTGCAGCATACAAAGGAAACCCACACAGACAGGAGGAAAATGTGCAAACTCCTCACAGACAGTGACCCAAGCTGGGAATTGAACCCAGGTCCCTGGAGCTGTGAAGCAGAAGTGCTAACCACTCTGCTACCATGCCGCCCTTTATCATGTGTTTTTGTTTCTTCTGTTACTATCAAGGCTCCCTCTCCTTTTACCATTCTGTCTGTCTTTCTTATATATTGTGAACCCTGAAATACTTATTTCCCAATCTTGATCACCTACCAACATCCTTGGGGTATCATTGATCAGAAACTGATCTGTCATATAAATGTAAGGGCACATCAGAGGCTAGGAATCCTGTGGTAGTAACTCACTTCCTGACTCCCCAAAGCCTGACTATTATCTGCAATGAACAAATCAAGAATGTGATGGAACACTCTCCACATTCCTGAATGCCACCCCACAACACTAATGAAACTTAACACCATCTAGAACAAAGCAGCCCACTTAATTGGCACCTAGCCATAAAAACTCACTTCTACCACCACCAATATACAGTGTGTATCATTTACAAAAGGCATGGCAGGAACTCAAAACGTTCCTTTGCACATTTGAAACTCACAACATTCTACAATCTAGAAGGACAAGGGCAACAGATAATTGAGAACATCACCACCTGCAAGTTCCCTCTCAAGCCACTCACTATCCTAGCTTGGAAGTATATCAGCGTTCCTTCACTGTTAATGGTATATAGCACCGAGTGTATACTTACACTATAGGAACTGCAGCAGTTCAAGAAGGCAGCTCAAGACCATCTTCTCTAGGGCACTTAGGAAAGGCCTGTCCCTGTACTGTACCTTTCTTTGCAGTATATGTATATAATCATGAGTTGACAGTCCAGAGTGGAGTTATTTTATGGGAAATCTAAGTGATTTTTCTTCCACTCTTGTGTTGAAGAATCTTTCAACAGCTACATAAGGGACATCCAGGGTATGATAAGAGTGAAGGAACTGGCACAAAATTATTTTGGTAGCCAGGATTAGAAGCACAAATCAAAGAAGTCCAACAGGTTTATTTGGAATCAAGAGCCTTCTAAGCTCACCACTCACCTGATGAAGGAGCAGTGCTCTGAAAGCTCATGATTCCAAATAAACCCATTGAACTTTAACCTGGCTGCAATTTTTGTTTCAGTGGTGAGCGGACTTGAAACTGAGAGAGTTTCAGTTCCACCTTTTGGCTGTATTTTCAAGCTACCCCTCTTCCCCCTCCATAAGTATACTGCCTGCAAAAGTATCAGCAGATCTGTTGCTCACTGCAGAAGCTATGGGCGGGCTTAACGCCTACAAAACCCTACAGAAGAGAGTAATGCACATGTGCTGGCTCTGATGCTGCATATGAGCATTAGCAGTAGTAGGGGTCTGACAGATAGAGAGTTGCCTCTTAGCGCAGGCTGCCTGAAGCAGCTATCCACCCACCCTCGAATCGCGGGGGTTTGGGGGGGGTGGGAGGTGGGAGGGGTCCACGGCCCAAGATACAGCCCCTGCCAACCCCCCACTGCCAGACCAATCGCAGACCCCATTCACCACCAATTGCTGACCCATCGCCCCTCCAAACCCCCACCAATCACTGCACTGTGGCAGCAAGCCCATCTCCCTTCCTCCCCCCACCAATCTCTGCAGAGTGGCCCATCTAGTCCTTCCCATTAATACTACCTCCATGCCCCATTAGCTCCTCCCCATTAGCCCCTCCCCCACTAGCCCTTTCCCATCAGCCCCTCCCCCACTGATCCTGCCCCCACTTAACCCACTTCTTGGCATTGCCCAGATGCCAGAGTGGCTTGCCCAGGTGGCAGGGTGGCCCTGCCCAAGGGGCATCCTCTCCTTGCCCTCAGCCTCTTGGGGGTCCTCAGTGCCTCCAGTTCCACCAGCGAGGCCAAGTGGACTGCTCCCTATTCATGGGAAGCATGTTTGTTCCTCGCTGGTGTGAACCTTTCTGGTGAGATTATAAAGGTGGGACGGACCGGACAATTGAGCGGCAGGCTCACTAAGGGGATGTAAAACAGCATTATAATAATATATTTCCACATTAACTTATCTCCCGCCCATATCTGGTGCTCCTAATATGGCACCAGTTTTCACACTAAGCACTTTATGCTCAACTTTACCACTGAATCGTGCCCAAAAACAATCGCAATGTGATGGTAAAATCACCTCTGGTGTTGTGAGACTTTTTACTATGCCCACCTCAGACCAACGCTCATATCTCCATCTCATGCCTAGTAACAGTAGATGCACATTCTAAATGGCCTGACGTCATGATCATGAAATCCACAACAGTACAACAGCCTATTGAAAAGTTGGATGAAATATTTGCTAGTTTTGGTAAACCTGAGCAGAATAGAAAATGACAATAAGAACAGTTTACTTCAAAGGAATTCAAAGACTACTTGATGGAAAATGGTATACAACACATCAAGTCGACTTCATACCATCCATCATTAAATGGATTGGTCAAATGATTTGTAAAGTCACTCCAGCACTCACTCGGTATTCAAAGAACCAAGGTACATTGTTAAGACAAGTAAATTAATTCTTGATATCATCCAAGAACACCACACACACAGTTCACTAACAATGCTGCTTTCAAAAAGAAAGCCAAGGGCAACGTTTGAAGTTTTGATACCGCCTAATACTTCATAGATTGTCAAAAAGCAGAGATTGCTAGGAGGGAACGGAATTTTCAAAAGAGAGTATTTACTCAAGGAGCACATGTGCTAGCTAGAAGCTACCTTATCCCAGCAAAAACAGGTCCAATGTCTTACACTGTACAGACAGATGATGAGTGAGCTTGGCAATGTCTTACTGACCAGATATTAGCCTCAAGAAGTGAAATCCTGAAGCTACACAAGAAATACATACATTAGAAATGCTAAATAGGAATACTCTGAACAGAGCTTAACTACAGAGGCAATTTCAGATTTTGTTTCTGAAGAATCATCAACACCAATGGAAATAGAAACCAAGTGTGGCACCTCATTAATTTTCGCTTTGTGTTAATTCCTAGTCAATACGCAATACTGACTGTATTATCTTCTATCACTATTTTATTTTTCTTCACTCACCACACTTGAATGTCATCCTTCAACATGGCTCCATGATCAGACTGTTCATCCACTTCATAAACCTTCTCCTCATCCGCACATAAATTTTGGACAAAGTCAGGGCTGAAGCTCCTCCATTACTACATATTGGTTCCCTTTAAATGCCTGACTCGCAGCACTCACTCCTGCCCCTAACTATTGACTAACTCTAAGGCTCTGCCTAACCTAAGGAACACGATTGCCTCCCAAAAGAGTCCAGGTAACTCTTTTCCCGTGATGCCCCTGAATATTCACAACTCAAACTCCAGTTCAGCTATATTAAAAGCTATATTTCAGCTATGTGAAAAGTAAAAGGATGAGAGTGAAAAGTAAAAGGATGAGAAGAGAAGGGATAGGGCCTATAAAAGGTGAAGGGGGAAAAGTCTGAGTGAATCCGGAAGAAATGGCAGAGGTGCTTAATGAGTACTTTGCCTCGGTATTCATGGTGGAAAGTGAACTGGGAGATTGCACTGCAGGTTTGAGGCATATGGAAAAGATTGAGTATGTGGATGTTAGGAAAGAGGATGTGTTAGACCTGTTAAATTCTATCAAGATAGACAAGTTGCTGGGACTGGATAGGATGTACCCCAGGTTATTGTGGGAGGTGAAGGAAGTGGTTGCAGAGCCCCTGGCGATGATATTTGCGTCATCTATGGAAACGGGAGACGTTCTGGAGGATTGCGGATGTGGTTCCTATCTTTAAGAAAGGGAACAGGGATAGTCCAGGAAATTACAGACTGGTGAGTTTGACTTCAGTGGTTGGTAAGCTGATGGAGAGGCTTCTGAGGGATAAGATATATGAACATTTGGAGAAGTTTGGACTGATTAGAAATAGTCAGCATGGTTTTGTCAAGGGTAGGTCATGCCTCACGAGACTAGTTGAGTTCTTCGAAAATGTGACTGAACACATTGACAAGGAAGAGCGGTAGACGTAGTGTACATGGACTTTAGCAAGGCGTTTGATAAGGTCCCACATGCAAGGCTTCTGGAGAAGGTGAGAGGGCATGGGATCCAAGGGGCTTTGGCCTCGTGGATCCAGACCTGGCTTGCTGGCAGAAGGCAGAGAGTGGTTGTGGATGAGACTTGTTCTGCATGGAGGTCAGTAACCAGTGGAGTGCCCCAGGGATCTGTTCTGGGTCCCCTGCTGTTTGTCATTTTCATAAATGACCTGGATGAGGAAGTGGAGAGATGGGTTGGTAAGTTCGCCGACGATACAAAGGTCGGTAGTGTTGTGGATGTTCTGGAGGGATGTCAAAAGTTGCAGCGGGACATAGACAGGATGCAAGACTGGGTGGAGAAGTGGCAGATGGATTTCAACGCGGATAAATGTGTAGTGGTCCATTTTGGCAGGAATAATGGGATGAAGGAGTACAATATTAGGGGTAGGAGTCTTAGCTGTGTTGTAGAGCAGAAGGATCTCAGGGTCCGGGTCCATAGGACTCTTAAATCAGCCTCGCAGGTGAAGGAAGTGGTCAAGAAGGCGTACAGTGTACTGGCCTTCATTAATCGAGGAATAGAGTTTAGGAGTCAGGAGGTAATGATGCAGCTTTATAAGACTCTTATCAGACCCCAGTTAGAGTATTGTGCGCAGTTCTGGTCGTCTCATTATAGGAACGATGTAGAGGCTATTGAGAGAGTGCAGAGGAGATTTACAAGGATGCTGCCTGGATTGGGAGGCAGGCCTTATGAAGATAGGTTGAGGGAGCTGGGACTCTTCTCACTGGAGAGATGTAGGTTGAGGGGCGACCTGATAGAGGTTTATAAAATGTTGAGAGGAATAGATAGGGTGGATTCTCAGAGACTATTTCCCTGAGCTGAAATGGTCACTACGAGAGGACACAGATTTAAGGTGCAGGGAAGCAAATACAGAGGAGATGTCAGGGGTAAGTTTTTCACTCAGAGGGTGGTGAGTGAATGGAATCGACTGCCGTCGGAGATTGTTGAGGCAAACTCGCTGGGGTCTTTTAAAAGACTTCTGGATGATTATATGGAAACGAATAGGATAGGGGGTTATAGATAGGTCTGTGGATTGGTAGATGTGATCAGCGCAACTTGTGGGCCGAGGGGCCTGTTTGTGCTGTATTGTTCTATGTTCTATTAATGTTAGTGGTAGCATTGGATTGTGCCAGTGTATCCCCGACCTCCACTCTGCACTGTAGTATTCTGTGATTCTGTGATACAGGGGTTGTGTGCCATTTGTTTTTCAGTTTTGCTTTCACTGAGCACTGCTCTTTGCTTTCTTATTAACACATTCTGCTATCTTATCATTATGCCATCATTGGCACTTCTTTAGTCCTAATGACACCATTAACACAAAGGCAGTGACATTTTCAATAGACGTTGATATCTTTTTCATATCCTTGACCTTCTATTCTGCACCACTTCTTCCAACTGCCTCTCCAATATAATATAATTCATTACATTTCTATCCTCTTTAATTCTGTAGAAATGTCATCTGAAACAATGACTTTGTTTTTCATGCCATAGGTGCTGCCAGACCTGCTGGGTTTATCCACCATTTTATGTTCCTTATTTTGCACACAATTATTACTTGTTCCTTCATTTTCAAGCTTACAATTAAATCTTTCTATTCAGGTCCCAGACCCCAGAGACCTAGTCAAGATCCGAGGCAGGTGTCAAGGCCACAAGTGCCTCCACCTGCACCAAGTCGAGGTAGGTTCAAAGTACAAAATTAGCTTGATATTAATTATATATCTTATAAAAGGGGGAGAAGTGTTAAATTACAATAGCTAGTATTTCCATTGCTTTCTTTGAAGTTTAATTTCCATGTGGTAAGGGTATGGAATGCCCTGCCTGCTGCAGTTGTAGATGCGCCAAGTTTGGTGGTGTTTAAGAGGTTACTAGATAAGTTTATGGATGAAAAGGGAACGGTTTAGGTTAGAGGGTCATTGCTTTTTGTTAATCGGTCAGCGCAGCATCGAAGGCCGAAGGGCCTGTCTGCGCTGTAATGTTCTATGTTAGAACATAGAACATAGAACACTACAGCACAAACAGGCCCTTCGGCCCACAAGTTGTGCCGAACACATCAAAAACCTACCCAGCCATAGACCTATCTGTAACCCCCAATCCCATTGGATCCCATATACTCATCCAGAAGTCTTTTAAAAGTCCCCAGCGAGTTCGCTTCGACCACCACCGATGGCAGCCGATTCCATTCACTCACCACCCTCTGAGTGAAAAACTTTCCCCTAGCATCCCCTCTGTACTTGCTTCCCTGCACCTTAAATCTGTGCCCTCTTGTTGCGACCATTTCAGCCCTGGGAAATAGTCTCTGAGAGTCCACCCTATCTATTCCTCTCAACATCTTGTAAACCTCTATCAGGTCACCTCTCAACCTTCGTCTCTCCAGGGAGAACAGTCCCAGCTCCCTCAACCTGTCTTCATAATGCATGCCTCCCAATCCAGGCAACATCCTTGTAAATCTCCTCTGCACCCTTTCAATAGCTTCCACATCCTTCCTATAATGAGGCGACCAGAACTGCGCACAGTACTCCAAATGTGGTCTGACAAGGTTGTTCTATGTGCAATTTAAAATGCAAATTGATGTTCCACTTTAAGATACATGTACTTCTATTTTAAGATGACTTTCCCCACAATTGGATCAATTTATTAGCCCCACATCTGTTTCAGTTGGTCACTTTGTGGTTAGTCTCCCCTTCCAACATTAAAAACAAGCGCATCCAGGTTTCTTCAACAGAGGTCAACAAGTTGTTTAATGTTTGCTTTCTGAAAAAGATGTAGATGAAAATTCTGCACTGTTTTCTGTGGGTAGCTTTACAATTGAGATGAGGTTTTCTTTTAAGACATAAATATATATGGCTGTTATGCTGTTAGAGACAGTTGCTGTCTGTGTGTCGTTCTCAAGCTGTGATGTGTGTCAGAGGCTGTCTGTCTGACAGCAGCTATCTGACTCTCTGGAGCTGAAAACTGTGGCTTTTATACCCTTGATAACATATCAAAAATCTCCACAATAGGATTGGTTTTCAGGTCATCAAAACATCAAACTCAAATCTGATAAACTGCTGTTATTCAAGTCCTATTTTAAATTGATTCGTTAAAATTCAAAACCATGTTCTGATTCAAATGCCTACAATCTGCAATTTTTGCCTCTGATATATTGTTTCAATCTGTGGACTCGATGTACCTGCTGATCTTCAATACAGAAAAAAAAACTACCTTTGTTTTGAAATAAACCATAAAATCTTACAACTCTTAGCATTTTACAAGTTTTTTTATAATTTACAAATGCTAATTTCACAACACTCATGCTAGGATCCAGGTTGTCTCAGAGCAGATATGGGCCATTCTGGAGAGGACGAACAGCCAGTGGTTATGGTACATAGCGGTACCAATGACATAGATTAAAAAAAAGGATGAAATCCTAAAATTAGAATATAGGGAGTTAGGAAAAAAGTTGAGAAGCTGGACTCAAAGGTAATGGTCTCAGGATTTCTACCAATGCCACATGCCAGTCAGAATAGAAACAGCAGGATACATTGGATGAATCTATGCCTGAAGAGATGGAGTAGAGAATTTCATATTCCTTGGTGCATTGGGATTGGAACTGATGCCCTGGAGGAATATTTGTGAGAGTGGTTGGGGAGGATTCAAATTGGAATGGTAGGAGCTGGGAACCAATGCGAAGAGCCAAAGGTGTAGGAATTAAGGGCAAAAAAAGGGAAAGAAGGGAAATAAGAAAAGTGACAGACAGAACCAAGAATGGAACCAATAATGTTATAAAGATGAGCCTAAAAGCTTTGTGCTTTAAGGCACAAAGTATTTATTTGTGTAAATAGTTGTAAACGGATGTAATACAATTGGGATTACAGAGACATGACAACAGGGTAATCAGGGATGGTAATTGAACATCCAGGAAGATATTGAGTTGGATGATCAGTAATGACCACAGTGAATGCAGAGCAGGTTTAAGGCTTCAAGCGCATCCTATTTTCTTTGTCTCTAGATATTGGCTTTATGTGAGGAAAAATGGTAGAAAAATAAATTTAAGAGTAGTGTATCTTAATACAGATAGCATAACCAAATTAATTGATGGCACAGATAGATTTAAATGGGTCTGATCTGATAGCCATTATTGAAACACGTAGAAATTAAGTGGTAATTCCACCTGAGATTGGTTTCACAGGTAGGTGCAACATTGAGGACTGAAGGGCCTGTACTGTGCTATAATGTTCGATGTTCTATGGCCAAATATATAATTTACTTTGTTCTGCAAGATTAAGGATGCTGACTTCAAATAAAGCACCATAGAATGAAACTACAGTTAAAAGCAGTTAAAAATCTACAGATACTGGTATGGAAAATTAAGTTACAACAACAACAAGATAACTCTGTTAGTGAGAATGGAAAACATCTTAGCAACAAGACCTTCAATGAGGCCAACGCTTGCATATTCAGGATAAACGACTAACCTACATCTTGTGCCAGTTTCATAAACAATGTGTTCTCGGTCTTGGTCACAGAATGAAATAAGACCCTTTCGATAACAAAATTCCAAAGAGCAAGATAGAGTGCAATGTAACTGCTACATTATCTGTATGAATCGACAGAACATCATAGTGAAATTCACTGTGTACGTACTCCTTAGAACATAAAAACATAAGAAATAGGAGCAGAGTAGGCCATCTAGCCCATCGAGCTTGCCCTGCCATTCAATAAGATCATGGCTGATCTAAAGTGGATCAGTTCTATTTCCCACCTGCTCCCCATAACCCTTAATTCCTGCTCCCCATAAACCCTTAATAGAACATAGAACAATACAGCACAGAACAGGCCCTTCGGCCTTCGATGTTGTGCCGACCAAAATAAAAAGCAATGCCCCTCCTAACTAAACCATTCCCTTCTCATCCATATACTTATCAACTAACCTCTTAAACGCCACCAAACTTGGCGCATCTACAACAGCTGCAGGCAGGGCATTCCACTCCCTAATCACTCTTTGAGTAAAGAACCTACCTCTGATATCCGTCCTATAACTCATACCCCTTAATTTAAAGTTGTGTCCCCTCGTGCTAGCTTTCTCCATCCTAGGAAAAAGGCTATCACTGTCCACCCTATCTAAACCTCTAATCATCTTATATGCTTCAATAAGATCCCCTCTTAGCCGCCTCCTTTCTAACGAAAACAACCTCAAATCCTTCAACCTCTCTTCATAGGACCTGCCCTCCATACCAGGCAACATCCTGGTAAACCTCCTCTGTACCCTCTCCAATGCCTCCACATCTTTCTTATAATGTGGCGACCAGAACTGCACACAATACTCCAAGTGCGGCCGCACTATAGTTTTGTACAGCTGCAACATGATGCTGCGGCTCCTAAATTCAATCCCCCTACCAATACAAGCTAAGACTCCATAAGCCTTCTTAACAACTTTATCCACTTGACTGCCTACTTTCAGGGATCTATTGACACATACACCAAGATCCTTCTGTTCCTCAACACTATTACGAGCCCTACCATTAGCCCTATACTCTACACATTTATTGTTCCTGCCAAAGTGCATTACCTCACACTTTTCCACATTAAACTCCATTTGCCACCTCTCGGCCCAGCTCTGCAACTTGTCCAAGTCACTCTGTAAACTAAAACACCCCTCTTCACTATCTACCACACCACCAACTTAGTATCATCTGCAAATTTACTGATCCATCCCTCAATACCCTCATCCAGATCATTTATAAAAATTACAAACAGCAGGGGCCCCAAAACAGACCCCTGAGGCACACCACTCGTCACCGAACTCCACGATGAATATCTCCCATCAACCACCACCATCTGTCTTCTATCTGCCAGCCAATTCCTAATCCAATTAGCTAAATCACCCTCTATTCCACACATCTGCATGTTCTGTAGAAGTCTTCCATGGGCCACCTTATCAAACGCCTTACTAAAGTCCATATATACTACATCAACCGCCTTACCCCCATCCACCTCTTTGGTCACTTCTCAAAAAACTCAATGAGGTTAGTAAGGCATGACCTACCCTTCACGAAACCATGCTGACTATCCCCAATCAATTCATTTCTCTATAAATAACTATAAATCCTATCCCTAATAATTCTCTCCAATACCTTGCCCACAACAGAAGTAAGACTCACTGGCCTATAATTCACAGGAAGGTCTCTCTTCCCCTTCTTAAACAATGGGACCACATTCGCTATCCTCCAGTCCTCCGGCACCACACCCGTAACCAACGAGGACCTGAAGATCAGAGCCAGAGGCTCTGCAATCTCCTCTCTTGCCTCCCAGAGAATCCTAGGGTAAATCCCGTCCGGCCCAGGGGACTTATCCAACTTCAAACCCTCGAGAATTTCTAATACATCCTCCCTATCTACTACAATACTTCCCAATTTGCAACCCTGTACCTCAGTGCTCTCCATAGCTACATTTCCAGCACTCTGCGTGAATACCGAAGAGAAATATTTATTCAGTGCCTCACCAATCTCTTCAGGCTCCACGCACAACTTCCCACTGCTGTCTATGACTGGCCCTAATCTTGCCCTAACCAATCTTCTATTCTTAACATATCGAAAGAAAGCTTTAGGATTCTCCTTAATCCTATCAGCCAACATCTTCTCGTGTCCCCTCTTAGCTCTCCTCAATTCACTTTTTACCTCCTTCCTGGCTAATCTATAGCTATCCATTGCACTATCTGAGCCTTCAAGCCTCATCCTGACATAAGCCTCCTTTTTCTTCTTAACCAGCAAATCAACTTTTTTCGTACACCAAGGCTCTCTTACTCGTCCATTTCCTCCCTGCCTGACAGGGACATACTTATCAAGGACTCGCAGCAGCTGCTCCTTGAATAAGCACCACATTCCAGATGTTCCCAGTCCCTGTAGTTCCCTAGTCCAATCTATGCACCCTAATTCTCTCCTGATGGCCTCATAATTACCCTTCCCCCAGCTATAACTACAGCCCCCAGCTTCATGCCTATCCCATGTCTATCAGAAATCTATCCACCCTTGACTTAAATATATTCAATAAAGTAGCCTCCACCACTTCAATGAGCACAGAATTCCAGAATTCACCATCCTTTGAGTGAAGACGTTCCTCCTCAGCTCTGTTCTAAACTGACCACCCCCCCACTTTCTTTCAAGGCTCTGCCCTCTAATTCTGGTTTCCTTTCTAAGCGGAAAGAATCTCTCTACCTCTACACTATCTAGTCCCTTCATTATCTTGTAAGTCTCTATAAGATCCCCCCTCAGTCTTCGAAACTCCAATGAGTACAGGCCTAGTCTATTTAATCTCACCTCATTATTCTAACCCCTCATCTCCGGTATCAGCCTGGTGAACCTTCTCCGTATTCACTCCAAAGCCGATATATCCTTTCGCAAATGTGAGGACCAAACTGCATACAGTGCTCCAGTTGCAGCCTCACCATTGCCTTGTACAGTTGTAGCAAGACCTTCCTGCTTTTATATTCTAATCCCCTCGTGATAGTTCTTTGAAAATGTGATTAGTTCTTTGAAAATGTGACTGAACACATTGACGGAGTGCAGTGGATGTGGTTTACAAGGACTTCAACAAGATGTTTGATAAAGTCCCCCACGCAAGACTTCTTGAGAATGTGAAAGGGCATGGGATCCAAGTGGCTTTGGACTTGTGGATCTAGAACTGGCCAGAAAAGGCAGAGAGTGGTTGTGGATGGGTCTTTTTCTGCATGGTTACCAGTGGAGTACCCCAGCGATCTGTTCTAAAACCCTTGCTGTTTGTCATTTTTATAAATGACCTGGATAAGGAGGTGGAGGTATGGGTTAGTAAGTTCGCCGACGACACGTAGATTGGTGATGTTGTAGATCATGTGGAGGGATGTCAGAAGTTGCAGCATGACACAGATTGGATGCAAGATTGGGCAGAGAAATGGCAGATGGACTTCAATGTGGATAAATGTATAGTGGTTCATTTTGGCAGGTCGAATGGGATGAAGGAGTGCAATATCAAGTGTAGGAATCTTAGCAGTGTTGAAGAGCAGAAGGGGTCCGGGTCCATAGGACTCTTAAATCGGCTTCGCAGGTAGAGGATGTGGTCAAGAAGGTGTATGGTGTATTGGCCTTCATTAATCGAGGGATTGAGTTTAGGAGTCGAGAGATAATGCTTTGTGCAATTCTGGTTGCCTCACCACAGGAAGGATGTGGAAGCTATTGAGAAGGTGCAGAGGAGATTTACAAGGATGTTGCCTGGATTGGGAAGCATGCCTTATAAGATAGGTTGAGGGAGCTAGGTCTCTATTCCTAGAGAGACGAAAGTTGAGAGGCGACCTGATAGAGGTTTATAAGATGTTGAGAGGAATAGAAAGGGTGGATTCTCGGAGGCTATTTCCCAGGGCTGAAATGGTCGCTGGTTTAAGGTGCTGGGGGGCAAGTACAGAGGAGATGTTAGAGGTAAGTTTTTCACTCAGAGGGTGGTGAGTGAATGGAATCGGTTGCCGTCAGTGGTGGTGGAGGCAAACTCGCTGGGGTCTTTTAAGAGTCTTCTGGATGAGTACATGGGATTTAATGGGATTGGGAGTTACAGATAGTTCTATAGTCTGGTAGGTATAGATATGATCAATGCAACTTGTGGGCCGAAGGGCCTGTTTGTGCTGTAGTGTTCTATGTTCTATGCAGGGTTCAGAGCTGGGACTCCAGCTGTTCACAATTTACATTAATGATTTGGATGAAGGAATTGAATGCAATATCTCCAAATTTGCAGAGAACACTAGGCTGGATGATGGTGTGTACTACGAGGAGCACGTTAAGAGGCTGCAGGACGATTTAGAACATAGAAAGTAGAACATTACAGCACAGAACAGGCCCTTCGGCCTTCGATGTTGCACCGACCAGTTAAGAGAAAGCAATGACCCTCTAACCTAAACCATTCCCTTTTCATCCATAAACTTATCTACTAACCTCTTAAATGCCCCCAAACTTGGCACATCTACAACTGCAGCAGGCAGGGCATTCCATACCCTTACTACCCTCTGGGTAAAGAACCTATCTCTGACATCTGTCCTATTTGGACAGCCTGGCAGAGTAGGCAAATACTTGGAAAGTGCAATGTTGAGAGGTATAGATAGAGTGGATTCTCAGAGGCTATTTCCCAGGGCTGAACCATTTCACCTTCTTCATCACCTGCTGCACGCAAGACTGAGCTTTTGCGTTACAAAGAACAAAACAGCATGGGATTTAATGGGCTAGAAAGTTACAGATAGTTCAATGGCCTAGTAGATATGGGTATGATCGGCAGAACTTGTGGGCCAAATGGCCTGTTTGTGCTGTAGTATTCTATGTTCTATTACACCACTGCATCTCCTGGGATGTGATTTTTGTCTTATGATCAGAGATCAGTGGAAGGGAGCTATAGGCTCATAGTTCAGAAGAATAAGAGTTAATTTATTTGAATTCTATAAGATCCACCGGAGATCTGAAAAAGATTATTTGCTCTGGATGAAGAGTCTTAAATTCAAGGGAATAACCTCAAGATTATTGTTTATTTTTGATTGAGATGAGTAATTTCTTCCTTCAAAGGGTTGTGAATCTTTGGAGATTTCTACTCCAGTGGGGTGTAGATGCTCAGTCACTGAGTATATTCAAAAGTAGAATTTTGGACTCTAGTGGCAATCAGGAGATATGGGGAGAAAGTGGAAAAGTGGAGTTGTGGTCAAAAGTTAACCATGATTGTATTGAATGGCAGGCAGGGCATGTTCAAGGGGCCAATGGTCTACCCTTGTTACACTCGTATGTTCATTCATTCAGTGTTATACTAAGTTAGATACAGATATTTAACCACTGCCTTCACTGAGTTGCATGTTAAGATTAGTTCAGTTGTTAGAAACTATGCATTCAATATAACATCCTTAAATTTGCAGTATAGTTTCTTTCCAGCTAAATGCTGGGTTGGGTCCATGAGTCAGTGTCCTGACTGGAGGTTCAATCATTTGCCACTTCTTTGTTTCTTTGTCTTCTTCACAGCAGCACAATCCAACAGCAGGAATCTGCAGCAAAAGGACAAGCATTGCACAATATGAACTTAAGAAATGAACTTTAAGTTAAAAATATCATGGCATGTACTTACTGAATATTAGTTAACCATCAATGATGTTACAGATTAGAAATCCTACTTCGTTTTCATTCTCGTTGCACATAGAACATAGAACATTACAGCGCAGAACAGGCCCTTCGGCCTTCGATGTTGCGCCTACCAATTAGGAAAAAACAATGACCCTCTAACCTAAACCATTCCCTTTTCGTCCATAAACTTATCTACTAACCTCTTAAATGCCACCAAACTTGGCGCATCTACAACTGACGCAGGCAGGGCATTCCATACCCTTACCACTCTCTGGGTAAAGAACCTACCTCTGACATCCGTCCTATAACACACCACCCCTTAATTTAAAGCTATGTCCCCTCGTGCTAGCTTTCTCCATCCTAGGAAAAAGGCTATCACTGTCCACCCTATCTAAACCTCTAATCATCTTATATGTTTCATAAGGTCTCCTCTTAGCCGCCTTCTTTCTAACGAAAACAACCTCAAATCCCTCAGCCTCTCTTCATAAGACCTGCCCTCCATACCAGGCAACATCCTGGTAAACCTCCTCTGTACCCTCTCCAATGCCTCCACATCTTTCTTATAATGTGGGGACCAGAACTGTACACAATACTCCAAGTGCGGCCGCACTAGAGTTTTGTACAGTTGCAACATGACGTTGCGGCTCCGAAATTCAATCCCCCTACCAATAAAAGCTAAGACTCCGTATGCCTTCTTAACAACCTTATCGACTTGATTGCCAAATTTCAGGGATCTATGCACATATACACCAAGATCCCTCTTCTTCAACACTATTAAGAGTCCTACCATTAGTCCTATATATACCATTAGTCCTATTGCAGATGACACTAAAGTCGGTGGAGTGGTAGATAGTGAAGAGGGGAGTTATAGTTTGCAGAGGGACTTGGACAAGTTGCAGAGCTGGGCCGAGAGGTGGCAAATGGAGTTTAATGTGGAAAAGTGTGAGGTAATGCACTATGGCAGAAATAATAAATGTGTAGAGTATAGGGCAATGGTAGGATTCTTAGTAGTCTAGATGAACAGAGGGATCTTGGTGTGTATGTGCATAGATCCCTGAAAGTAGGCAGTCAGGTCGAGAAGGTTGTTAGGAAGGCATATGGAGTCTTGGCTTTTATTGGTAGAGGGATTGAATTTCGGAGCCGCAACGTCATGTTGCAACTGTACAAAACTCTAGTGCGGCCGCAAACTAACAAACTAACAAACTCCTCACCATCTGAACCCCTTTCCGTGGGGACATTCCATAGAACATAGAACATTACAGCACAGAACAGGCCCTTCGGCCTTCGATGTTGCGCCAACCAATATAAAAAGCAATCCCCCTCCAAACTAAACCATTCCCTTCTCTTCCATATACTTATCAACTAACCTCTTAAACGCCACCAAACTTGGCGCATCTACAACTGCTGCAGGCAGGGCATTCCACTCCCGAACCACCCTTTGGGTAAAGAACCTGCCTCTGATATCCGTCCTATAACTATCACCCCTTAATTTAAAGCTGTGTCCCCTCGTGCTAGCTTTTTCCATCCTAGGAAAAAGGCTATCACTGTCCACCCTATCTAAACCTCTAATCATCTTATATGTTTCGATCAGGTCCCCTCTTAGCCGCCTCCTTTCTAACGAAAACAACCTCAAATCCCTCAGCCTCTCTTCATAAGACCTGCCCTCCATACCAGGCAACATCCTGGTAAACCTCCTCTGTACCCTCTCCAATGCCTCCACATCTTTCTTATAATGTGGGGACCAGAACTGCACACAATACTCCAAGTGCGGCCGCACTAGAGTTTTGTACAGTTGCAACATGACGTTGCGGCTCCGAAATTCAATCCCTCTACCAATAAAAGCCAAGACTCCATATGCCTTCCTAACAACCTTCTCGACCTGACTGCCTACTTTCAGGGATCTATGCACATACACACCAAGATCCCTCTGTTCATCTAGACTACTAAGAATCCTACCATTAGCCCTATACTCTACACATTTATTATTTCTGCCATAGTGCATTACCTCACACTTTTCCACATTAAACTCCATTTGCCACCTCTCGGCCCAGCTCTGCAACTTGTCCAAGTCCCTCTGCAAACTATAACACCCCTCTTCACTATCTACCACTCCACCGACTTTAGTGTCATCTGCAAATTTACTAATCCATCCTTCAATACCCTCATCCAGATCATTTATAAAAATTACAAACAGCAGGGGCCCCAAAACAGACCCCTGAGGTACACCACTTGTCACCGAACTCCAAGATGAATATCTCCCATCAACCACCACCCTCTGTCTTCTACCTGCTAGCCAATTCCTAACCCAATTAGCTAAATCACCCTCTATCCCATACATCTGCATTTTCTGCAGAAGTCTTCCATGGGCCACCTTATCAAAGGTGGTTCTTGTTCTTGTTCTCTGTATTCTGAGGCTGTGTAAGGCTCTGTTGTAATCACATTTAGAATATTGTGAATAATTTTGGACTCCATATTAAAGCATGTACTGTCCTTAGAGAGGGTCCAGAGGAGGTTTAATTGCACAAGAGAAACCGGAATGACATAGCAGATCCCCCATTTTCCCTTACTACCTCCAGCTCCCTTCTTTTCCACCCCAATCCTTCCCTTCTGTCTCCCTTATCCCCTCTACTTATCTGCCTCACAGAATCATAAAATCATCTGCCTTTCTGCCTCTACACCTCTGCTACCTCCTCCATATCCACTACAACTCCAGCTCTTCCCCCGCCTTCTCTCCACTCGGCCTTCCATTCCCCTCCAGCTTCTGTCTTTTCCTTGCCCCCTCTGTCCCCTCTCCCCACCTTCCTCCACTTTAGCCTCCCCTGCACCATCACCCATACCATTCCCCCTCCCCATCAATCCATTTCTGGTGATTTAGATTTCATTGAACATTAGAATGTCTTTTCCAGATCACCCAGTGTTAACAAGACTGGTAGGCAGTCGTCCTACCAGTACATTTGCTCCGTCCCAATATCTCAATTTGAAATACTTACCTTTCTAACCATTTGTACAAATTCCTTGAAGTCCTTCGGAGGCAAGCCAAGCAAAGGGCGTGTGCCACAATCCAAGGTTGAAGAATGAGCCACTAGCAGAATATTACCAGCTGCAAGGGAAAATTAAAAGCTATTAGAGAAACAGATTAAGTTATTGCTTTGGTCATCTAACATTGAAAGGCACAACACTGAACAGAGAGATTAGCTATGCAGAGCACACTATTCATTGAAAGTTAATGCTTTGGCTTATTCAGCAGAGTCTGTCTAAATTTTAGTCAAGCTGTTAGGGTTAGGGCTGTTACTAAATAGAACATAGAACATTACAGCGCAGTATAGGCCCTTCGGCCCTCGATGTTGCGCCGACCAATGTAACCGATTTTATGACCCTCTATCCTAAACTATTCCAATGCTATCCATATGCCAATCCACTGCCCATTTGAACGCCCTTAAACTTGACGAGTCCACAACTGCTGCAGGCAGGGCATTCCGCACCCTTACTACCCTCTGAGTAAAGAACCCACCTCTAGCATCTGTCCCATAACTACCACCCCTTAATTTAAAGCTATGTCCCCTGTGTTATCCATCTCCATCTGAAGAAAAAGGCTCTCACTATCCACCCTATCTAACCCTCTGATCATCTTATATGTCTCAATTAAGTCACCTCTTAGCCTTCTTCTCTCTAATGAAAATAACTTCAAGTCCCTTAGCCTTTCCTCATAAGACCTACCCATCATATCAGGCAACATCCTGGTAAACCTTCTTTGCACCTTTTCCAATGCCTCCACATCTTTCTTATAATGTGGTGACCAAAACTGTACACAATACTCCAAGTGCACCAGAGTTTCGTACAGTTGCAACATGACATCTCGGCTCCAAAATTCAATCCCTCTACCAATAAAAGCTAACACACTAATAGGATAGGATATGAGAGTAAAGGCAGTAAACTGCAGGTTTGATTTGATTTGATTTGTTATTGTCACATGTATTAGTACACAGGGGAAAGTATTGTTTCTTGCATGCTATACAGACAAAGCATACCATTCATAGAGAAGGAAGGGAGAAAATGCAGAGTGTACTGTTACAGCCATAGCTAGGGTATAGAGAAATTCAACTTAATATGAGATAGGTCCATCCAAAAGTCTGATGGCAACAGGGAAGAAGCTGTTCTTGAGTCGGGTGATACGTGACCTCAGATTTCTTTTTCCCGATGGAAGAGGGTGGAAGAGAGAATGTCTGGGGTGCTTGGAGTCCTTGATTATGCTGGCTGCTTTGTTGAGACAGCAGGAATTGGACAGAACCAATGGTTTGTGAGATCTGTAACGTGATAATGCTTGCTTTTGAGTCTATCACTTGTCTTGATATCAAGAAAAAATGTTTTTTTAATATAGTTTATTATCATGCCTTTTAGATTATCGCAGTCCTCAGGGTAGTGTCTTAGACACAACCATTTTCAGAAGCTTCATCAATGATCTGCCTTCCATCATAAGGTCAGAAGCAGGGGTATTTGCTGATAGTTGCACAGTGTTCTGTACTGTTCATGATTCCTCAGACACTGAAAGCACCATATCCAAATGCAGCAAAATGAGGACAATATTCAGGCATGTGCTGACAAGTAGCAAATAACATTCATGCCCCTTGACATTCAATAGCATTACTATTGTTGAATTGTCCACCATCAACATCTGGAGTGGGGGGGGGGGTGGTTATTAGCAGCCAGAAACTGAGCTGGGCTAGCCATTTAAATATTATGGCTACCAGAGCAGATCAAAAGCTAGAATTCCTGTACTGAGCAACTAACCTCCTGTCACACCAAATCCTGTCCACCATTTACAAGGCAAGCTGTAATTGAATACTCTCCACTTGCTTGGGCGAATGCAGCTTCAATACCACTCAAGAAGCTCAACATCATCTAGGGTAAAGTAGCCCACTTGATAGGTATCCCTTCTACTAATTTTTAATCCTTCCACTGCCAATGAACAGTGGCAGTAATGTGTTTTATCTAAAAGATGCACTGCAAGAACTCACCAAAATTCCTTCAGCAGCACCTTCCAAACCCACAACCACTACCATTGAAGGACAAAGGCAGCAGATACCTGGATGTAACCCTCCAGATCACTCACCCTGACTTGGAAATATATCGCCATTCCTTCTCTATCGTTGAGTCATGATCCTGAAACTCTCTCCCTAACAGCACTGTAGGTGTATTTACATATGCTAGACTGCAGCAATTCATGAAGGCAGCTCTCCACCATCTTCTCAAGGGCAACTAGGATTGGGAATAAATTCTGGTCTCACTAGTGATGCCCATGACCCATAAATGAATGATGAATTGAAGAATAGAAAATTCTTTTCTAAAATAGAAAAAATTTAGAGATGTAACAGGTTTTGGGGAGTATTGTAGTAGATAGGGAGGATGTGTTAGAAATTCTCGAGGGTTTGAAGTTGGATAAGTCCCCTGGGCCGGACGGGATTTACCCTAGGATTCTCTGGGAGGCAAGAGAGGAGATTGCAGAGCCTCTGGCTCTGATCTTCAGGTCCTCGTTGGTTACGGGTGTGGTTCCGGAGGACTGGAGGATAGCGAATGTGGTCCCATTGTTTAAGAAGGGGAAGAGAGACCTTCCAGGGAATTATAGGCCAGTGAGTCTTACTTCTGTTGTGGGCAAGGTATTGGAGAGAATTATTAGGGATAGGATTTATAGTTATTTAGAGAGAAATGAATTGATTGGGGATAGTCAGCATGGTTTCGTGAAGGGTAGGTCATGCCTTACTAACCTCATTGAGTTTTTTGAGAAAGTGACCAAGAGGTGGATGGGGGTAAGGCGGTTGATGTAGTATATATGGACTTTAGTAAGGCGTTTGATAAGGTGGCCCATGGAAGACTTCTACAGAAAATGCAGATGTGTGGAATAGAGGGTGATTTAGCTAATTGGATTAGAAATTGGCTGGCAGATAGAAGACAGAGGGTGGTGGTTGATGGGAGATATTCATCGTGGAGTTCGGTGACGAGTGGTGTGCCTCAGGGGTCTGTTTTGGGGCCCCTGCTGTTTGTAATTTTTATAAATGATCTGGATGAGGGTATTGAGGGATGGATCAGTAAATTTGCAGATGATACTAAAGTTGGTGGTGTGGTAGATAGTGAAGAGGGGTGTTTTAGTTTACAGAGTGACTTGGACAAGTTGCAGAGCTGGGCCGAGAGGTGGCAAATGGAGTTTAATGTGGAAAAGTGTGAGGTAATGCACTTTGGCAGGAACAATAAATGTGTAGAGTATAGGGCTAATGGTAGGGCTCTTAATAGTGTTGAGGAACAGAAGGATCTTGGTGTATGTGTCAATAGATCCCTGAAAGTAGGCAGTCAAGTGGATAAAGTTGTTAAGAAGGCATATGGAGTCTTAGCTTTTATTGGTAGGGGGATTGAATTTCGGAGCCGCAACGTCATGTTGCAACTGTACAAAACTCTAGTGCGGCCGCACTTGGAGTATTGTGTGCAGTTCTGGTCCCCACATTATAAGAAAGATGTGGAGGCATTGGAGAGGGTACAGAGGAGGTTTACCAGGATGTTGCCTGGTATGGAGGGCAGGTCCTATGAAGAGAGGTTGAAGGATTTGAGGTTGTTTTCGTTAGAAAGGAGGCGGCTAAGAGGGGGTCTTATTGAAGCATATAAGATGATTAGAGGTTTAGATAGGGTGGACAGTGATAGCCTTTTTCCTAGGATGGAGAAAGCTAGCACGAGGGGACACAGCTTTAAATTAAGGGGTATGAGTTATAGGACGGATATCAGAGGTAGGTTCTTTACTCAAAGAGTGATTAGGGAGTGGAATGCCCTGCCTGCAGCTGTTGTAGATGCGCCAAGTTTGGTGGCGTTTAAGAGGTTAATTGATAAGTATATGGAAGAGAAGGGAATGGTTTAGTTTGGAGGGGCATTGCTTTTTATTTTGGTCGGCACAACATCGAAGGCCGAAGGGCCTGTTCTGTGCTGTATTGTTCTATGTTCTATGTTCTATGTACATACTGAGTCAAAAAACCTTCCTGCACACTTTGTATGAAAACTGACCCCTCTAACGAGCTACAGCTATCGCTACTCCAATCAATATTAGTAAAGTTAAAGTCCCCCATAACAATTACCCTATTACTTTCACTCCTGTCCAGGATTGACTTTGCAATCCTTTCCTCTACCTCTCTAGAACTTTTAGGAGGTCTATAAAAGACTCCCAACAGGGTGACCTCTCCTCTCCTGTTTCTAATCTCAGCCCATACTACCTCAACAGACAAGTCCTCATCAAACTTCTTTTCTGTCACTGTGATACAGTCTTTGACTAATAATGCCACTCCTCCCCCTCTTCTACCTCCTTCTCCTCCGACTGAAGCATTTGAACCCCGGAACCTGCAACATCCATTCTTGTCCCTGCTGTACCCAAGTCTCTGAAATGGCCACAACATCGAAGTTCCAGGTACTGGTACAAGCTGCAAGTTCCTCCACCTTATTGCGAATACTCCTTGCATTAAAGTATACGCATTTCAAACCATGCCCTACTCCACACGTACACTGCTGTGTTTTACAGCTTTCCTCTATGACCCCCCTACTCTCATCCCTCTTAGCACCCCAACTACTCAGGTTCCCACCCCCCCTCTGAATCAGTTTAAAGCCCCCTGCATAGCCTTTGCAAATTTTCCCCCCAAGATATTAGTTCCCCTCTGGTTCAGGTGTAGACCATCTCTCTTGTAGAGGTCCCACCTATCCCAGAATGAGTCCCAATTGTTCAGGAACCTGAACCCTCCCTCCTGCACCATCCCCGCAGCCACGAGTTCAAACATTCCCTCTCTCTGTTCTTCTCTAAACTATCCCTTGGCACAGGCAAGAGTCCAGAGATAACCACTCTGCCAGTTTTGGCCCTAAGCTTCCACCCCAACTCCATAAATTTCTGTTTAATATCCCCTTCCCTTGTCCTACCTATATCATGTGTCCCTACATGAACTATGACTTGGGGCTGACTCCCCTCTCCCTTAAGAATCTTAAAAACCCGCTCCGTGACATCCTGGACCCCAGCCCCTGGGAGACAACACACCAGCCCTGAGTCCCTTTTATTACTATTTACTCTCCTATCTGTTCCGCTAACTATGGAGTCTCCAATTACCAGGCCCAATCTCTTATTCCCCCCACCCACCTGAGCATTCTCAGCAGGCTCACCCCCAGAGACCTGCTCCCTTTGGTCATCTCCAGTTGATTCTTCCTCAACTGTAGCCTCCAGGACAGAAAATTTGTTTTGGAGGGGAACAGCCCCAGAGGATTGTCTACCCGATTGCTTCTTACCCCTCTTCCTAATAGTTACCCAAGAATCATTTTTAGGAGTGACTGTCTCCTTGTTACTCCTGCCAATATCCTCCTCAACCTCTCAAATTATCCTGAGTTCCTCTAACTCCAGCTCCAGCTCCTTAACACGATCCTCAAGGAGTTGCAAATGTGCACACTTCCTGCAGGTATAATCAGCAGGAACACTACTGGTGTCCCTCACCTCATACATACCGCAGGAGGTGCAACGTACTGCCTGCACTGCCATCCCTGATACTTTAATTTACTTTAAGGAGAAAAAAAAACTTCCCACACACTTTTATTATTAGGGTAGAGGAGGGGGAAGGGTGGGATACTCTACCTGTGTAGAGTATCGGGTTTCCTCTCTGGACCAATTCATAGAGTCAGAGAGAAAAACTACAACTACCGGCAGCCTCCTAAAGACGACTTCCGGTTTCCAGTTAGTTTAAATAAAAACGGCAAAAAACTACCCCCACTTGCTTTTTTAACCAAAGAGAAAAGTTAAAAACTACTTAACACTCGAACTTTACGCTCTCCCAAATTGCTGCCTCTCCGTGCTGCTCCAAGGGAACAATCAGTTCCCTTGGAGCAGTTACACCTTCTTCCAGATCATTTATATATATCAGAAATAGCAGAGGTCCGAGTACAGAGCCCTGCGGAACACTACTGGTCACAGACCTCCAGCTGGAAAAAGACCCTTTGACTGCTACCTTCTGTCTCCTGTGGCCAAGCCAGTTCTCTACCCATCTAGCCACCTCTCCTTGTATCCAATGAGCCTTAATCTTCTTAATCTAACCTGCCATAGGGACTTTGTCAAATGACTTACTAAAATCCATGTAGATGACATCCGCGACCCTTCCTTCGCCCATGTTTTTATCACCTAAATTGGAAGCTCACAGAAATACTTCATAAAATTACAGAACAGAAGCACAAAAAAACCAATAGGATCTTTAGTCTGTACTGATTCTTTTGAAGAACAATCCAATTAGTTGTATTCCCTCAGGCTTTCTTCATAAACCTGATGTGAAGATGCCAGTGTTGGACTGGTGTGGACGTAGTAAAAAGTCTCACAACACCAGTTTAAAGTATAACAGGTTTATTTAGTAGCACAAGCTTTCAAAATGCTATTCCTTCATCAGGTGAGTGGAGAGTTGGGTTCACAAATATGAGACATATAGACACGACTCAATTGCAAGATAATGGTTGAAATGTGAATCTATACAGGTAATCAAGTCTTTATAGGTACAGACAATGCAAGTGAAGAGAAGGATAATGACAGATTAAAGAGGTGTGAATTGTCTCAAGTCAGGACAGTTGGTATGATTTTGAAAGCCCAGGCCAGATAGTAGAACATAGAACATTACAGCGCAGTACAGGCCCTTCGGCCCTCGATGTTGTGCCGGCCAGTGGACCCTCTAACCTAAACTATTCCAATATCATCCATATGCCTATCCACCGAACATTTGAATGCCCCAAAGTAGGCGAGTCCACAACTGCTGCAGGCAGGGCATTCCACGCCCTCACCACCCTCTGTGTAAAGAACCTGCCTCTGACATCCGTCCTATAACTACCACCTCTTAATTTAAAGTTTGTCCCCTCGTGTTGGTCGTCACCATCCGAGGAAAAAGGCTCTCACTATCCACCCTATCCAATCCCTTGATCATCTTATACGCCTCAATTAGGTCACTGCGTAACCTTCTTCTCTCTAACGAAAATAACCTCAGGTCCCTCAGCCTTTCCTCATAAGGCCTTCCCACCATACCAGGCAACATCCTGGTAAACCTCCTCTGCACCCTTTCCAATACTTCCACATCTTTCTTATAATGCGGCGACCAGAACTGTACGCAATACTCCAAGTGCGGCCGCACCAGAGTTTTGTACAGTTGTAACATAACCTCACGGCTCCTAAATTCAATCCTCTACCAATAAATGCTAACACACCGTACGCCTTCTTAACAACTTTATCAACCTGGGTGCCAACTTTCAAAGAGCTATGTACTTGTACCCCAAGATCCCTCTGCTCGACAACACTATTAGGGGTCCTTCCATTAGCCCTATATTTCATATGCCTGTTATTCCTACCAAAGTGAATCACCTCACACTTATCCGTATTGAATTCCATTTGCCACCTCATAGCCCAGCTCTGCAACCTATCTATATCCCTCTGCAAACTAACATCCATCCTCGCTATCTACAACTCCCCCCACTTTGGTATCGTCAGCAAATTTACTAATCCAACCCTCTACACCCTCATCTAGTCATTTATAAAAATGACAAACAGCAGTGGCCCCAAAACAGATCCTTGAGGTACACCACTTGTAACTGCACTCCAGGTTGAAGTGGGAGTTATATATAGTATGACATGAATCCAAGATCCCCATTGAGGTTATCCTCATGTGTGCAAAACTTGGCCATCAGTTTCTGCTCAGCAATTCTGCTTTGTGTGTCTTGAAGGCCATCTTGAAGAATGTTTACCTGAAGATTGGAGGCTGAATCCCTTTTGACTGCTGAAGTACTCCCCGATGGGAAGAAAACACTCCTGCCTGCTGATTGTCAAGCGGTGTCCATTTATCTACTGTCTTGGTATCTGCATGGTCTTGCTGATGTAGCATATCTCAGGAACATCTTTTTCCTGCAGTGTATCAGATAGACAACATTCGTGTTCGTGGTGGATGGTGTTCTCACATGTGATGATGGCATCTGTGTCAATGATTTGGCATGTCATGCAAAGGTTGCTGTGACAGGGTTGTGTGCTGTGGTGGTTGCTGTTCTGAAGGCTGGGTAGTTTACTGCGAACAGTGGTCTATTTGAGGTTGCACGGTTCTTTGAAGACAAGTCGTGGGGTGTGGAGATGGTCTTGATGAGTTGTTCATCTTCATTGATGACGTGTTGAAGGCTCCGAAGAAGATATTGTAGCTTCTTCGTTCCAGCAAAGTACTGGATGATGAGGGGTACTTTGTGAGCCTGTGTTTGTCACCTGGGAAGTTGGTGTGGTTTTCACTATGGTGGATTGGAACTGTCAATCAATGATTGAGTGCCATATCCTGTTCTTATGAGAGTGCATTTCAGTATCTGTAGGTGTCTGTTGCGCAGGGGATGGCTTCTTTAGTGTATCTAGGGTGGAAGCTGGAGAAGTGAAGCATTGCGAGGTTATCCTTAGGCTTGCAGTACAATGAAGCGATGAGGTGATAATCCTTGATGAAAGGTGAAAATGTGGCGCAGGATGAAGCAGATGAGGTGGATTGGGTGGCATGCCTTATGAGGATAGGCTGAGGGAGGTCTTTTCTCCCTGGAGACACGAAGGATGAGAGGTGACCTGAGAGAAGTTTATAAGATGTTGTGAGGTACAGGTAGGTGGATTCTCGGAGACTATTTCCCAGGGCTGAAATGTTCGCTATGAGAGAACACAGGTTTAAGGTACTGAGGAGCAAGTACAGATTCAGGGGTAAGTTTTTCACTCAGAGGATGGTGGGTGAATGGAATCGGCTGCTGTTGGTGGTGGTGGAGGCAAACTCGTTGGGGTCTTTTAAGATACTTCTGAATGAGTACATGGGATTTAATAGGATTGAGGGTTATAGATAGGCCTGGTAGGTAGGGATATGATCAGCGCAACTTGAGGGCCAAAGGGCCTGTTTGTGCTGTAGTGTTCTATGTTCTATGTTCTTTTTCACATCCTTTCTGTAACTAGGTGACCAA
The DNA here is from genome assembly GCA_024679065.1 of Sphyrna mokarran. Lineage (NCBI taxonomy): Eukaryota > Metazoa > Chordata > Chondrichthyes > Carcharhiniformes > Carcharhinidae > Sphyrna > Sphyrna mokarran. The sequence continues at coordinate 441,328 of JAGIQG010000013.1, read as the reverse complement.
AATTGTACACAATACTCTAAATTCGGCATCACCAATACCTTATATAACTGTATCATAACACTCCAAATTTTATACTCGATACTCCGATTTATAAAAGCCAGTGTACCAAAAACAGTCTTTATGACCAGTTGTGGTCAAAGCAGTTGTGGATGTGCCAAGTTTGGTGGCGTTTAAGAGGTTAGTTGATAAGGATATGGAAGAGAAGGGAATGGTTTAGTTTGGAGGGGCATTGATTTTTATATTGGTCGGCGCAACATCGAAGGCCGAAGGGCCTGTTCTGTGCTGTAGTGTTCTATGTTCTATGTTCTATGTTCTATAACCACCTGTGACGTTACTTTTAGGGAATTCTGTACCTGTATTCCCAGTCCCTCTGTTCATCTGCACTCTTCATAGTCCCACCATTTACTCTGTACGTTCTACTTTGGTTTGTCCTTCCAAAGTGCAATACCTCACATTTGTCTGCATTAAATTCTATTTGCCATTTTTCAGCTCATTTTTCTAGTTGGTCAAGTGCCTCTGCAAGCTTTGAAAACCTTCCTCACTGTCCACTACACCTCCAATCTTTGTATCATCAGCAAATTTGCTGATCCAATTTATCACATTATCATCCAGATCAAAAGTGTGAGGTAATGCACTTTGGCAGGAACAATAAATGTGTAGAGTATAGGGCTAATGGTAGGGCTCTTAATAGTGTTGAGGAACAGAAGGATCTTGGTGTATGTGTCAATAGATCCCTGAAAGTAGGCAGTCAAGTGGATTAAGTTGTTAAGAAGGCTTATGGAGTCTTAGCTTTTATTGGTAGGGGGATTGAATTTAGGAGCCGCAGCATCATGTTGCAGCTGTACAAAACTCTAGTGCGGCCGCACTTGGAGTATTGTGTTCAGTTCTGGTCGCCACATTATAAGAAAGATGTGGAGGCATTGGAGAGGGTACAGAGGAGGTTTACCAGGATGTTGCCTGGTATGGAGGGCAGGTCCTATGAAGAGAGGTTGAAGGATTTGAGGTTGTTTTGGTTAGAAAGGAGGCGGCTAAGAGGGGATCTTATTGAAGCATATAAGATGATTAGAGGTTTAGATAGGGTGGACAGTGATAGCCCTTTTCCTAGGATGGAGAAAGCTAGCACGAGGGGACACAGCTTTAAATTAAGGGGTATGAGTTATAGGACGGATATCAGAGGTAGGTTCTTTACTCAAAGAGGATTAGGGAGTGGAATGCCCTGCCTGCAGCTGTTGTAGATGCGCCAAGTTTGGTGGCGTTTAAGAGGTTAATTGATAAGTATATGGAAGAGAAGGGAATGGTTTAGTTTGGAGGGGCATTGCTTGTTATTTTGGTCGGCACAACATCGAAGGCCGAAGGGCCTGTTCTGTGCTGTAATGTTCTATATCTATATCTATACTATTCTATATCTATCATTGATATAGATGACGAACAACAATGCACCCAACACCAATACCTGTGGCACACCACTAGTCACAGGCCTCCATTCAGAGAAGCAATCCTCCACAACCACTCTCTGACTTCTTCCATTGAGCCACTGTCTCATCCAATTTACTACCTCCTTATGTATACCTAGCGACTGAACCTTCCTAACTAACCCCCATGAGGGACCTTATCAAAAGCCTTGCTAAAATCCAGGTATACAACTTCCACCGCCTTTCCTTTATTCACTTTCCTGGTAACCTCCTTGAAAAACTCTAATAGATTGGTCAAACATGACCTACCACGCACAAAGCCATGTTGACTCTCCCTAATAAATCCCTATCCATCCAAATATTTGCAGACCCCATCCCTTATCACACGTTCCAATAACTTGCCAACCACTGTCACCAATCTTACTGGCCTATAATTTCCCGGATTTCTTTTGGAACCTTTTTTAAACAATGGAACAATACGAAGCACCCCCCAATCATCCGGCACTTCCCTCGTGCATATTGACATTTTAAATATATCTGCCAGGGCCCCTGCAAGTTCACTACTAGCCTCCATCAAGGTCTGTGGGACCTGGGGATTTATCCATTCTGATTTGCCTCAAGACAGCCAGCACCTCCTCCTCTTTAACCTGTAAATGTTCAATGAACTCCTTATTGGTTTGCCCTATTTCCATTGACTCCATGCCTCCTTCTTCAGTAAATATGGATGCAAGAAACCCATTTATTATTTCCCCGCTCTGTTTTGGTTCCATACACAGTCTACGCTCTGGTCTTCAAGAGAACCAATTTTATTCCTCGCTACCCTTTTGCTCCTAACATACCTATAGAAGCTCTTTGGATTTTCCTTCACTCTATCTGCCAAAGCAACCTCATGTCTTCTTTTAACACTCCTGATTTCCCTCTTAAGTAGCTTCTTTCACTTTTTGTACTCCTCCAGCATCTGATCTGTTCCTTGCTACTTGTACATTTCATACAACTCTCTCTTCTTAACCAGTGTTAGAATTTCCCTCGAGAACCAAGGTTCCTTATTCTTATTTACTTTGTCTTTAACCCTGACAGGAACATACAGACTCTGCACTCTCAAGATTTCTGCTTTGAAGGCCTCCCACTTTCCAGGTATGGATTGTCCTTTTTTAGCTAATACGTTAGAACATAGAACATAGAACAATACAGCACAGAACAGGACCTTCGGCCTTCGATGTTGTGCCGACCAAAATAAAAAGCAATGCCCCTCCAAACTAAACCATTCCCTTCTCTTCCATATACTTATCAATTAACCTCTTAAACGCCACCAAACTTGGCGCATCTACAACAGCTGCAGGCAGGGCATTCCACTCCCTAATCACTCTTTGAGTAAAGAACCTACCTCTGATATCCGTCCTATAACTCATACCCCTTAATTTAAAGCTGTGTCCCCTCGTGCTAGCTTTCTCCATCCTAGGAAAAAGGCTATCACTGTCCACCCTATCTAAACCTCTAATCATCTTATATGCTTCAATAAGATCCCCTCTTAGCCGCCTCCTTTCTAACGAAAACAACCTCAAATCCTTCAACCTCTCTTCATAGGACCTGCCCTCCATACCAGGCAACATCCTGGTAAACCTCCTCTGTACCCTCTCCAATGCCTCCACATCTTTCTTATAATGTGGGGACCAGAACTGCACACAATACTCCAAGTGCGGCCGCACTAGAGTTTTGTACAGTTGCAACATGATGCTGCGGCTCCTAAATTCAATCCCCCTACCAATAAAAGCTAAGACTCCATATGCCTTCTTAACAACTTTATCCACTTGACTGCCTACTTTCAGGGATCTATTGACACATACACCAAGATCCTTCTGTTCCTCAACACTATTAAGAGCCCTACCATTAGCCCTATACTCTACACATTTATTGTTCCTGCCAAAGTGCATTACCTCACACTTTTCCACATTAAACTCCATTTGCCACCTCTCGGCCCAGCTCTGCAACTTGTCCAAGTCACTCTGTAAACTAAAACACCCCTCTTCACTATCTACCACACCACCAACTTTAGTATCATCTGCAAATTTACTGATCCATCCCTCAATACCCTCATCCAGATCATTTATAAAAATTACAAACAGCAGGTGCCCCAAAACAGACCCCTGAGGCACACCACTCGTCACCGAACTCCACGATGAATATCTCCCATCAACCACCACCCTCTGTCTTCTATCTGCCAGCCAATTCCTAATCCAATTAGCTAAATCACCCTCTATTCCACACATCTGCATTTTCTGTAGAAGTCTTCCATGGGCCACCTTATCAAACGCCTTACTAAAGTCCATATATACTACATCAACCGCCTTACCCCCATCCACCTCTCTGGTCACTTTCTCAAAAAACTCAATGAGGTTAGTAAGGCATGACCTACCCTTCACGAAACCATGCTGACTATCCCCAATCAATTCATTTCTCTCTAAATAACTATAAATCCTATCCCTAATAATTCTCTCCAATACCTTGCCCACAACAGAAGTAAGACTCACTGGCCTATAATTCCCAGGAAGGTCTCTCTTCCCCTTCTTAAACAATGGGACCACATTCGCTATCCTCCAGTCCTCCGGAACCACACCCATAACCAACGAGGACCTGAAGATCAGAGCCAGAGGCTCTGCAATCTCCTCTCTTGCCTCCCAGAGAATCCTAGGGTAAATCCCGTCTGGCCCAGGGGACTTATCAAACTTCAAACCCTCGAGAATATCTAGCACATCCTCCCTATCTACTTCGATACCTTCCAGTTTGCTACCCTATACCTCAGTGTTCTCCATAACTACATTTACATCACCCTGCGTGAATACCGAAGAGAAATATTTATTCAGTGCCTCTCCAATCTCTTCAGGCTCCACGCACAACTTCCCACTGCTGTCTATGACTGGCCCTAATCTTGCCCTAACCAATCTTCTATTCTTAACATATCGAAAGAAAGCTTTAGGATTCTCCTTAATCCTATCAGCCAACATCTTCTCGTGTCCCCTCTTAGCTCTCCTCAATTCACTTTTTACCTCCTTCCTAGCTAATCTATAGCTATCCATTGCACTACCTGAGCCTTCAAGCCTCATCCTGACATAAGCCTCCTTTTTCTTCTTAACCAGCAAATCAACTTTTTTCGTACACCAAGGCTCTCTTACTCGTCCATTTCCTCCCTGCCTGACAGGGACATACTTATCAAGGACTCGCAGCAGCTGCTCCTTGAATAAGCACCACATTCCAGATGTTCCCAGTCCCTGTAGTTCCCTAGTCCAATCTATGCACCCTAATTCTCTCCTGATGGCCTCATAATTACCCTTCCCCCAGCTATAACTACTGCCCCCAGCTTCATGCCTATCCCTATCCATCACTAAGGTGAACGTAACCGAATTGTGGTCACTATCACCAAAATGTTCACTAACTTCCAAGCCTAACACCTGGTCTGGCTCATTGCCCAGCACCAAATCCAATGTAGCCTCACCTCTAGTTGGCCTATCTACATACTGAATCAAAAAACCTTCCTGCACACTCTGTACGAAAACTGACCCCTCTAACGAGCTAGAGCTATAGCTATTCCAATCAATATTAGCAAAGTTAAAGTCCCCCATCACAATTACCCTACTACTTTCACTCCTATTTTCCTATTTTAGCCAAGTTCTCTGGAGTTTAGAGGAATGAAGTGATTCAATTTAAGTCTACAAGATTTAATCTGCCATCCTTACCTAGTCTGGATTACATGTGGGTTCAGATTTATATCAATGTGGTTGACTCTCAACTGTCCCTCTCAAATTGTCTAGCAAGCAATTCAATTCAGGGGCAATAAATGTGGCCAGCCAGCGATGTCCATGTCCACATATGAATAAGAAAAGAAATTTGAGATGCATGACAAGGTAGCCACCCTAGCTGGAGAATCTACAACACTGGTGCAGTCTTAGGGAAAGAGGATGATCATTTAGGATAAAATGTCTTCATGCAAAGAAGTTGTGAATCTTTAGAATTCTTTCCAACAGAGGGTCGCCTGACTCCCCTAATTACTGCTGAGAAGGTGGTAGTGAGCTGCCTCCATTGATCGCTGCATCCATTGATCGCTGCATCCATGTAGTAATGAATGTGAGGTTTAGGGCGAAGGCTAACATGATTGTGACGCAAGAGTGAGTTGAGTTTGCAGTCTGATGTGAGTGCGAGTTAGGGTAAGTACATTGTGAGGTTAAAGTCTCAATGAATGTCATGCTGTGAGAGACTGGAGTGAAGTGAGGGAAATTTCCATGTTGCAAGATATGGTGATCAGGGGCAGTGCCAGGCATTAGAATAAAAAACAAAGAAAATTACAGCCCTTTGGCCCTCCATGCCTGCACCGAACATTCAGTCCGACTAAATGTCCGACCATTCAGTCCGACTGAACTAAAACTCCCTACTCTTAGAACATAGAACATAGAACAATACAGCACAGAACAGGCCCTTCGGCCTTCGATGTTGTGCCGACCAAAATAAAAAGCAATGCCCCTCCTAACTAAACCATTCCCTTCTCATCCATATACTTATCAACTAACCTCTTAAACGCCACCAAACTTGGCGCATCTACAACAGCTGCAGGCAGGGCATTCCACTCCCTAATCACTCTTTGAGTAAAGAACCTACCTCTGATATCCGTCCTATAACTCATACCCCTTAATTTAAAGCTGTGTCCCCTCGTGCTAGCTTTCTCCATCCTAGGAAAAAGGCTATCACTGTCCACCCTATCTAAACCTCTAATCATCTTATATGCTTCAATAAGATCCCCTCTTAGCCGCCTCCTTTCTAACGAAAACAACCTCAAATCCTTCAACCTCTCTTCATAGGACCTGCCCTCCATACCAGGCAACATCCTGGTAAACCTCCTCTGTACCCTCTCCAATGCCTCCACATCTTTCTTATAATGTGGGGACCAGAACTGCACACAATACTCCAAGTGCGGCCGCACTAGAGTTTTGTACAGTTGCAACATGATGCTGCGGCTCCTAAATTCAATCCCCCTACCAATAAAAGCTAAGACTCCATATGCCTTCTTAACAACTTTATCCACTTGACTGCCTACTTTCAGGGATCTATTGACACATACACCAAGATCCTTCTGTTCCTCAACACTATTAAGAGCCCTACCATTAGCCCTATACTCTACACATTTATTGTTCCTGCCAAAGTGCATTACCTCACACTTTTCCCCATTAAACTCCATTTGCCACCTCTCGGCCCAGCTCTGCAACTTGTCCAAGTCACTCTGTAAACTAAAACACCCCTCTTCACTATCTTCTAAGGACCATATCTCTCTATTCCCATTCTATTCATGTATTTGTTAAGACACCCCTTAAAAGTCACTATTATATCTGCTTCCTCTACCCCCCACTCCCTGCAGTGAGTTCCAGGCGCCCACTACTCTCTGTGTAAAAAACTTACCTTGAATATCTTTGGTCCATCAAGTTATTACCAATGCATGAAAAGCCCTGACAAAGAGCAAAGAACAGTACAGCACAGGAAGCAGGTCCTTCGGCCCTCCAAGCCTCTGCTGCTCATGCTTCCAACTAGACTATTCGTTTGTATCCCTCCATTCCCAGTCTCTTCATGTGTCTATCTAGATAAGTCTTAAACAATCCCAGCGTGTCCCCCTCTACCACCTTTCTTGGCAGTGCATTCCAGGCCCCCACCACCCTCTGTGTAAAATACATCCCTCTGACATCTGTGTTAAACCTTGCCCCCCTCACCTTGAACCTGTGACCCCTTGTGTTCGTCACCTCTGACCTGGGAAAAGGTTTTTTACTGTTCAACCTATTTGTGCCCTTCATAATTTTATACACCTCCATTAGGTCGCCCATCATTCTCTGTCTTTCCAGGAAGAACAACCCCAGTTTACCCATTTCTCCTCATAGCTAAGACCCTCCATACCACGCAACATCCTGGTAAACCTTTTCTGCACTCTCTCCAAACCCTCCACATCCTTCTGATAGTATGGTGACCAGAACTGGATGTAATATTCCAAATGTGGCTTAACCAACATTCTATATAGCTGCAACATCATATGCCAAGTTTTACACCCTATGCCTCATCCTATAAAGGCAAGCATGCCATATGCCTTCTTCACCACCTTTTCCATCTGTGCTGTCACTTTTAAGGATCTGTGAAGGATCTTTAAGGATCTGACCTGTCCACCTAATCCTACTTACCAGCACTTGGCTGTTCAAGTTGAATGTTATGGTATGCCAAGTACTCATTCAGCTACTTTTTAAAAGATATGAGGCATCTCGCCTCTGTCACCCTCCCAGGGAGTACCTTCCAGGCTGTCACCAACCTCAAATCCCCCCAAACCTCCCATTCTTCACTTTTAACTTCTGTACTCTCGTAAGTGCAACTTCAATTAAGGAACACATGCTTCCTATCCAGACCACTCATAATCTTGAGCATAGAACATAGAACACTACAGCACAAACAGGCCCTTCAGCCCACAAGTTGTGCCGAACACATCAAAACCTACCCAGCCATAGACCTATCTGTAACCCCCAATCCCATTGGATCCCATATACTCATCCAGAAGTCTTTTAAAAGACCCCAGCGAGTTCGCCTCGACCACCACCGACGGCAGCCGATTCTATTCACTCACCACCCTCTGAGTGAAAAACTTTCCCCTAGCATCCCCTCTGTACTTGCTTCCCTGCACCTTAAATCTGTGCCCTCTCGTCGCGACCATTTCAGCCCTGGGAAATAGTCTCTGAGAGTCCACCCTATCTATTCCTCTCAACATCTTGTAAACCTCTATCAGGTCGCCTCTCAACCTTCGTCTCTCCAGGGAGAACAGTCCCAGCTCCCTCAACCTGTCTTCATAAGGCATGCCTCCCAATCCAGGCAACATCCTTGTAAATCTCCTCTGCACCCTTTCAATAGCTTCCACGTCCTTCCTATAGTGAGGCGACCAGAACTGCGCACAGTACTCCAAGTGTGGTCTGACAAGGGTCCTATAAAGCTGCAGCATTACCTCCTGACTCCTGAACTCAATCCCTCGATGAATGAAGCCCAGTACACCGTAAGCTTTCTTAACCACATCCTCCACCTGGGAGGCCGATTTGAGAGTCTTATGGACCCGGACCCCAAGATCCCTCTGCTCTTCCACACAGCTAAGACTCCTACCTTTGATAGTGTACTCATTCATCCCATTGGATCTGCCAAAATGGACCACAACACATTTATCCGCGTTGAAGTCCATCTGCCACTTCTCCGCCCAGTCTTGCATCCTGTCGATGTCATGCTGCAACTTCTGACATCCCTCCAGACCATCCATAACACCACCAACCTTCGTGTCATCACGAACTTACTCACCCATCCCTCCACTTCCTCATCCAGGTCATTTATGACAATGACAAACAGCAGGGGTCCTAGAACAGATCCCTGGGGCACTCCACTGGTGACCGACCTCCATGCAGAAAAAGAGCCATCCACAAACACCCTCTGCCTTCTGCAGGCAAGCCAGTTCTGGATCCACAAGGCCAAAGCCCCTTGGATCCCATGCCCTCTCACCTTCTCAAGAAGTCTTGCATGTGGGACCTTGTCAAATGCCTTGCTGAAGTCCATGTACACCACGTCCACTGCTCTTCCTTTGTCAATGTGTTCAGCCACATTTTCGAAGAACTCAATTAAGCTCATAAGGCACGACCTGCCTTTTACAAAACCATGCTGACTATTTCTAATCAACCTAAACTTCTCCAAATGCTCATAAATCTTGTCCCTCAGAAGCCTCTCCATCAGCTTACCAACCACTGAGGTCAGACTCACCGGTCAGTAATTTCCAGGACTATCCCTGTTCCCTTTCTTGAAAATAGGGACCACATCCGCAATCCTCCAATCCTCCGGAACCTCTCCCGTCTCCATCGACGACGCAAAGATCATCGCCAGGGGCTCTGCAATGACATCCCTCACCTCCCACAATAACCTGGGGTACATCCCATCTGGTCCCGGAGACTTTTCTATCTTGATAGCATTTAAAAGTTCTAACACATCCGCTTCCTTAATATCTACATACTCAATCTTTTCAGTCTGCTGCAAACTTGTAGTGCATCCTCCCAGATCACTTTCCACCGTGAATACTGAGGCAAAGTACTCATTAAGCCCCTCTGCCATTTCTTCCAGTTCCATACAGACTTTTCCCCCTTCACCTTTTATAGGTCCTATCCCTTCTCTTCTCATCCTTTTACTTTTCACATATTTGTAGAAGGCCTTGGGATTCTCCTTAATCCTACCAGCCAAGGCCTTCTCATGACCCCTTCTGGCTCTCCTAATTTCCTTTTTAAGCTCTCTTCTATAAGCCTTATACTTCTCTAGATCCCCAACATCTCCTAGCTCTTTGAACCTTTTATACACCTTTCTTTTCTTCCTGACTATGTTCACCACAGCCTTCGTGCACCACGGTTCCCGCGTCCTACCAAAACCTCCTTGTCTCACCGGAACGTTGTCGTGCAAAGCTCCAGACAAGCATTCCTTGAATATCTGCCACCTTCCTTCTGTGCTTTTCCCCAAGAACACCTCCTTCCAGTTTATTCGCCCCAACATCTGCCTGATGTCTTCATATTTCCCCTTATTCCAGACAAACACCTTCCTAGCCTGCCTGATCCTATCCTTTTCCAATGCAAGGGTGAAGGAGATAGAATTATGATCTCCATCCCCAAGATGCTCTCCTACCGAGAGATCCATCACCTGTCCTGGTTCATTAGCTAGTACCAGGTCCAGTACAGCCTCTCCTCTCGTAGGCTTGTCCACGTGCTGTGTCAGGAAACCCTCCTGAACACACCTAACAAACTCCTCCCCATCCAAACCCCTTACCCTTGGGATATTCCAGTCGATGTTTGGGAAATTGAAGTCTCCCATCACAACAACTCTGTTATTTCTACATCTCTCCAGTATCTGTTTCCCTATCTGCACCTCAACTTCCCTGTCACTATTGGGCGGCCTATAGAATACACCCAGCAACGTCACCGACCCTTTGCTATTCCTAACTTCCACCCACAGAGACTCCGTAGACATTCCCTCCTCGGTATCCACCTTCTCTGCAGCCATGACACTGCCCCTGATCAACAGTGCCACTCCACCACCTCTTTTGCCTCCCTCCCTGTCCTTCCTGAAAGATCTGAATCCCGGGACCTGTAGTACCCAGTCCTGTCCCTGAGACATCCAAGTCTCTGTAATGGCATCTTGATCAGGTCACTCCTTAGTCTTCTCTGCTCCAGAGAAGACAACCCAAGCCCATCCAGTCTCTCTTTATAACTTAAGTGTTCCATCCCTGGCAACATCCTGGTGAATCCCCTCTGTACCCCTTCCGGTGGGTTCATATCGTTCCTATAACGTGGTGACTGGAACTGCACACAGTACTCCAACTATGGCCTCACCAAAGTTCTATACAACTCCATCATGGCTTCTCTGCTTTTGTAATCTATACCCAATTGATAAAGGCAAGTGTGCCCGATGCCTTTCTATCACCCTATTGACCTGCCTTTGTACCTTCAGAGATCTATGACCAAACACACCAAGGTTCTTTGTTCTTCGTAACTTCCCAGTGTCAGATCTTTCATGGCATATTTCTTTGTCAAATTACTCCTTCCAAAGTTATCACTTCACACTTTTCAGGGTTAAATTCCATCTGCCATTTATCTGCCTATTTGAGCATCACGTGTATCTCCTTCTATAACCTAAGATATCCAGCCTCATTATTAAACTCAATCATCTTTAAACCTTGTTCTCGTACCTTAAACCTGTGTCCCCTAGTAATTGTCTCTTCCACCCTGGGAAAAAAGCATCTGACTATCCACTCTGTCCCTCATAATCTTGTAGATTTCTATCAGATTGCCCTTCAACCTCTGTCATTCCAGTGAGAATAAACCAAGTTTCTCCAACCTCTACTCATAGCTAATGTCCTCTATATAAGGCAACATCCTGGTAAATCTTAACTGTACCCTCTCCAAAGCTTCCACATCCTCCTTGTAGTGTGGCGACCAGAATTGAACACTATATCCCAAATAAGGTCTAACTAAGGTATTATAAAGCTACAACATGACTTGTCAATTTTTAAACTCAATGCCCCAGTCAACAAAGGCAAGTGTGTCGTATGCCTTCTTAACTACCTTCTCCACCTGCATTGCCACTTTCAGTGACCTGTGCACCTATACACGTAGATCCCTCTGCCTATCAATACTCTTAAGGATTCTGGCATTTAGTGTATATTTCCCATCTGTATTAGACCTTCCAAAATGCATTACCTCAAATTTGCCTCAATGTCAATTCCACATCCCAGCCTACATAAGTAATCTTTCACTGCTTTGTTTATCAAGAATTGAACCCTAGCTAAAATATTTAAAGGCTTCTACTGTCTTTGAAGGAAGAGTTCAAATGATTCACTATCCTCAGAGAGAAAATATTCTCCTCATCTCCATCTTAAGTGGTCTTATTTTTAAACACAATCCCTATTTCTACTATCTCCCACAAGAGGAATCATCCTTTCCACATCCATCCTGTCACCAGCCCTCAATATCTTTTCATGTTTTATTGGTCTTTGTGGAATATTACACAATGTTCTTTAAATAATCGACATGTTGTAATCAGTTTTGAATTGGTTTGTTCATGTTTTGATTACCTTTATCCCCATTGACAATCGCTGTCACCACAGAAGAACATCTATTAGCGTAATCTTCATATGATTCTGATGGAATCAGATTGGAAACAGGAACATGGGCACTACAGACAAGAAGGACAAATGTTTACATCTTTGTAAATGCATCATTAATAATTCTATGAAAAGACATCTGAGTCTTATGCAGCAGGCTGCACCAGGATTGGTACATTGGCTGACCAATTTCATCACAGAATTAGTTCCTGATCTTAGCACAGCGGAGGTTTCTGAGTATATCACTGCCACTCTCACATAATGTCACAGCAGAGATCTGAGGGAGGTGAAGCCACAATTGGAAGAAAATATTGAATGAAGATTTACATGTCTGATCCATACATTGCTTCTTACCTGTTCAAAACAATCATAGAGAAGGCAATGGCTTAGTGGTGTTATCGTGAGATTATTAATCCAGAAACTTAGCTAATGTTCTGGGACCTGGGTTCTAATTCTGCTATGGCAGGTAGTGGAATTTGAATTCAATAAAAAATATCCGAAATTAAGAATCTACTGATGACCATAAAACCATTGTTGATTGTCGGAAAAACCCATCCGGTTCACTACTGTCCTTTGGGAAGGAAATCTACTATCCTCACTCAGTCTGGCCTACAATTGGTTAACTCTCTTTCCTCAGGCAACTAGGGATGGGCAATAAATGCTGGCAGTCCAGAAACACCCATGTTCCATGAATGAATAATTTAAAAAAATCTGTCAATAAATTGGAAAAGCTTTCTTACGCTTCCTGGCAGTAATTTAAGAGAGTTCCCTTTAACTTGTGTTAAATAAATTGCAGGAAAGCATCTTTGTGATCCTGTATCTTTGAAAGGATCACCAATTGTTGAGCTACATCTGAAGGAAGCATTGATAGAAATTAGTCCACACCGCTTGGTTGGAGTAAATCCCTTTGGCTGTGCTTGGTAAATCTCCTCAGCATTTCTACATAGAACATTACAGCATAGTACAGGCCCTTCGGTCCTCAATGTTGTGCCGAGCTATGTCCAATCCCAAGATCAAACTATTCCCTTCCTATCATTCTGGTGTGCTCCATGTGCCTATCCAATAACCTCTTGAAAGTTCCTAAAGTGTCTGATTCCACTATCACAGCAGGCAGTCCATTCCACACCCAATCACTCTCTGAGTAAAGAATCTATCTCAGACATCCCTTCTATATCTCCCACCATGAATCTTATAGTTATGCGTTCTAGTAACAGCTATATCCACCCGAGGAAATAGTCTCCACACATCCATTCTATCAATCCCTCTCTTCATCTTATAAACTTCTATTAAGTTGCCTAAATTTCTAATGTGAAATTATAGACTATTCAGCACAGAAAGATCTTTCATTCACAATCCCCACTGTATCTGTTCAAACTAGGAAAAAATTCATCAATAAATGTAATTTTAAAACATGCAGCAGCCATTGGAAGAACACAGTTAAATATTTAAACATAAGAAATAGGAGCAGCTCATTTGCCCCCCTCAAACCTGCTCCACCATTTTAGGAAATCATGTCTAATTTTTACCTCAATTTCACCTTCCTACCATTCCCCATATACCTAATAACTCTTTGGTACCCAAGAAGCTATTTCAGCTTGGCATATACTCAACAACGGAACACCTGGAAGGACAAATCCTAAGGTTCACAAACTTGAGTGAAGGAATCTCTCTTCATTTCAGTCTGAAATTACTGACGTCTTATCCTGGGATTGTTCAATATGGAGAAACAGTCTCTCAGCATCTAGTCCTTTGAGCCCTCTCAGAATCTTATACATAGAACATAGAACATTACAGCGCAGAACAGGCCCTTCGGCCCTCGATGTTGCGCCGACCAATTAAGAAAAAGCAATGACCCTCTAACCTAAATCATTCCCTTTTCATCCATAAACCTATCCACGGACCTCTTAAACACCCCCAAACTTGGCGCATGTACAACTGAATTCAATATGTTTCAGTAAGATCTTTGAACAGCAGAGTATAACATCCAAAGATGTGCAGGTTAGGTTGATTGACCATACCAAATTGCCCCTAACACAGGGGGCTTAGAGTCATAGAGGTTTACAGCATGGAAACAGGCCCTTCGGTCTAACTTGTCCGTGCCACCTTTTTTTTAAAACTCCTAAGCTAATCCCAATTGCCTGCATTTGGTCCATATCCCTCTATACTCATTGTACCCATGTAACTATCTAAATGCTTTTTAAAAGATAAAATTGTACCTGCCTCTACTACTACTTCTGGCAGCTTGTTCCAGATACTCACCACCCAATGTTTGAAAAAATTGCCCACTTCTGTATCTCTCCCTCTCACCTTAAACCTATGCCCTCTAGTTTTAGACTCTCCTACATTTGGGAAAAGATATTGACTATCCACATTGTCTATGCCCATCATTATTTTATAGACCTTCAATAAGGTCACTCCTCACCCTCCTACACTACAGAGAAAATAGTTCCAGTCCTCCCCATTGAAGGTTCACTAGGCTGATGCTGGAGATGAAAGGGTTAGCCTTTGAGGAGAGATTGGATAGACTGGGTCTGTACTCATTGGAGTTTAGAAGGCTGAGGGGAGATCTTATAGAGACATATAAGATAATGAAGGGGATAGATAGCGTAGAAGTAGAGAGATTCTTCCCGCTTAGAAAGGATAGCAGATCTAGAGGGCACGGCCTCAAAATAAGGGGAGCAGTTTAGATAGGAGTTGAGGAGGAACTTCTTCATTCTGGAATTCTCTGCCCATTGAAGTGGTGGAGGCTACCTTGCTGAATATATTTAAGTCATGGGTAGATAGGTTTCTGATAGACAAGGAAATTAAGGGTTATAGGGAGAAAGCGGAAAAGTGGAACTGATCCACTTCAGATCAGCCATGATCTTGTTGAATGGCAGGGCAGGTTCGAAGGGCGAGATAGAACATAGAACATAGAACATTACAGCACAGAACAGGCCCTTCGGCCTTCGATGTTGCGCCGACCAATATAAAAAGCAATGCCCCTCCAAACTAAACCATTCCCTTCTCTTCCATATACTTATCAACTAACCTCTTAAACGCCACCAAACTTGGCGCATCTACAACTGCTGCAGGCAGGGCATTCCACTCCCGAACCACCCTTTGGGTAAAGAACCTACCTCTGATAGCCGTCCTATAACTATCACCCCTTAATTTAAAGCTGTGTCCCCTCGTGCTAGCTTTCTCCATCCTAGGAAAAAGGATATCACTGTCCACCCTATCTAAACCTCTAATCATCTTATATGTTTCGATAAGGTCCCCTCTTAGCCGCCTCCTTTCTAACGAAAAAACCTCAAATCCCTCAGCCTCTCTTCATAAGACCTGCCCTCCATACCAGGCAACATCCTGGTAAACCTCCTCTGTACCCTCTCCATGCCTCCACATCTTTCTTATAATGTGGGGACCAGAACTGCACACAATACTCCAAGTGCGGCCGCACTAGAGTTTTGTACAGTTGCAACATGACGTTGCGGCTCCGAAATTCAATCCCTCTACAAATAAAAGCCAAGACTCCATATGCCTTCCTAACAACCTTCTCGACCTGACTGCCTACTTTCAGGGATCTATGCACATACACACCAAGATCCCTCTGTTCATCTAGACTACTAAGAATCCTACCATTTGCCCTATACTCTACACATTTATTATTTCTGCCATAGTGTATTACCTCACACTTTTCCACATTAAACTCCATTTGCCACCTCTCGGCCCAGCTCTGCAACTTGTCCAAGTCCCTCTGAAAACTATAACACCCCTCTTCACTATCTACCACTCCACCGACTTTAGTGTCATCTGCAAATTTACTAATCCATCCTTCAATACCATCATCCAGATCATTTATAAAAATTACAAACAGCAGGGGCCCCAAAACAGACCCCTGAGGTACACCACTTGTCACCGAACTCCAAGATGAATATCTCCCATCAACCACCACCCTCTGTCTTCTACCTGGATGAGGAAGTAGACAAATGGGTTAGTAAGTTGAGTTTTTTGAGAAAGTGACCAGAGAGGTGGATGGGGGTAAGGCGGTTGATGTAGTATATAGTTAGTCATTGAGTTTTTTGAGAAAGTGACCAGAGAGGTGGATGGGGGTAAGGCGGTTGATGTAGTATATATGGACTTTAGTAAGGCTTTTGATAAGGTGGCCCATGGAAGACTTCTACAGAAAATGCAGATGTGTGGAATAGAGGGTGATTTAGCTAATGGATTAGAAATTGGCTGGCAGATAGAAGACAGAGGGTGGTGGTTGATGGGAGATTTCATCGTGGAGTTCGGTGACGAGTGGTGTGCCTCAGGGGTCTGTTTTGGGGCCCCTGCTGTTTGTAATTTTTATAAATGATCTGGATGAGGGTATTGAGGGATGGATCAGTAAATTTGCAGATGATACTAAAGTTGGTGGTGTGGTAGATAGTGAAGAGGGGTGTTTTAGTTTACAGAGTGACTTGGACAAGTTGCAGAGCTGGGCCGAGAGGTGGCAAATGGAGTTTAATGTGGAAAAGTGTGAGGTAATGCACTTTGGCAGGAACAATAAATGTGTAGAGTATAGGGCTAATGGTAGGGCTCTTAATAGTGTTGAGGAACAGAAGGATCTTGGTGTATGTGTCAATAGATCCCTGAAAGTAGGCAGTCAAGTGGATAAAGTTGTTAAGAAGGCATATGGAGTCTTAGCTTTTATTGGTAGGGGGATTGAATTTAGGAGCCGCAGCATCATGTTGCAACTGTACAAAACTCTAGTGCGGCCGCACTTGGAGTATTGTGTGCAGTTCTGGTCGCCACATTATAAGAAAGATGTGGAGGCATTGGAGAGGGTACAGAGGAGGTTTACTAGGATGTTGCCTGGTATGGAGGGCAGGTCCTATGAAGAGAGGTTGAAGGATTTGAGGTTGTTTTCGTTAGAAAGGAGGCGGCTAAGGGGGGATCTTATTGAAACATATAAGATAATTAGAGGTTTGGATAGGGTGGACAGTGATAGCCTTTTTCCTAGGATGGAAAAAGCTAGCACGAGGGGACACAACTTTAAATTAAGGGGTATGAGTTATAGGACGGATATCAGAGGTAGGTTCTTTACTCAAAGAGTGATTAGGGAGTGGAATGCCCTGCCTGCAGCTGTTGTAGATGCGCCAAGTTTGGTGGCGTTTAAGAGGTTAGTTGATAAGTATATGGATGAGAAGGGAATGGTTTAGTTAGGAGGGGCATTGCTTTTTATTTTGGTCGGCACAACATCGAAGGCCGAAGGGCCTGTTCTGTGCTGTATTGTTCTATGTTCTATGTTCTAAGTTCGCTGATGATACGAAGGTTGGTGGTGTTGTGGATAGTCTGGAGGGATGTCTGAAGTTGCAGCGAGACATTGATAGGATGCAAGACTGGGCGGAGAAGTGGCAGATGGACTTCAATGCAGATAACTGTGTAGTGGTCCATTTTGGCAGGACCAATGGGATAAAGGAGTATAATATCAAGGGTAGGAGTCTTAGCAGTGTTGAGGAGCAGAAGGATCTTGGGGTCTGGGTCCATAGGACTCTTAAATCGGCCCCACAAGTGGAGGATGTGATCAAGAAGGCATAAGATGTACTGGTCTTCACTAATAGAGGGATTGAGTTTAGGAGTCGGGAGGTAATGCTGCAACTTTATAAGACCCGTATCAGACCCCACTTGGAGTATTGTGTGCAGTTCTGGTTGCCTCACTATAGGAAGGATGTGGAAGCTATTGAGAGGGTGCAGAGGAGATTTACAAGGATGTTGCCTGGATTGGGAGGCATGCCTTATGAAGACAGGTTGAGAGAGCTAGGTCTCCTCCCTGGAGAGACGAAGGTTGAGAGGCAACCTCATAGAGACTTATAAGACGTTGAGAGGAATAGATAGAGTGGATTCTCGGAAGCTATTTCCCACGGCTGAAATGGTCACTATGAGAGGACACAGGTTTAAGGTTCTGGGGGGCAAGTACAGAGAAGATGTTAGAGGTAAGTTTTTCACTCAGAGGGTGGTGAGTGAATGGAATCGGCTGCCACCAGTGGTGGTAGAGGCGAACTCACTGGGGTCTTTTAAGAGACTTCTGGATGAGTACATGGGATTTAATGAGATTGGGAGTTACAGATAGTTCTACGGCCTGGTAGGTACTGATATGATCGGCACCACTTGTGGGCCGAAGGGCCTGTTTGTGTTGTAGTGTTCTATGTTCTATGTTCCGTAGTCTCTGTTCTCTATACAGTACCCCTTTTTGAATTTCATCTTTGGTTTGTCTACCTTTCACTTTTCCCTCACTGCCTTCTATTTCTGTCCCCACTTCCCTCTAACTTCCTGTCTCAGTTCCTAGCCCCTGCTATATTAGTTTAAACTCTCCTCAACAACACTAACGAACACTCCCCCTATGACATTGGTTCCAGTCCTGCCCAGATGCAGACTATCTAATTTATACTGGTCCAACATCTCCCAGGAATTTGAATCCCTCCCTTTCGCACCATCCCTAAGGCCATGTATTCATCTTGGCTATCCTGACATTCTTACTCTGACTAGTACATGGCACCAGTAGCAGTCCTGAGATTACTACCTTTGAAGTCCTACTTTTTAGTTTAACTCACAACTCTCTAAATTCAGCTTGAAGGAGCTCATCCCATTTTTTATCTATATTGTTGGAGCCTATACGCACCATGACAGCTGACTGTTCACCTTCCCCTCTCCAGACTGCCCTGCAGCTACTCCAAGACATCCTTGACCTTTGCACCCAGGAGGCAGCACAGCATCCTGGAGTTTAGTTTGGAGGGGCATTGCTTTTTATATTGGTTGGCGCAACATCGAAGGCCGAAGGGCCTGTTCTGTGCTGTAATGTTCTATGTTCTATGGAATGTCCCCACGGAAAGGGGTTCAGATGGTGAGGAGTTTGTTAGTTTGTTAGTTTGCGGCCGCACTTGGAGTATTGTGTGCAGTTCTGGTCCCCACATTATCAGAAAGATGTAGAACATAGAACATAGAACATTACAGCACAGAACAGGCCCTTCGGCCTTCGATGTTGTGCCGACCAAAATAAAAAGCAATGCCCCTCCAAACTAAACCATTCCCTTCTCTTCCATATACTTATCAACTAACCTCTTAAACGCCACCAAACTTGGCGCATCTACAACAGCTGCAGGCAGGGCATTCCACTCCCTAATCACTCTTTGAGTAAAGAACCTACCTCTGATATCCGTCCTATAACTCATACCCCTTAATTTAAAGCTGTGTCCCCTCGTGCTAGCTTTCTCCATCCTAGGAAAAAGGCTATCACTGTCCACCCTATCTAAACCTCTAATCATCTTATATGCTTCAATAAGATCCCCTCTTAGCCGCCTCCTTTCTAACGAAAACAACCTCAAATCCTTCAACCTCTCTTCATAGGACCTGCCCTCCATACCAGGCAACATCCTGGTAAACCTCCTCTGTACCCTCTCCAATGCCTCCACATCTTTCTTATAATGTGGGGACCAGAACTGCACACAATACTCCAAGTGCGGCCGCACTAGAGTTTTGTACAGTTGCAACATGATGCTGCGGCTCCTAAATTCAATCCCCCTACCAATAAAAGCTAAGACTCCATATGCCTTCTTAACAACTTTATCCACTTGACTGCCTACTTTCAGGGATCTATTGACACATACACCAAGATCCTTCTGTTCCTCAACACTATTAAGAGCCCTACCATTAGCCCTATACTCTACACATTTATTGTTCCTGCCAAAGTGCATTACCTCACACTTTTCCACATTAAACTCCATTTGCCACCTCTCGGCCCAGCTCTGCAACTTGTCCAAGTCACTCTGTAAACTATAACACCCCTCTTCACTATCTACCACTCCACCGACTTTAGTGTCATCTGCAAATTACTGATCCATCCCTCAATACCCTCATCCAGATCATTTATAAAAATTACAAACAGCAGGGGCCCCAAAACAGACCCCTGAGGCACACCACTTGTCACCGAACTCCACGATGAATATCTCCCATCAACCACCACCCTCTGTCTTCTATCTGCCAGCCAATTCCTAATCCAATTAGCTAAATCACCCTCTATTCCACACATCTGCATTTTCTGTAGAAGTCTTCCATGGGCCACCTTATCAAACGCCTTACTAAAGTCCATATATACTACATCAACCGCCTTACCCCCATCCACCTCTTTGGTCACTTTCTCAAAAACTCAATGAGGTTAGTAAGGCATGACCTACCCTTCACGAAACCATGCTGACTATCCCCAATCAATTCATTTCTCTCTAAATAACTATAAATCCTATCCCTAATAATTCTCTCCAATACCTTGCCCACAACAGAAGTAAGACTCACTGGCCTATAATTCCCAGGAAGGTCTCTCTTCCCCTTCTTAAACAATGGGACCACATTCGCTATCCTCCAGTCCTCCGGAACCACACCCGTAACCAACGAGGACCTGAAGATCAGAGCCAGAGGCTCTGCAATCTCCTCTCTTGCCTCCCAGAGAATCCTAGGGTAAATCCCGTCCGGCCCAGGGGACTTATCCAACTTCAAACCCTCGAGAATATCTAGCACATCCTCCCTATCTACTACAATACTTCCCAATTTGCAACCCTGTACCTCAGTGTTCTCCACAGCTACATTTCCAGCACCCTGCGTGAATACCGAAGAGAAATATTTATTCAGTGCCTCACCAATCTCTTCAGGCTCCACGCACAACTTCCCACTGCTGTCTATGACTGGCCCTAATCTTGCCCTAACCAATCTTCTATTCTTAACATATCTAAAGAAAGCTTTAGGATTCTCCTTAATCCTATCAGCCAACATCTTCTCGTGTCCCCTCTTAGCTCTCCTCAATTCACTTTTTAGCTCCTTCCTGGCTAATCTATAGCTATCCATTGCACAATCTATAGCTATCCATTGCACATTGTGGAGGCATTGGAGAGGGTACAGAGGAGGTTTACCAGGATGTTGCCTGGTATGGAGGGCAGGTCCTATGAAGAGAGGTTGAAGGATTTGAGGTTGTTTTCGTTAGAAAGGAGGCGGCTAAGAGGGGATCTTATTGAAGCATATAAGATGATTAGAGGTTTAGATGGGGTGGACAGTGATAGCCTTTTTCCTAGGATGGAGAAAGCTAGCACGAGGGGACACAGCTTTAAATTAAGGGGTATGAGTTATAGGATGGATATCAGAGGTAGGTTCTTTACCAAAGAGTGATTAGGGAGTGGAATGCCCTGCCTGCAGCTGTTGTAGATGCGCCAAGTTTGGTGGCGTTTAAGAGGTTAATTGATAAGTATATGGAAGAGAAGGGAATGGTTTAGTTTGGAGGGGCATTGCTTTTTATTTTGGTCGGCACAACATCGAAGGCCGAAGGGCCTGTTCTGTGCTGTAATGTTCTATGTTCTATGTTCTATGACCCTTGCTGTTTGTCATTTTCATAAATGACCTGGATGAGGAAGTGGAGGGATGGGTGAGTAAGTTCGCCGATGATACGAAGGTCAGTGGTGTTGTGGATGGTCTGGAGGGATGTCAAAAGTTGCAGCAGGACATCGACAGGATGCAAGACTGGGCGGAGAAGTGGCAGATGGACTTCAACGCGGATAAATGTGTTGTGGTCCATTTTGGCAGATCCAACGGGATGAATGAGTACACTATCAAAGGTAGGAGTCTTAGCTGTGTGGAAGAGCAGAGGGATCTTGGGGTCCGGGTCCCTAAGACTCTCAAATTGGCCTCCCAGGTGGAGGATGTGGTTAAGAAAGCTTATGGTGTACTGGGCTTCATTCATCGAGGGATTGAGTTCAGGAGTCAGGAGTTCTGCAGCTTTATAGGACCCTTGTCAGACCACACTTGGAGTACTGTGCGCAGTTCTGGTCACCTCACTATAGGAAGGACGTGGAAGCTATTGAAAGGGTGCAGAGGAGATTTACAAGGATGTTACCTGGATTGGGAGGCATGCCTTATGAAGACAGGTTGAGGGAGCTGGGACTGTTCTCCCTGGAGAGACGAAGGTTGAGAGGCGACCTGATAGAGATTTACAAGATGTTGAGAGGAATAGATAGGGTGGACTCTCAGAGACTATTTCCCAGGGCTGAAATGGTCGCGACGAGAGGGCACAGATTTAAGGTGCAGGGAAGCAAGTACAGAGGGGATGCTAGGGGAAAGTTTTTCACTCAGAGGGTGGTGAGTGAATGGAATTGGCTGCCATCGGTGGTGGTCGAGGCGAACTCACTGGGGTCTTTTAAAAGACTTCTGGATGAGTATATGGGATCCAATGGGATTGGGGGTTATAAATGGGTTTATGGCTGGGTAGATTTTGATGTGTTCGGCACAACTTGTGGGCCGAAGGGCCTGTTTGTGCTGTAGTGTTCTATGTTCTATCTCACTATAAGAAGGATGTGGAAGCATTGGAGAGAATGCAGAGGAAATTTACTAGGATGCTGCCTGGTTTGGAGGGTAGGTCTTATGAGGAAACTTAAGGTCTTATGGAGCACACCAGAATGATAGGGAGTGGGATAGCTTGATGTTGGGTTTGGACATAGCTTTTGAGGGCCGAAGGGCCTGTATTATGCAGTCCTGTTCTATGTTTCTATGTTCTACGTAAATCTTTTCTGCACTCTTTCTAGTTTAATATAATCCTTTCTATAATAAGGTGACCAGAATTGCACACAGTATTCCAAGTGTGGCCTTATTAATGTCTTGTACAACTTTAACAAGATGTCCCAACTCTTGTATTCAATGTTCTGATCAATGAAATCAAGCATGCCGAATGCCTTCTTCGCCACTCTGTCCACCTATGATTCCACTTTCAAGGAGCTATGAACATGTACCTCTAAATCTCTTTGTTCTGTTAACTCTCCCCAGTGCCCTAACATTTACTGAGTAAATCCTGCCCTGGTTCAATCTACCAAAATCATCACTTTGCATTTGTCTAAATTAAACTCTATCTGCCATTTGTCAGCTCACTGACCCAATTGATCAAGATCCAGTTGCAATTGGAGATAACTCTCCTCATTGTCCATTATGCCACCAATCTTGCACCTGCACATTTACTAACATGCTCCCTATATTTTCATCCAAGTCATGAATATAAATGACAAATAAAAGTGGGCCCAGTACTGATCTCTGAGGCCCACTGCTGGTCACAAGCCTCTAGTTTGAAAATCAACTCTCTATCAAGAAGCCAATTTTGTATGCATTTGGATACCTCATCCTGGATCCTGTGAGATTTAACTTTATGCAACAACCTACCGTGCAGTACTTTGCCAAAGGCCTTGCTAAAGTCCATGTAAACAACATCAACTGTGCTGTCTTCATCTGCCTTTTTGGTTACCTCTTCAAAAAACTTAATTAAATTTGTGAGACATGATTTTTCACTCACGAAGCCATGCTAACTGTACCTAATCAATCTTTGCATTTCTAAGTGCCTGGAGATCCTGTCTCTCAAAATACCTTCCAACAATTTACCCATCGCAGATGTGAGGCTCACTGGCCTGTAGTTCCCAGGCTTTTCTGTGCAGCCCTTCTTAAACAAAGGTACAACATTTGCCATTCTCCAAACTCCAGGTACCTCTCCCATGACTATCAATGATTCAATTATCTTGACTAAAGGATGTGCAATTTTGTCCTGGGCCTCCCACAACATCCTGGGATATACCTCGTCAGGACCTGCAGATTTATCTACTTGATGCACTTTAAGACTTCCAGTGCCTCTTTCTCTGTAATATGTACACTCCCCAAGACATCACTATTTATTTTCCCAAGTTCTCTAACCTCCATGCTTTTCTCAACAGTATATACTAATGAGAAATATTCATTTAGGATCTTACCCATCTCTTTTGGATCCATACAAAAATGACCTTGTTGATCCTTAAGAACCCTACTCTTTCTCTTGTTACTCTTTTGCCCTTTATGTATTTATGGAAGCTTTGGGTTCTCCTTTGCCTTATCTGCCAAAACAATTTCATGTCCCCTTTTTGCCCTCCTGACTTCTCTCTTAGATCTACTCTACACCCTCTATACTCTTCAAGAGATTCATTTGATCCCAGCTGCCTATGCATGTCATGTGCCTCTTCGTTCTTCTTGATCAGGGCCTCAATATCCTGAGACACCCAGGGTTCCCATCTTCTGCCAGCCTTGCCCTTCATTCTAAGAGAAATGTATTTACCCTGAACCCCGATTAACGTACTTTTGAACGCATGCCACTTATCAAACATTCCTTTGCTTTCCCATAGACTCCCCCAATTAACTTTTGGAAATTCCTGCCTGATACCATAAAAATTGGCCTTGCCCAATTTAGAATTTTAACTTTTGGGACAGACCTATCATTCTCCATAGCTATCTTAAAACTAATAGAATTATGGTCACTGGTCACACAGTGATCATTAACACTTCTGTCACCTGCCCTTCCTTATTTCTAAGAGGAGATCAAGTTTTGTTCCCTCTCTAGTCGGACCATCCACATATTGAATGAAAAATTTCTGCTGAATACATGCAACAAATTTTTCTCCATCCAACCCTCTAATATTATGGCTGTCCCATTCAATGTTGGGAAAATTTGAATCTCTGACTATTACCACCATATTTTTCTTAACAGGGTAAATACGTGGGGTGGCAGTGATAGAACCTAGGTAGGGTTGTTGTCAGTGCAGGCTCTCACTATTCAATATTACACATATCCCACATACAGTACAACAGCAATCAGCAACTGATTCTTTTTGTATATCACAGGCGTTGGGAATGCATGCGAGTGATTAGTTTATAGGGAATGTTCCTTGGTCACAGGCTTCTGGTTCGAAAAACAACTTTCTATCAGGAAGCCAATTTTATACCCATTTGGATACCTCATCCTGGATCCTGTGAGATTTAACTTTATGCAACAACCTACCATATGAATTGTCGAGGCAGGAAGCTGAACCAATCTGGAATAAGGACACGTGTCCCGTTTGGCTGAGGACCTGCAGTTAGAGCCAGGGAAGAGTTGGACATTTGAATCTATCTAACCCTTTATGATAAACAGTTATTCATTATTTGCAATAAATCCCTTGCTACTTTGAAAAAAATTTTTTTTTAATTTTAGAAAAATTAAAAAAAAATTAAAGAAAAGTGGGTGGCACGGTAGCATTGCTGCTTCACAGCTCTAGGGTCCTGGGTTTGATTCCCAGCTTGGGTCACTGTCTGTGTGGAGTTTGCACATTCTCCTTGTGTCTGTGTGGGTTTCCTCTCGGTGCTCTGGTTTCCTCCCACAGTCCAAAGATGTGCGGATTAGGTTGATTGGTGCACAAAGATATTCAGGTCCCACTGCACACTCCCTGTCCCAAT
Organism: Sphyrna mokarran; assembly: GCA_024679065.1. NCBI lineage: Eukaryota > Metazoa > Chordata > Chondrichthyes > Carcharhiniformes > Carcharhinidae > Sphyrna > Sphyrna mokarran. The sequence goes on along the minus strand of JAGIQG010000013.1, from coordinate 415,957 downwards.
TTACAGCCATCAGGCAGTAATCTGCCTCCTTGCCTTTGCTTCCAAAGAGAATAACCTCACATTTATTCAAATTATACTGCATCTGCCATTGATTTGCCCACTCACCCAACTTGTCCAGATCATTCTGAAGGATCATAGAAACACTACAGTGCCGAAAAAGGCCATTTGGCCCATCGAGTCTGCACCAACCACAATCCCACCCAACCCCTACACCCATATCCCTACATATTTACCTGCTAACCTCTCTAACCTACACATTTCAGGTCACTAAGGGGCAATTTGAGCATGCTAATCAACCTAACCCGCACATCTTTGGACGTGGGAGAAGACCAGAGCACCCAGAGGAAACCCACATACACATGAGGTGAATGTGCAAACTCCATACAGACAGTGACCCAACCAGGAATCGAACCCAGGTCTCTGGAACTGTGAAGCAGCAGTGCTAACTACTGTGCCACCATGCCGCCCATCTCTGAATCCTGATCTCTGAATTCTTGTCGCAGTTCATCCTCTCACTCAATTTGGTATCATCTGCAAACTTTGACATGTTAGATTTTGTTACCTCATCCAAATCATTCATATGTATTATGAATAGCTGGGGTCCCAGCACCATTCCCTGTGGCACCCCATTAGTTACTGCCTGTCAATTTGAAAAGCACCCATTAATTTCTGCTCTTTGTTTCTTCTCTGCCAACCAGTTTTCTATCCATCTCAATACAATCCTCTCAATCCCATGTGCTTTAATCTTGCAAATAATCTCTTCCACGGGACTTATCAAATGCATTTTGAAAGTCCAAATATATTATCTTGACTGGTTATCTCTTGTCAACTCTACCAGTTACATTTTCAAAGAATTCCAACAGATTTGTCAAGCATGATTTCACTTCATAAGTCCACGTTGACTGTGTCTGATCCTGCCATTGCTTTCTACATGTCTACTATAAAATCCTTGAAAATGGATTCGAGAATTTTCCCTTTATCCATGCTTACTGGTCTATAATTCCCTGTTTTCTTGCTACTTCCCTTTTTGAAATTGGAGTGATATTCACTACCCTCTAGTCTGCAGGGACTGTTCCAGAGTCTATAGAATCCTGAAAGATTCCCATCAATGCATCCAGTATTTCTAGAGCTACTTCCTTAAGTAATCTGGGATATAAATTATCAGGACCTGGGGATTTACCCACCTTCAATTCCATCAACTTTCCCAGCACCATTTCTCTACTAATATTGATCTTCTTCTCACTAAATCTTGCATTCTCCAACATTTCTGGAATCTGATTTGTGTCCTTTTTTGTGAATACAGAACTAAAATATGTTTTCAGTTGTTTGGCCATTTTTTGTCCCCTGTTGTTCATTCCCCTGTTTCTGTTGGTAGAAGACCTACATTTGTCTTCACCAACTTCTTTCTCTTCACGTCTCCCCTTTAAGATCCCTTTCTCCCCTTTAAGAAAGGGAACAGGAATAGTCCAGGAAATTACCGACCGGTGAGTTTGACTTCAGTGGTTGGTAAGCTGATGGAGAGGCTTCTGAGGGATAAGATATATGAACATTTAGAGAAGTTTGGACTGATTAGAAATAGTCAGCATGGTTTTGTCAAGGGCAGGTCATGCCTTACAAGCCTAGTTGAGTTCTTCGAAAATGTGACTGAACACATTGACGAAGGAAGGGCGGCGGACGTAGTGTACATGGACTTTAGTAAGGCGTTTGATAAGGTCCCCCATGCAAGGCTTCTGGAGAAGGTGAGAGAGCATGGGATCCAAGGGGCTTTGGCCTCGTGGATCCAGAACTGGCTTGCCTGCAGAAGACAGAGAGTGGTTGTGGATGTGTCTTGTTCTGCATGGAGGTCAGTAACCAGTGGAGTGCCCCAGGGATCTGTTCTGGGACCCCTGCTGTTTGTCATTTTCATAAATGACCTGGATGAGGAAGTGGAGGAATGAGTTAGCAAGTTCGCCGACAATACAAAGATCGGTGGTGTTGTGGATGGTCTGGAGGGATGCCAAAAGTTGCAGCGGGATATAGACAGGATGCAAGACTGGGCGGAGAAGTGGCAGATGGACTTCAATGCAGATAAATGTGTAGTGGTCCATTTTGGCAGGAATAATGGGATGAAGAAGTACAATATAAGGGGTAGGAGTCTTAGTTGTGTTGTAGAGCAGAAGGATCTCGGGGTCCGGGTCCATAGGACTCTTAAATCAGCCTCACAGGTGGAGGAAGTGGTCAAGAAGGTGTACGGTGTACTGGCCTTCATTAATCGAGGAATAGAGTTTAGGAGTCAGGAGGTAATGATGCAGCTCTATAAGACTCTTGTCAGACCCCAGTTGGAGTATTGTGCGCAGTTCTGGTCGCCTCATTATAGGAAGGATGTAGAGGCTATTGAGAGGGTTCAGAGGAGATTTACAAGGAGGCTGCCTGGATTGGGAGGCAGGCCTTATGAAGATAGGTTGAGGGAGCTGGGACTCTTCTCACTGGAGAGACGTAGGTTGAGAGGCGACCTGATAGAGGTTTATGAAATGTTGAGAGGAATAGATAGGGTGGACTCTCAGAGACTATTTCCCCGAGTGGAAATGGTCAATACGAGAGGACACAGATTTAAGGTGCAGGGAAGCAAATACAAAGGAGATGTCAGGGGTAGGTTTTTCACTCAGAGGGTGGTGAGTGAATGGAAGCGACTGCCGTCGGAGGTTGTTGAGGCAAACTCACTGGGGTCTTTTAAGAGACTTCTGGATGAGTATATAGAAAAGAATAGGATAGGGGGTTATAGATAGGTCTGTGGATTGGTAGATGTGATCGGCACAACTCGTGGGCCGAAGGGCCTGTTTGTGCTGTATTGTTCTATGTTCTATGCTAGGTGCAGAGGGACCTGGGGGTCCTTGTGCATGAATCGCGAAAACCCAATCTGCAGGTGCAGCAGATGATCAAGAAGGCGAATGGGATATTGGCCTTTATAACGAAGGGTATAGAATATAAAAGCAGGGAGGTCTTGCTGCAACTGTACAGGGCACTGGTGAAGCCGCAACAGGAGTACTTTGTGTAATTTTGGTCCTCACATTTACGAAAGGATATAATGGCCTTGGAGGGAGTACAGAGAAGGTTCACCAGGCTGATACTGGAGATGAGGGGATTAGCTTATGAGGAGAGATTGAATAAACTGGATCTGTTCTCATTGGAGTTTAGAAGGCGGAAGGGGGATCTTATAGACACTTAGAAGATAATGATGGGGCTAGGTAGGGTAGAGGTAGGGAGATTCTTCCCGCTTAGAAAGAATAGCAGAACTAGAGGGCACAGCCTCAAAATAAGGGAGTGGGGGGCAGTTTAGAACAGAGTTGAGGAAGAACTTCTTTACTCAAGGGGTGGTGAATCTTTGGAATTCTCTGCCAGTTGAAGTGATGGAGCTACCTCACTGAATATATTTAAGTCATGGTTAGATAGATATCTGATACATAAGGTTTATGGGGAGAAAGCGGGAAAGTGGAACTGATCCACTTCAGATCAGCCATGATCTTACTGAATGGTGGGGCAGGCTCGAAGGGCTAGATGGTCTACTCCTGCTCCTATTTCTTCTGTTCTTATGTTATCAACTTGATGCATGGTACATCTATTCAAAAGTCTGACAGCGGCAGGGCAGAAGCTGTTCTTGAGTCAGTTGGTATGTGAACTTAGACTTTTATATCTTTTTCCTGAAGGAAGAGGTGGAAGAGAGAATATCTGGAATGCATGGGGTCCTTAATTATGTTGGCTGCTTTGCTGAGGCAGCAGGAAGTGTCAATGGATAGGTGGCTGGTTTGTGTGATAGATTGGACTACATTCACAACCTTTTATAGTTCCTTGCAGTCTTGGGCAGAGCAGGAGCCATACCAAGCTGCGATATAACCAGAAAGGTTATATAAAAATTGGTGAGAGTTGTGGCTGACATGCCAAATTTCCTTAACCTTCTGAGAAAGTAGATGTATTGTTGGGCTTTCCTGACTGTAGAATCGGCATGGGGGGATCAGGACAGATTGTTGGTGATCTGTACACCTAAAAATTTGAAGCTTTCAACTATTTTTACTTCATCCCCATTAATGTAGACAGGGGAAGTTCTCCACTACTACTTGCTGAAGTCAATGACAATCTCCTTCATTTTGTTGACATTGCGAGAGAGATTATTGTTGTCACAGCAATTCACTAGATTCTCTATCTCTTTCCTGTACCCTGTCTCATCATTGTTTGAGATCTGACCCACTACGGTGGTGTTGTCAGCAAACTTGAAAATCAAGTTGCAGGGGAATTTTGCCACAGAGCCATAGATGTATAAGAAGTATAGTAGCAGGCTGAGAACAGAGTCTTGTGGAAAACCGTTGTTGAGAATGATCATGGAGGAGGTGGTTGTTGTTTATCCTTACTGATTGTGGTTTATGGGTTAGGAAATTCAGGATCCAGTCACAGAGGGCGGAGACGAGGCCCAGGCCATATAGTTTGGAGACGAGTTTCGTAGAAATAATGGTTTTGAATATATTTAAGTCATGGATAGAAATAATGGTGTTGAATGCTGAGCTGTAGATAATAAATAGGAGCCTGTCACAGGTGTCTTTGTTATATAGGTGTTCCAGGGTTGAATGCAGGGCCAGGGAGAAGGCGTCTGCTGTGGACCTGTTATGGTAGTAAGCCAACTGTAGTAGATCCAGGTAGTTCAGGAGGCTGAAATTGATTTGTGTCATGACTGATCTTTCGAAGCACTTCATAATGATGACTGTCAGAGCCACCGGACAATAATCACATTGATTGGCTTTTCTTTGAAACCGGGTTGATGGTTGTCTTTTTGAAGCAGACAGGGACCTCAGACTGTTGTAAAGAGAGTTGAAGATATCTGTAAGTACCCCCTGCCAGCTGATCTGTACAGGATCTGAGTGCTCATCTGGGTACCCCATCCGGGCCAACCACTTCCCATGGGTTGATTTTGAGAAAGCTGCTCTGACATTTGCAATGGTGACTCCGGATGCAGGTTCATTCAGGGCTTCCCAGGTGGAGGCATGTCCTCATTGACCTCTTGCTCAAGACAGGTGTAGAATGCATTGAGCTCATCAGGGAGAAGTGTGTTGGAGCCAGCGATAACTCCAATCAATGAAGAGTTTCTCCTCTGATTCTCATTAATTCTAGATTTGCTCGGATTCCTTGATGCCAGACTCAATCAAATTCAGCCTTGGTGTCAAAGGCAGTCACTCTCACCTCAACTTGTGTAGCATGAACTTTATTTGCCACTTATCAGCCCATCTGCAGTTGCAGTGGGGGGGACATGTGGTGAACAGTAACCACAATTCCATAACTTTTCAGATACTCATGGAACAGGACAAGTGTTGTTCTAGCATTAAGCTGCTAAACTGAGGGAAGGCTGGCTATAGCTGGGTTAACTCAATAAAGTTTGACAACACCAATTTTAAATTCAACCTTGCATCAAGTTGATAACATAAGAACAGAAATCAGGTGAAGGCCACAAAGGCCGAAAGCTCGTGGATTTACTATCAAATAAATCGGTTGGATTTAAAATTGGTGTTGTCAAACTTTACTGAGTTTACCGCAGTCCAACGCCGGCATCTCTACATTATAGCTGGATTAGGCAGCTGTTGTCGGAGGCTGTTGTTTGGGAGAGGCTTTTTGAGGGTAAATCCATATTTGGCATGTGGGAGTCTTTTGATTGGAGTGCAGGACAGGCATGAGCTTGTGAAAAGGAAGGACAGGAAAGGCAGGATTCAGGAACCATGGATGAGCAGGGAAATTGCAAATCTAGTCAAAATGCAAAAGGATGTATACATGAGGTCTAGACAACTAAAAGCAGATGAAGCACTTGAAAAATACAGCAGAAGTAGAAAACAGCTCAAACAGGGAGTTAGGAGGGCAAGAAGCGTCATGAAATGTCTTTGGCAGGCAGGATTAAGGAGAAATCCCAAGGGATTTTATACATATATTAGGAACAAGAGGGTAGCTCAAGAAAGAGTTGGTCCACTTAAGAAACAAGGAGGGAAATTACACATAGAACCAAAAGAAGTGGGTGAAACCCTTTATGAGTCATTTGCATCTGTATTCACAAAGGACAGGCTCACTTTGATTGATGGTGTCTCAGAGGGAAATGTAAACCCTTTAGAAGAAGTCATCATTACGAGGGACGAAGTGTTAGGTGCATTAAAAAGCATTAAGGTAGAGAAGTCCCCAAGGCTAGATGGCCTCTGTCCCAGATTACTGAGGAGAAAAGAAATGAAATTGCTGGACCTCTGACAGAAATTTTTGTTTCCTCTTTGGCCACCAGTGAGGTCCCAGAGGTTTGGGGATAGCCAATGCTGTCCCGTTATTTAAGAAGGATAGCAAGGTTAACCCGGACAATTATAGGCCAGTGAGCTTGACATCAGTGATAGTGAAATTGTTGGAGAAGATTCTTAGAGATAGGATCGATACACATTTGGAATCGAATGGTCTTATTAGCGACAGACAGCATGGTTTTGTATGTGGGAGGTCATGTCTCAGTAATTAAATTGAGTTTTTTGAGAAGGTATCAAAAATGACTAACGAGGGAAGGGCTGTGGTTGTTGTCTACATGGACTTTCGTAAAGTGTTTGACAAGGTCCCTCACTGGCAGGTGGTTGCTGAAGTTTAAATATTTCAGGATCAGGGGTGAACTTGCTAGATGGATTCAAAACTGGCTTGGCCATAGAACACAAAGAAATCCTACAAGCCCAGTTTAAAGTCCAAACTGGTTTATTTGTAACAAATGCCGCAAGCTTTTGGAACAGTTGGCTAGGAGTTCTAGTCGTAAAAATGACACAAAGACACAAGTTCAATTTACATGCATAATGATTGGAATGTGAGTCTTTACATAGAACATAGAACATTACAGCACAGAACAGGCCCTTCGGCCTTCGATGTTGTGCCGACCAGTATAAAAAGCAATGCCCCTCCAAACTAAACCATTCCTTTCTCTTCCATATACTTATCAACTAACCTCTTAAACGCCACCAAACTTGGCGCATCTACAACTGCTGCAGGTAGGGCATTCCACTCCCAAACCACCCTTTGGGTAAAGAACCTGCCTCTGATATCCGTCCTATAACTATCACCCCTTAATTTAAAGCTGTGTCCCCTCGTGCTAGCTTTTTCCATCCTAGGAAAAAAGGCTATCACTGTCCACCCTATCTAAACCTCTAATCATCTTATATGTTTCGATTAGGTCCCCTCTTAGCCGCCTCCTTTCTAACGAAAACAACCTCAAATCCCTAAGCCTCTCTTCATAAGACCTGCCCTCCATACCAGGCAACATCCTGGTAAACCTCCTCTGTACCCGCTCCAATGCCTCCACATCTTTCTTATAATGCGGGGACCAGAACTGCACACAATACTCCAAGTGCGGCCGCACTAGAGTTTGTACAGTTGCAACATGACGTTGCGGCTCCGAAATTCAATCCCCCTACCAATAAAAGCTAAGACTCCATATGCCTTCTTACAACCTTATCGACTTGACTGCCTACTTTCAGGGATCTATGCACAAATACACCAAGATCCCTCTGTTCATCAACACTATTAAGAATCCTACCATTAGCCCTATACTCTACACATTTATTATTCCTGCCAAAGTGCATTACCTCACACTTTTCCACAGTAAACTCCATTTGCCACCTCTCGGCCCAGCTCTGCAACTTGTCCAAGTCCCTCTGCAAACTATAACACCCCTCTTCACTATCTACCACTCCACCGACTTAGTGTCATCTGCAAATTTACTAATCCATCCTTCAATACCCTCATCCAGATCATTTATAAAAATTACAAACAGCAGGGGCCCCAAAACAGACCCCTGAGGTATACCACTTGTCACCGAACTCCAAGATGAATATCTCCCATCAACCACCACCCTCTGTCTTCTATCTGCTAGCCAATTCCTAACCCAATTAGCTAAATCACCCTCTATCCCATAATCTGCATTTTCTGCAGAAGTCTTCCATGGGCCACCTTATCAAACGCCTTACTAAAGTCCATATATACCACATCAACCACCTTACCCCCATCCACCTCCTTAGTCACTTTTTCAAAAAACTCAATGAGGTTAGTAAGGCACGACCTACCCTTCACAAAACCATGCTGACTATCTCCAATCAATTCATTACTCTCTAAAGAACTATAAATCCTATCCCTAATTATTCTCTCCAACACTTTGCCCACCACAGAAGTAAGACTCACTGGCCTATAATTCCCTGGAAGGTCTCTCGTCCCCTTCTTGAACAATGGGACCACATTCGCTATCCTCCAGTCCTCCGGAACCACACCCGTAACCAACGACGACCTGAAGATCAGAGCCAGAGGCTCTGCAATCTCCTCTCTTGCCTCCCGGAGAATCCTAGGGTAAATCCCGTCCGGCCCAGGGGACTTATCCAACTTCAAACCCTCGAGAATATCTAGCACATCCTCCCTATCTACTTCGATACCTTCCAGTTTGCTACCCTGTACCTCAGTGTTCTCCATAACTACATTTACCTCACCCTGCATGAATACCGAAGAGAAATATTTATTCAGTACCTCTCCAATCTCCTCAGGCTCCACGCACAACTTCCCACTGCTGTCTATGACTGGCCCTAATCTTGCCCTAACGAATCTTCTATTCTTAACATATCTAAAGAAAGCTTTAGGATTCTCCTTAATCCTATCAGCCAAAGTCTTCTCGTGTCCTCTCTTAGCTCTCCTCAATTCACTCTTTAGCTCCATCCTGGCTAATCTATAGCTATCCATTGCACTAACCGAGCCTTCAAGCCTCATCCTGACATAAGCCTCCTTTTTCCTTTTAACCAGCAAATCAACTTTTTCGTACACCAAGGTTCTCTTACTCGACCATTTCCTCCTTGCCTGACAGGGACATACTTATCAAGGACTCGAAGCAGCTGCTCCTTGAATAAGCTCCACATTCCAGATGTTCCCAGTCCCTGTAGTTTCCTAGTCCAATCTATGCACCCTAATTCTCTCCTGATGGCCTCATAATTACCCTTCCCCCAGCTATAACTACTGCCCCAGCTTCATGCCTATCCCTATCCATCACTAAGGTGAACGTAACCGAATTGTGGTCACTATCACCAAAATGTTCACTAACTTCAAGCCTAACACCTGGTCTGGCTCATTGCCCAGCACCAAATCCAATGTAGCCTCACCTCTAGTTGGCCTATCTACATACTGAGTCAAAAAACCTTCCTGCACACTTTGTATGAAAACTGACCCCTCTAACGAGCTAGAGCTATAGCTGTTCCAATCAATATTAGTAAAGTTAAAGTCCCCCATAACAATTACCCTATTACTTTCACTCCTGACCAGAATTGACTTGGCAATCCTTTCCTCAACCTCTACAGCTAATTAATTCTTAAAAGAATAGACAATGTGAGTGGAAAGGGCTTTAAGCACAGGTTAAAGAGATGTGTATTGTCTCCAGACAGGACAGTTAGTGAGATTTTGCAAGTTCAGGCAAGTTGTGGGGGTTATTGATAATGTGACATGAACCCAAGATCCCAGTTGAGGCCATTCTCATCTGTGTGGAACTTGATTATCAGTTTCTTCCCAGCGACTCTACACTGTCGTGTGCCGTGAAGGCCGCCATGGAGAACGCTTACCCGAAGATCAGTGGCCAAATGCCCATGACCGCTCAATTGTTCTCTAACAGGAAGAGAACAGTCTTGCCTCGTGATTGTCGAGTGGTGTTCATTCATCCAGGATTCATGATTTACAGATGCACCATAGAAGGTATTCTTCCTGGTTGTATCACAGCTTAGTATGGCTCCTGCTCTGCCCAAGACTGCAAGGAACTGCAAAAGGTTGTGAATGTAGCCCAATCCATCATGCAAACCAGCCTCCTATCCACTGATTTGGTCTACAATTCCCGCTGCCTTGGCAAAGCAGCGAGCCTAATTAAGGACCCCATGCATCCCAGACATGCTCTCTTCCACTTTCTTTCTTCAGGAAAGAGATACAAAGGTCTGAGGTCACATACCAACGGACTCTAGAATAATTTCTTCCCTGATACCATCAGACTTCTGAATGGACTTACCTTGCATTAAGTTGATATTTCTTGACACTCTAGCTATGACTGTAACACTACATTCTGCACTCTCTTGTTTCCTTCTCTATGAATAATACGTTTTGTCTGTATAGCGTGCAAGAAACAACACTTTTTACTGTATGTTAATACATATGACAATAATAAATAAGATCAAATCTAATCAAAGATGGAATTTAATCTGGCCAAATTTAACGTGATGTATTTTGGTAGGTCCAATTCAGGTGTGAGCTATAAAATAAGTGGCAGAACAATCAGAAGGTAGACACACAGAGTGATCTGGGAATACAGGTCTACAGATCCTTAAAGATGGCAGCACAGGTGGCAAAGGTAGTGAAAAAAGTATATGGCATGCTTGCCTTCATCAGCCTAGGCATTGAGTATCAAAGTTGGCAAATTGTGTTAGTTATATAGAAAGTTGGTTAGGCCATATTTGGAATACTGTGTTCAGTTCTGGTCACTGCACTACTAGAAGGGTGTAGAGGATTGGAGGAGGCACAGAACAGATGTATAGGATGTTGCCTGGTATAGAGAGTATTAGCTATGAGGAGAGATTGAATAAACTGGGATTGTTCTTTCTGGAAAGACAGAGGCTGAGGGGCGACCCGAAAGAAGCTTAAAAAATTATGAGACGTATAGATAGGGTGAACATTGGAAGCTTTTTCCGAGGGCAGAAATGACAATCATGAGGGTACAAGTTCAAGGTAAGGACGGAATAGTTTAGTGTAGATGTGTGGGAGACATTTTTAACACAGAGGGTGATGGGGCCTGGAATGCACTGCCAAGTGAAATGACTGAGGCAGATATTTTAAACACATTTAAGACTTACCTGGATAGACACATGAACAGATGGGGAATAGAGGAAATTAGGCGGATGGTTTAGGTAGGACAAAGTGGGGGTAAGGCAGTTGATGTGGTATATATGGACTTTAGTAAGGCGTTCGATAAGGTGCCCCATGGAAGGCTTCTGCAGAAAATGCAGATGTATGGGATTGAGGGTGATTTAGCTAATTGGATTAGGAATTGGCTAGCTGATAGAAGACAGAGGGTGGTGGTTGATGGGAGATATTCATCGTGGAGTTCGGTTACAAGTGGTGTACCTCAGGGATCTGTTTTGGGGCCCCTGCTGTTTGTAATTTTTATAAATGATCTGGATGAGGGTATTGAAGGATGGATTAGTAAATTTGCAGATGACACCAAAGTCGGAGGAGTGGTAGATAGTGAAGAGGGGTGTTCTAGTTTGCAGAGAGACTTGGACAAGTTGCAGAGCTGGGCCGAGAGGTGGCAAATGGAGTTTAATGCGGAAAAGTGTGAGGTAATTCACTTTGGCAGGAATAACAAATGTGTAGAGTATAGGGCTAATGGTAGAACTCTTAATAATGTTGAAGAACAGAGGGATCTTGGTGTATATGTGCATAGATCCCTGAAAGTTGGCAGTCAAGTCAATAAGGTTGTTAAGAAGGCATATGGAGTCTTAGCTTTTATTGGTAGGAGGATTGAATTTCGGAGCTGCAACGTCATGTTGCAACTGTACAAAACTCTAGTGCCGCCGCACTTGGAGTATTGTGTACAGTTCTGGTCCCCGCATTATAAGAAAGATGTGGAGGCATTGGAGAGGGTACAGAGGAGGTTTACCAGGATGTTGCCTGGTATGGAGGGCAGGTCCTATGAAGAGAGGCTGAAGGAATTGAGGTTGTTTTCGTTAGAAAGGAGGCGGCTAAGAGGGGATCTTATTGAAGCATATAAGATGATTAGTGGTTTAGATAGGGTGGACAGTGATAGCCTTTTTCCTAGGATGGAGAAAGCTAGCACGAGGGGACATAGCTTTAAATTAAGGGGTGGTAGGTATAGGACGGATGTCAGAGGTAGGTTCTTTACCCAGAGGGTGGTAAGGGTATGGAATGCCCTGCCTGCTGCAGTTGTAGATGCGCCAAGTTTGGGGGTGTTTAAGAGGTTAGTAGGTAAGTTTATGGATGAAAAAGGAATGGTTTAGGTCAGAGGGTCATTGCTTTTTCTTAATTGGTCGGCACAACATCGAAGGCCGAAGGGCCTGTTCTGCGCTGTTATGTTCTATGTTCTAAAGTGATCGGCGCAAACGTGGAGGGCCGAAGAGCCCATTCTTGTACTGTACTGTTCTTTGTTTAAATCCTCTCTACTCCATGAGCATCAGTCAGTTTTCAATCCCGCCTCTTTCTCTCCATATTTGTTCCCCATGACCCACAATTCTATCCCTGTGCATTTCCCAACCACTCACTAATCCTCCATCCCCCTCCCGCTCCCACAATTTCCCTCATCTATTCCCAGCCCTCCCCACCTTCCCTATATCCCTCGGCCTGTTTCCTCCAGTTCAAAAAATCAGGCTGGAGAACCAATGGAAAGTTACAGAAGGCCAAAAATGGAATTTACCTGTAATTAATATCCACGGAATATTCTGCAGCTTTCAGTTCAGCCGCAGACATGAAGTTTGGAATTGCCCGTTCACCTTCCCATTTCGTCCATTCGAAAAGACCTGGTTCCACTCGAATAGTAACTTTTTGACCAAGCCTGAGGGCTGAATCAAAAGAAAAAGGCACCATTAAATAATTCTGCTTTTTTTTTTGTGTAAGATTTCTATGGAAATGAGGGACATAGCTAGAGTAAACAGGAAGGAAATTTTCTCCTTGATGGAGGGACCAATAATCAGGGGACACAGATTTAAATGGGGTAGGAGGTTTAGAGGGGATGTGAGGAAAAATGTTTTCACCCACAGGATGGTGGGAGTCTGGAACTCACTGCCTGTAAAGAGTTGGGTTCCAATTCTATGGAATGGGTTGATGGTGCTAACTTTATAAATGCTGTGACATCCATGATTTGGGGGTTTAAAAGTATAACACATAGCTTTGAATCATAGAATTGTAGAGTGAAGAAGAGGCTTTTCGGTCTATCAAGTCTGCACCAACATACAAGAAATACCTGACCTCCCACTTAATGCATCTGCCAGCACTTGGCCCATAGCTTTGAATGTTATGATGTGCCAAGTACTCATCCAGGTTCTTTTTAAAGGATGTGAGGCAACCTGCCTCCACCACCCTCCAGGCAGCACATTCCAGACCGTCACCATCTCTGAGTAACAATGTTTTTCTTCACGTTCCCCCCTAAACCTCCCACCCTCACCTTGTCTCTTCGTGACTGATCTTTCAATTAAGGGGAACAGCTGCTCCTTATTCACTCTGTCCATGTCCCTCATAATCTTGTACACCTCAATCAGGTTGCCTTCAGTCTTTTCTGCTCCCGTGAAAACAACACAAGTCTATCCGACCTCCCTTCAAGACTAAAATGTTCCATCTCAGGCAGCATCCTGGTAAATCTTCTCTGCACTCCTTCTAGTGCATTCATGTCCTTCTGATAATGTGGCAACCAAACTGCACACAGTACTCCAGCTCTTCTCAGCTCCATGACTTCACCCAATCCTGAAATTCACTGTGAGAGCTTTATCCACTAAAACTGTGCCTTTGTCTTTTTTTAGCACCGTCAGGCTGCAGCCAGGTAGCTAGCTGAGGAGCACTTGGAGTATGGCTGAGGATGAGAGGGCTCAGGAAAACTATCACAGCACTGCGTCATACTCTCAACTAGCACAGAGACACACCTCGGTGGGGCATGGTTCAAGGTTAGACTCAGAATCACTTTTTGGAGAATACCTCACAGACACATTCCTGCAGCAGTCAGATTTGGGGACTGCCCAGTTCTCAGGCACTCAGAGGGCTGCTGGAGTCCAGCCACCTGCTCTGCTCCAAGCATGTGAGTCCTTTTATTGTCCTGCCTCGAACGTACATGTGTTCTAATGCCACAGTGGGAATATTGGTGACCACCATGGAGATCTTGGTCCAGCATTGTCAGGCGATGCAGCGGGACATAGATAGGCTGGTAGCTTGTGCAGACAGATGACAGATGGAATTTAATCCTGATAAATGTGAGGTGATGCATTTTGGGAGAAAGAATGTAGCGGGGAGGTATATGATAAAGGGTAGACCTATTAACAGTATGGAAACACAGAGGGACCTGGGGGTGCAGGTGAACAAGTCTCTGAAGGTGGCAGAGCAAGTGGAGAAGGTTGTGAAGAAAGCATATAGTACGTTAGCCTTTATAGGAAGGGGTATAGAGTACAAGAGCTGGCCTTTAATGTTGCAATTGTATAAAATGTTGGTTAGACCTCATTTGGAATACTGTGTCCAGTTCTGGTCACCCTACTACCGAAGGACGTGGAGACTCTGGAGAGAGTGCAGAGGAGGTTTACCAGGATGTTGCCTGGTACGGAAGGTCTGAGTTACGAGGAGAGATTAGGCAAATTGGGACTGTTTTCCTTAGAAAGACGTAGACTTAGAGGAGATCTAATAGAAGTGTACAAGATTATGAGGGGTATAGATAGAGTAAACCGGGTTAAGCTCTTTCCTCGGATGGACTCAAATAGCACGAGGGGTCACGGGCTTAAGGTGAGGGGGGTAAGGTGTAATTTGGATGCTAGAGAGAGTTTTTTCACACAAAGGGTGGTGGGGGTATGGAATAAAGTGGTGGAGGCAGGTACTGTGGAGTTATTTAAGAAATACTTAGATGGGCACATGAACAGAATGGGAATGGAGGGGTATAGAAAACTGATTGAAAATAGGGATTATGAGCCTTGGGTGTCCCTGGGAAGTGTGTAAATAGATGATGATATTGATGTACTTGTTTTTATCCTACAGGTGCTTTGGTCCACCTTGTTGTCTAACAACGGGCATACACGCGATGGGTCGTGAGAGGGCTGCTCTTGGATTTTTTTTTCGAGAGTATCCTAGTGCTTCACGTCCTTAGTGTACACTTGACCCTGGACCATTTGATGTGATGGCAACATGACAGCTCAGTGACTATCGCCTGTGCTGTGCAGATACATGGATTTGGGCCTGTGTCTGTGGGAGTTTGCGCATTCTCCCCGTGCTTGCGTGGGTTTTCTCCGGGTGGTCCCGTTTCCTCCCACATCCCAAAGATGTGCTTAGGCTAATTGGCAAAACAAATTCTCCCTAAATTGTTTCATAAACATAGAACTAGAACATAGAACAATACAGCACAGAACAGGCCCTTCGGCCTTCGATGTTGTGCCGACCAAAATAAAAAGCAATGCCCCTCCTAACTAAACCATTCCCTTCTCATCCATATACTTATCAACTAACCTCTTAAACGCCACCAAACTTGGCGCATCTACAACAGCTGCAGGCAGGGCATTCCACTCCCTAATCACTCTTTGAGTAAAGAACCTACCTCTGATATCCGTCCTATAACTCATACCCCTTAATTTAAAGTTGTGTCCCCTCGTGCTAGCTTTCTCCATCCTAGGAAAAAGGCTATCACTGTCCACCCTATCCAAACCTCTAATTATCTTATATGCTTCAATAAGATCCCCCCTTAGCCGCCTCCTTTCTAACGAAAACAACCTCAAATCCTTCAACCTCTCTTCATAGGACCTGCCCTCCATACCAGGCAACATCCTAGTAAACCTCCTCTGTACCCTCTCCAATGCCTCCACATCTTTCTTATAATGTGGCGACCAGAACTGCACACAATACTCCAAGTGCGGCCGCACTAGAGTTTTGTACAGCTGCAACATGATGCTGCGGCTCCTAAATTCAATCCCCCTACCAATAAAAGCTAAGACTCCATATGCCTTCTTAACAACTTTATCCACTTGACTGCCTACTTTCAGGGATCTATTGACACATACACCAAGATCCTTCTGTTCCTCAACACTATTAAGAGCCCTACCATTAGCCCTATACTCTACACATTTATTGTTCCTGCCAAAGTGCATTACCTCACACTTTTCCACATTAAACTCCATTTGCCACCTCTCGGCCCAGCTCTGCAACTTGTCCAAGTCACTCTGTAAACTAAAACACCCCTCTTCACTATCTACCACACCACCAACTTTAGTATCATCTGCAAATTTACTGATCCATCCCTCAATACCCTCATCCAGATCATTTATAAAAATTACAAACAGCAGGGGCCCCAAAACAGACCCCTGAGGCACACCACTCGTCACCGAACTCCACGATGAATATCTCCCATCAACCACCACCCTCTGTCTTCTATCTGCCAGCCAATTCCTAATCCAATTAGCTAAATCACCCTCTATTCCACACATCTGCATTTTCTGTAGAAGTCTTCCATGGGCCACCTTATCAAACGCCTTACTAAAGTCCATATATACTACATCAACCGCCTTACCCCCATCCACCTCTCTGGTCACTTTCTCAAAAAACTCAATGAGGTTAGTAAGGCATGACCTACCCTTCACGAAACCATGCTGACTATCCCCAATCAATTCATTTCTCTCTAAATAACTATAAATCCTATCCCTAATAATTCTCTCCAATACCTTGCCCACCACAGAAGTAAGACTCACTGGCCTATAATTCCCAGGAAGGTCTCTCTTCCCCTTCTTAAACAATGGGACCACATTCGCCATCCTCCAGTCCTCCGGAACCACACCCGTAACCAACGAGGACCTGAAGATCAGAGCCAGAGGCTCTGCAATCTCCTCTCTTGCCTCCCAGAGAATCCTAGGGTAAATCCCGTCCGGCCCAGGGGACTTATCCAACTTCAAACCCTCGAGAATTTCTAACACATCCTCCCTATCTACTACAATACTCCCCAATTTGCAACCCTGTACCTCAGTGCTCTCCACAGCTACATTTCCAGCACTCTGCGTGAATACCGAAGAGAAATATTTATTCAGTGCCTCGCCAGTGCCTCGTTTCAAATTTGGTTTTTAATCCATAGATCTAAAAAAATGGACAGGAATTGTGGGTAGAGGTGGGAACATCGGGGTGGCGGCACGGGCTCGTTGGGCCACAGGGCCTGTTTCCCGTGTTGTTTTGTTCTTTGTAGATTTGCACTTCACCTTGTACATATATCAGTGAGCACAATCAGGATGTAAGCTATATGGAGATAAGGCACATTAACCACCCTCCAGATCCCCCCCCCACCTCCAGCAGGAGACAGGTTGGGGCCCTCTGGCGCCCCCAAGGAGGATGCACATAAGCTAGACATCCCAAGGACACTCAAAATTATGCAGCTACTCAGAGTCCCCTCTGCCTGTGCTCACACCACCTCCTGCAGGGCAAGCTGCCATGCATGTGCCTCGAGCAGGAGACCATCGTAAGTCCTGGCCCCTCCAGAGCTCAGGCTACCAGAATACGTCTGCTAAAGTCATCACAGACATTAGGATGTAACAGTCGGCATGCCATATCTGCTCCTGCTACAGATGGCGGGTCTGTATCAAAACATGGTGGTAGGATTAGGAAAGTTAAAACGTTTTGATTTACCTCGGGGTCATGCATACTCTATGACTGTGAATAAATTGCACTTTTTTAAACTCATTCCGTGAATGTGTGAATGTGAGGATAAATTGGCCTTAGTCCCAGATGAATACAGACTGTGAATGATGGTGATTTATATGAATGTTATAGTTAGATTGAGCATTTGGTTTGGATCTTTACAGTCCTGTTATCTAGAGGTTCAGCTTTCTTCATAATAAAAATGTACCCTTTTAAGGTTATCATTCATGTGATATCATCCTCAGTATTACTTAGAACATAGAAAAACTACAGCACAAAGAGGCCCTTCGGCCCACAAGTTGCGCCGATCATATTTCTACCTACTAGGCTTATCTATAACCCTCAATCCTATTAAGTCCCATGTACTCATTCAGAAGTCTTTCAAAAGATCCTATCAAACTTGCCTCCACCACCACTGATGGCAGCCAATTCCATTCACCCACCACCATCTGACTGAAAAACTTACTCCTGACATCTCCTGTGTACCTACTCCCCAGCACCTTAAACCTGTGTCCTTTTGTAGCAACTGGGAAAACAACCTCAGAATCCACCCGATCAATACCTCCCAACATCTTATATACCTCTATCAGGTCACCTCTCATCCTTTGTCTCTCCAAGGAGAGAAGACCGAGCTCCCTCAACCTAACCTCATAAGGCATGCCACCCAATCTAGGCAACATCCTTGTAAATCTCCTCTGCACCCTTTCAATGGCTTCCACATCCCTCCTGTAGTGAGGCGATCAGAACTGAGCACAGTAGAACATAGAACATTACAGCGCAGAACAGGCCCTTCGGCCTTCGATGTTGCACCGACCAATTAGGAAAAAGCAATGCCCCCTAACCTAAACCATTCTCTTTTCGTCCATAAACTTATCTACTAACCTCTTAAACGCCACCAAACTTGGCACATCTATAACTGCAGCAGGCAGGGCATTCCATACCCTTACCACCCTCTGGGTAAAGAACCTACCTCTGACATCCGTCCTATAACTACCACCCCTTAATTTAAAGCTATGTCCCCTCGTGCTAGCTTTCTCCATCCTAGGAAAAAGGCTATCACTGTCCACCCTATCTAAACCTCTAATCATCTTACATGTTTCAATAAGGTCTCCTCTTAGCCGCCTTCTTTCTAACGAAAACAACCTCAAATCCCTCAGCCTTTCTTCATAAGACCTGCCCCCCATACCAGGCAACATCCTGGTAAACCTCCTCTGTACCCTCTCCAATGCCTCCACATCTTTCTTATAATGTGGGGACCAGAACTGTACACAATACTCCAAGTGCGGCTGCACTAGAGTTTTGTACAGTTGCAACATGACGTTGCGGCTCCGAAATTCAATCCCCCTACCAATAAAAGCTAAGACTCCGTATGCCTTCTTAACAACCTTATCGACTTGACTGCTTACTTTCAGGGATCTATGCACATATACACCAAGATCCCTCTGTTCATCAACACTATTAAGAATCCTACCATTAGCCCTATACTCTACACATTTGTTATTCCTGCCAAAGTGAATTACCTCACACTTTTCCACATTAAACTCCATTTGCCACCTCTCGGCCCAGCTCTGCAACTTGTCCAAGTCTCTCTGCAAACTATAACACCCCTCTTCACTATCTACCACTCCTCCGACTTTGGTGTCATCCGCAAATTTACTAATCCATCCTTCAATACCCTCATCCAGATCATTTATAAAAATTACAAACAGCAGGGGCCCCAAAACAGATCCATGAGGTATACCACTTGTAACCGAACTCCACGATGAATAATTTCTATCAACCACCACCCTCTGTCTTCTATCAGCTAGCCAATTCCTGATCCAATTAGCTAAATCACCCTGAATCCCACACATCTGCATTTTCTGCAGAGCCTTCCATGGGCTACCTTATCGAACGCCTTACTAAAGTCCATATATACCACATCAACTGCCTTACCCCCATCCACCTCTTTGGTCACTTTTTCAAAAAACTCAATAAGGTTAGTAAGGCATGATCTACCGTTCACAAACCAGTACTCCAAATGGGGTCTGACTAGGGTCTTATAAAGCTGCAGCATTATCTCTCAACTCCTAAACTCAATCCCTCGATTGATGAAGGCCAGCATACCATATACCTTCTTAACCACATCCTCTACCTGCAAGGCCGATTTAAGATCCTGCGGACCCGGACTCCAAGGTCTTTCTGATCCGCTATACTGCTTGATATTATACTCCTTCATCGCATTGGTCCTGCCAAAATGGACCACTACACATTTATCCATGTTGAAGTCCATCTGCCACTTCTGTGCCCAGTTTTGCATCCTATTTATGTCACGCTGCAACTTCTGACTTCCCTCCAAACTGTCCACAACACCACCAACCTTCATGTCATTGGCAAACTTACCAACCCATGCCTCCACTTCCTCATCCAGGTCATTTACGAAAATTACAAACAGCAAGAGTCCCAGAACAGATCCCTGGGGCATTCTACTGGTGTTCGACCTCCATACAGAAAAAGACCTGTCCACAACCACTCTCTGCCTCCTGCGGGCAAGCCAGTTCTGGATCCACAGGGCAACAGCCCCTTGGATTCCATGCCTTCACACTTTCTCAAGAAATCTTGCATGGGGGACCTCATCGAACGCCTTGCGTTGAGTGAGGTCGGCCTTTTCTCCTTGGAGAGATGAAGGATGAGGGATGACCTGATAGAGGTGTTTAAGATGTTGAGAGGTATTGATCGAGTGGATAGTCAGAGGCTTTTTCCCAGGGTTGAAATGGTTGCTACAAGAGGACACAGGTTTAAGGTGCTGGGGAGTAGGTACAAGATGTCAGGGATAAGTTTTTCACTTAGAGAGTGGTGGGTATATGAAATGGGCTTCTGGCAATGATGGTGGGGGCAGATTTGATAGGGTCTTTTAAGAAACTTTTAGATAAGTACATGGAATTTAGTAAGATAGAGGGTTCTATGTAAGTCTAGTAATCTCTAAGGTAGGGACATGTTCAGCACAACTTCGTGGGCCAAAGGGTCTATATAGTACTGCAGTTTTTCTGTGTTTCTAAAACCATGCTAACTGTTCTCACATTCATTCTGTTTGTCACAATTGTTTCCAATCATTTCCCCACCAGTGAGGTTAGATGAGTGGTCTGTAGTTTCCTGATTTACCTCTTCTTCCTTTCCTGAATAATCCAGAGATTGTTATATTTAAAGCCTTGCTTGCCAATATTCTGTCTAACTCCCTGAATTCTGATTAAAGAGTACCATTTCTGTTCTGACTGTCATGTGAATGTATCTTTAGGAAAGTTTTTTTTAAAACAACATGCAGCTTACACCTTCAGTGATGCCATTGGGTGTGGAGGTAAGATGTGGGAGTCAGGTGACAGGGATCTTTCTTTGGGGGTTTTAGTTTCATTTTAGGCAGGCTAAGAAGCAGCCTCTCTTTCTCCCCCTGTTCTTCTCTTCGTTTGGTCTGTCTTTAAGAAGCTGTGTTTTGGGAAATAGATTTGCTTACAACATGTTCTGAATTTCTTTACAAGGAATTTTCAGCATTTAACCCAAGAGGCTGGTTTCCTGCAACGAGTGGGCATTAACTATACTGCATGGTATTTGTTTGGAGAGTTTTGTGCATTGATGTTGTTGGTTTGGGTTGGAACACATTAGAGAGAGATTTCCTGAAGAATTATGCATCATCATGACAGTTGTGTTTCTTATTTGTACCTGCTAAAAGTTCTTGTTAATTTTCTTGCTACGTATGTCAACAATATTCTTAATTAAACTTTGTTTTTGATAAAAGCTGCTGTTGGTCAGTTGAATCATACCTGAAGTGAAACCTGTCATGCTCATCCTTGCCAAATTCAACCTAACATGTTACAGGTTAGGCAAGCTTCATAGAATATCTTGAAGTCTTCAAGCTAACTTGTAACAGATAATTAAGTCATTGGTACCAATGTGAATTACAACCTCTGGCTGTCCTACCACCCCCCACTCCACCCAAGAAGAATACTTTTCAGCTATTCTGCAATATCAGAAAATTCTGGGAATTATAGACCGGTGAGTCTTACTTCTGTTGTGGGCAAAGTATTGGAAATCATTATTAGGGATAGGACTTATAGTTATTTAGAGAGAAATGAATTGATTGGGGATAGTCAGCATGGTTTTGTGAAGGGTAGGTCGTGCCTTACTAACCTTATTGAGTTTTTTGAAAAAGTGACCAAAGAGGTGGATGGGGGTAAGGCAGTTGATGTGGTATATATGGACTTTAGTAAGGCGTTCGATAAGGTGCCCCATGGAAGGCTTCTGCAGAAAATGCAGATGTATGGGATTGAGGGTGATTTAGCTAATTGGATTAGGAATTGGCTAGCTGATAGAAGACAGAGGGTGGTGGTTGATGGAAGTTATTCATCGTGGAGTTCGGTTACAAGTGGTATACCTCAGGGATCTGTTTTGGGGCCCCTGCTGTTTGTAATTTTTATAAATGATCTGGATGAGGGTATTGAAGGATGGATTAGTAAATTTGCGGATGACACCAAAGTCGGAGGAGTGGTAGATAGTGAAGAGGGGTGTTCTAGTTTGCAGAGAGACTTGGACAAGTTGCAGAGCTGGGCCGAGAGGTGGCAAATGGAGTTTAATGCGGAAAAGTGTAATGTAATTCACTTTGGCAGGAATAACAAATGTGTAGAGTATAGAACATAGAACATTACAGCGCAGAACAGGCCCTTCGGCCTTCAATGTTGCGCCGACCAATTAGGAAAAAGCAATGACCCTCCGAACTAAACCATTCCCTTTTCGTCCAAAAAGGGCTAATGGTAGGACTCTTAATAGTGTTGAAGAACAGAGGGATCTTGGTGTATATGTGCATAGATCCCTGAAAGTTGGCAATCAAGTCGATAAGGTAGTTAAGAAGGCATATGGAGTCTTAGCTTTTATTGGTAGGGGGATTGAATTTCAGAGCCGCAACGTCATGTTGCAACTGTACAAAACTCTAGTGCGGCCGCATTTGGAGTATTGTGTACAATTCTGGTCCCCGCATTATAAGAAAGATGTGGAGGCATTGGAGAGGGTACAGAGGAGGTTTACCAGGATGTTGCCTGGTATGGGGGGCAGGTGTTATGAAGAGAGGCTGAGGGATTTGAGGTTGTTTTCGTTAGAAAGAAGGCGGCTAAGAGGAGACCTTATTGAAACATATAAGATGATTAGAGGTTTAGATAGGGTGGACAGTGATAGCCTTTTTCCTTGGATGGAGAAAGCTAGCATGAGGGGACATAGCTTTAAATTAAGGGGTGGTAGTTATAGGACGGATGTCAGAGGTAGGTTCTTTACCCAGAGAGTGGTAAGGGTATGGAATGCCCTGCCTGCTGCAGTTGTAGATGCGCCAAGTTTGGCGGCGTTTAAGAGGTTAGTGGATAAGTTTATGGATGAAGAGAGAATGGTTTAGGTTAGAGGGTCATTGCTTTTTCTTAATTGGTCGGCGCAACATCAAAGGCCAAAGGGCCTGTTCTGCGCTGTAATGTTCTATGTTCTATCATATGTGTTATTCAGCTGGATAAAATTGATAATACACCATTAAGTGGCCGACTAACAGAATCCAGCAGGACGATTCTCCCAAAAGGGCTGAATTGGTAGGAAAGCTGTTCTAGATCAACTTCATACTCGAATCTCTGCACTCTGTAAATTGTAAAGGTCCCAATCATGAATCTCATTAAAAACTCAGCATGGGCGGGACCTATTTGCGCCAAAGTTTGGCAGTTCAAGAACTCTGTGTATGCGCTATGGCTCTGATTTGTCAGACTCGCTGTTTGCTGGCCAGCCTGGGACCCCTGCAGTGTTTCCCCTTCAGTCCCCCAATCATGGCCTGACCATGGCCCCCACAACAATTTCCGGGCCAACCCTGAGCCCCCCCCACCCCCTCACCCCAAAGTCCAGCTTCCCATACCCTGCAGTGGCGATCCCCCCCATCCCCCTCACACTGGCAGACCCCTTTCCCACCTCCCCGGGATCAGATTACGCCCCAATGGGGGTGGGGGGGGGGGTCAAGCCCCCCTCTCACCCCGGCAGATTCACAGTCTCCTTCCCCCGCACAGCCCGCCCTGATCGCTGGACTCCCTCTGCCTCAGACCGAATGCCATGCAGAGTGGCAGTGAGACCCTCTACCCACAGTGATAGCCCATAGGCCCCGCCCCTATTGGCCCTGTGGGCGGTGCTAAGGTGCCCCTTGGACATGGACAGTTTGCCCGTGGGTCAGTGCCAGGGGTACAAGCTGGCACTGCCAGGATGATCATGCCCTGGGGCACCACTGCCCTGCCGCCCACCCTATGGGGGGCCCCGATTGCCCCCTTTATTTCAGCAGGATCTCCCACTAGTACCCCTAATATGGAGAGTTATTCTAAACTACAGCGGAATAAATACCCCTGGTAGGGCAAGAGATTCAATCGGGACCAGCAAGTTAAATATGTTGAAACATATTTTATCTACATTAAGAAAATATTCAATAACATATCTGTCCTCACACTTGTTTCCAGTATGGTTTGGACTCTGACTGTTCTTTCACTCTGGAAGATGTGCATGTGTTCCTGGTGCACGCGCAAATCCCGGTAGAAGGCCAATGATGCGCATCTCCCAGCCTGACCTACCAGGTTTCCCTACCAGTTCTAACAGATTGGATGCTCTTTGTTGGTAAGAATGGAAAGCTTAACTTGTTTTCCAAATCACATGCTGTATTGGGATAGAGGTTAGAGAGTATTCATGTACACATGGGAACTACCAAGCTGGTTTTACTAGTTAGATATGGATAAAGAGGTGTTATCATCGAGTGTGTCCCTGAAGGAAGAAAGGTGCTAGCAAGTGGAAACAATGCCAGTGCAGTCACTTGCTATTGTGATATTTAAATAGGTATATTTTGCTGATGGTTGAAGCATATAAGATAATTAGAGGTTTGGATAGGGTGGACAGTGATAGCCTTTTTCCTAGGATGGAGAAAGCTAGCACGAGGGGGCACAACTTTAAATTAAGGGGTATGAGTTATAGGACGGATATCAGAGGTAGGTTCTTTACTCAAAGAGTGATTAGGGAGTGGAATGCCCTGCCTGCAGCTGTTGTAGATGCGCCAAGTTTGGTGGCGTTTAGGAGGTTAGTTGATAAGTATATGGATGAGAAGGGAAGGGTTTAGTTAGGAGGGGCATTGCTTTTTATTTTGGTCGGCACAACATCGAAGGCCGAAGGGCCTGTTCTGTGCTGTATTGTTCTATGTTCTATGTTCTATGTATCATTACACAGGCCTACCTTTGAGTACATGGTGAGCAGTTTGAACACATCGCAAAGCAGGAGAGGAATATACATGTTGGATCTTCAGTTCCTGCTCTCGAAATGCTTCACCTAATTACCAAATAAAAAGAGCAGAACTTTATCTGGAACTTAAAAAAGTTTCTCAAATGCTTTTGGAAATATAGTGCAATATTTTATATTGATCTCTACAAAATCAGAATATTTTGCAGCAGGATGACACAGTAGTTAGCACTGCTGCCTCATACACTCACCCCTCCCTCACACACTCACCCTCCCTATACACTCCTCCCTGCGTCACAAACTCTTCCCTGCCACACACACTTCTCCATGCCTCACGCGCTCATCATTCGCTCACACTCCCCCTTAGCTCTCACCCTCACCCCTCCCTCACACACTCACCCTTCTCTCACATTCCCTGCTCCCTCACACACTCCTCTCTCCCTCACACACTCCTCCCTCCTTCACACACTCCTCCCTCCTTCACACACTCCTCCCTCCTTCACACACTCACTTCTCCTTCACACACTCACTCCTTTATTCCTCATACACTCCTTTCCCCCTCACACATGCCTCCCTCCCTCACACTCTCCTCCCACCCTTACAAACTCCCCCTCCCTCACACACTCCTCCCTCCATCACACTCACCTCTTCCTCTCACACTTCCCCCCTCACACACTCCTCCCTCCCACACACATTCCTCCCTCCCTCACACACTCCCCTTCCCTCACACATTCCTCCCTCACTCACACACACTCCCCCCCCCATATGCTTCCCCCCTCCTCACACACTCCACCCTACCTCACACATTCCACCCTCCATCCCATGCTCCTCCCTCCCTCACACACACCCCTCCCTCATACACTCCCCTTCCCTCACACACTCCACCCTCCCTCACACATTCCACCCTCTGGACACACTGCACCCTCCCTTACACATTCATCCTTCCATCCCACACTCCTCCCTCCCTCATACACACCCCTCCCTCACATACTCCTACTTCCCTCAGAAACTCTCCCACCGTCACACACTCATCTCTCCGTCACACACTCCACCCTCCCTACACACTCCCCCTCTCTCACACACTCCTCCCTCCCTCACACACACTCCCTCCCTTACACATTCATTCCTTCCTCACTCCCTCTCCCTTCATACTCTCTCCTCCCTTACAAATGTTCTACGTTCTATGTTCTAAATTCTCCGTCTCTCACACAATCACCTCTCTCTCACATACTCACTTTTTCTCATACACTCATCCCCTTGCACACTGTCTCATACACTCATCTCTCTCTCACACAAACTCACCCCTCTTTTACACACTCCCAGCGGATGTCTGATATTTTTCTCATCCCCATTCTCCTGCCTTTTCCCCATAACCCCTGATCACTTATTAATCAAGAACCTATCTATCTTTGTCTTAAAGAAACACAAAATCACCCAGCCTCCACAGACTTCTGCGGCAAAGAGTGCCACAGATTCACCACACTTTCTGACTAAAGAAATTCCTCCACATCTCTGTTTTAAAGGATTGTCCCATTAGCTTGAGGTTGTGTCCGCTGGTTCTAGGTTTTCCTACTAGTGGAAACATCCTCTATCCAGGCGCTCAGTATCCTGTAAGTTTCAATAAGGTCTCCCCTCATCCTTCTAAGCTCCAATAAGTACAAACCCAGAGTCCTCAGCCGTTCCTCATACTACAGGCTCTTCATTCTAGGGATCATTCTGGTGAACCTCCTCTGGACTTTTTCCAAGGCTAGTTCATATTGTTGTATGTTCTGTGAAGCATCTTAAACTTACCCATTAGTCTAGACTGGAATATCCCACAGGATGATAAGGGAGCATCATGATCATAATCCTTGGTCCCACCAACCCTCCGGGGAACACTGGAAGGGAAGTTTAAGTCTGGTCTGATATATCTACCTAAAAATATGAAAACAATTTTTATCAAACAGTTCTGCTTCATGGGCGTGAATTTTCAATATTTTTGCTCTGTGGCAGGGCAGGATTTATGCACACCAATCTGCCTAGGAACTGATGCAAGTTCAGCACTAGATCCTATTGCTTAACATCATTCTGCTGCTCCTTGGCTACAGAATGAATTGAAATAGATGAGAAATGAATTCCGAAAACACTCAAAATACTCAGTGGCTGAAACTTTTCCCTTCTGCACGTCATCGGAATCACAGTGGCTGAGGGGCAGACCATGGAAAGGTCTGTTGACCTTGGATGGGATTTTATCGTTACAGAACGAGTGAGGCTGGAAAATCCCACCCAGCATGTCTGCCAACTTCTATGGGGAGAAACAGAGTTAATCTATCATCAGAATGAGAATAAAAAGTTTGATTATTATCCACAATATGGTTGCAAACTATGACTTCACCCACTTTTCCACTTCCCCAACACTAGCACCAGAATTCTCCCAAATAAATTCTCCCAAATAAAGGCCAGAACTTGATCACCTTGCTCGCTTTGGAATCGGGTGGGTGAGGTCGCAGAATGGAAATCTCTGTTGACCTCGAGTGAGATGTTACAATCTCACCTGAGTGAGATTGTAAAATTCCACCTTAAGTGTCGAATTTGCCTGAAAATGGTGTAAATCATACAGTTTCTTCAGTGGGAGTTCAGACTGGAATCTCTCGCACTCTGTGCATTGCAGAGGCCACCAGTATGAATATCATTAGATTTCAGGGGGCGGGGAAAATTCCTGTTGAAAGGCTGAAATCAGCATGCTGAGTGAGCTGCTGCACGTGTCGGTCTGTCAGTGTAGAGATCAGCGCATGTGCAGTGGCCTCGCACTGCTGGTCTCCTGATCACTGGCCAATCCTGCAACCCCTGCATCATCAGCCCTCCATCCCAAGGCCCAATCACTGGTCTCCAACTATTCTGGGTCCAGCGCCCACTCTTCTCAACAGTCACTCCTCCTACCCTCTCAAGTCCCTCCCATATTGCTGAGCCCTCAGCAGTGCTGAGCTGGCTGTCCACTTTGCCCCACCTCCCCTCCCCAGTCTACTCTGGTTGCTGGCCTCCCTCCTTCTCCCACCAATCCCTATGCAGAGTGGCAGCGGGATCTCCCTATCTCCACTAATCAGCCCCAAGGCCCCACCACCGTCAGATGCCGCTAGCTAGGCCCTGCCCCATATGCTCCACTCTCTTAGCACTACCCAGTGCCCGATGGATAGTGCCAAGATGTCTTCCTGTCTAATAGGGCCATTGCTGTTTGTCATTTTTATAAATGATCTGGATGAGGATGTAGAAGGATGGGTTAGTAAATTTGCAGATGACACTAAAGTCGGTGGAGTTATGGACAGTGCAGAAGGATGTTGCAGGTTACAGACGGATATAGAAAAGTTGCAGAACTGGGCTGAGAGGTGGCAAATGGAGTTTAATGCAGAAAAGTTTGAAGTGATTTACTTTGGAAGGAGTAACAGGAATACGGAGTACTGGGCTAATGGTAAGTTACTTGGTAATATGGTTGACCAGAGAGATCTCGATGTCCACGTGCATAGATCCCTGAAAGTTGGCACCTAGGTTGATAGCTAGCACGAGGGGACACAGCTTTAAATTAAGGGGTGATAGTTATAGGACGGATATCAGAGGTAGGTTCTTTACCCAAAGGGTGGTTCGGGAGTGGAATGCCCTGCCTGCAGCAGTTGGAGATGTGCCAAGTTTGGTGGCGTTTAAGAGGTTAGTTGATAAGTATATGGAAGAGAAGGGAATGGTTTAGTATGGAGGGGCATTGTTTTTTATATTGGTGGCGCAACATCGAAGGCCGAAGGGCCTGTTCTGTGCTGTAATGTTCTATGTTCTATGCCCTGCCTGCGGCAGTTGTAGATGCGCCAAGTTTGGTGGCGTTTAAGAGGTTAGTTGATAAGTATATGGAAGAGAAGGGAATGGTTTAGTTTGGAGGGTCATTGCTTTTTATATTGGTCAGCGCAACATCGAAGGCCGAAGGACCTGTTCTGTGCTGTAATGTTCTATGTTCTATGTTCTATAAGGTTGTGAAGAAGGCGTACAGTACGTTAGCTTTTATTGGTAGAGGAATTGAGTTTAGAAGCCATGAGGTCATGTTGCAACTGTACAAAACTCTGGTGTGGCCGCACTTGGAGTATTGCGTACAGTTCTGATCGCTGCATTATAGGAAGGATATGAAAGCATTAGAAAGGGTGCAAAGGAGATTTACCAGGATGTTGCCTGGTATGATGGGAAGGTCTTATGAGGAAAGACTGAGGGACTTGAATCTGTTTTTGTTAGAGGGAAGAAGATTAAGAGTGATTTAATTTAGCCATATAAGATGATTAGAGGATTAAAGTTTTCCTCAGATGGTGATGACTGGCACAATGGGACATAGCTTTAAATTGAGAAGTGATAACTATAGGACAGATGTCAGAGGTAGGTTCTTTACTAGAGTAGTAAGGGCGTGGAATGTCCTGCCTTCAACAGTAGTGGACTCGCCAACATTAAGGGCTTTTAAATGGTTGTTGGATAAACACATGGATGATATTGGAATAGGGTAGGTTAGATGGGTTTTAGATTGATTTCACAAGTCGGCGTAACATTGAGGGTCAGATAGGCTGTACTGCACTGTAATGTTCAATGTTCTATGTCCCTTGGGCATTGGCACCTTGGTTCCTGAGCATTGCCAGAAGGCTCAAGCTGGTACAATCAGGGTGCCAGTGCCCAGTAGGGACTTCACCCTCCTCACACCCCATCCTCTGAGAGACCTTGATTGTCACCCCCCTTCACTCCAATTTTGGGTCACTAGCTCCCCAAAAGTGGGGAGCTACTATAAACCCCTGAATTCTTCTGAATTCCATGTGCTTCTCAGTCAGTCTTCCATGTGGGACCTTGCCAGTGCCTTTGCTGAAATCCATATAAACTACAGTTCTGTCAATCACACATATGATTACTTCTTTGAAAAATTCAATCAAATTTATTCGGCAATGACCTTTCTCTGACAAGCTATGCTGACTATCACTAATTAACCTAAGTTTCTAAGTGGAAATTAATTCTCTCCTTCAGAATTTTCTCCAATAGTTTCCCTACTATTGATGTGAAACTCACCAGTCTGTAATTTCCTGGTTCATCTCTACCACGCTTCTTGAGTAAGGGTTAGGATTAGGGTTCACTCTTGAGAAGTGAAACCACAATAGCCGTCCCCCAGACCCTCTGGCACTTTCCGTGTGGCCAGAGAAGAATTAAAAATTTGTGTCAGAGCCCTTGCAATTTCCTGTCTCACTTCCCACAACAGCCTGAGATGCAGTTCATTTAGGCCTGGGGATTTGTCCATTTCTAAGCCTATCAAGTCTCTAATCCCTCTTCATATGTGAAGCTGCTCAAGTTTCTCACAGTCTCTTTTCTTGAATTCTGTACCTATGTCCTTCTTTTCCTGAATGAAGACCAAAATGAAGTATTCATTTAAACCCTTCCAATGTCCTGTGGCTTCGTGCACAGATTGCCCCCTTTTGGGCCCTACTCTTTCTCTGGTTAATCTGTCCCCCTTAATGTATTAATAGAATATCTTAGGATTTTCCTTGATCTCGTTCACACGTCCTTTCTCATGCCCCCTTTTTGCTCTTCTAATTTCTTTCTTAAGTTCCCTCTTGCACTTCCTATATTCCCAAGGAACCTTTGGTTTCCTCTAGGTCTTTGGTTTCCTCCCACAATCCAATGATGTATGGATTAGGGGGATTGGCCATGCTAAATTGCTCTAAATATCATTGAGATTAGCAAGTGAATAATATGAGTTGTGGGAATAGGGCCTGGGTGGTATTGATGTCAGTGGGGCGAATATCCTCATTCTGCAGTATAGTGACTCTATGATTCTATGATCGTAATGAAAGGTGAAGCAAACTCGAAGGGCCAAATAGCTAACTTCTGCTTCTGCTTTCTATGTTGCTACGATCCTTTCTGTAATTCCACAATTAAATTACTCCCTTTAGGTTTGCTAAAAGCAATTTTCTTCTTCCTTATCCAGCAGATTTGTCTTAGACATCCAGGGTTCCCTGAACTTGGCACTTTTTCCTGAAAGGGCACATGTTTTGACCTGTATTCTCCTCATTTCCTTTTTGAATGCCCTCCCATTGGTTCACTATAGACTTTCCTGCTGTGATAACTTCAGCTAGGCTAATGAGGTTGGCTTGATAGAGTATGAACTACATGATGAGTCTTAGCTTGGGGGAATTAGCTCAAATAGTAGAGCGTTTGTTTAGCATGTGTGAGGTAGTGGGAGCGAAGCCCACATTCTCTATTTTCATTTTGTCCCTAAGTTAATTTGAGTTTGTTTATTTGGTTGGTGTCAGAAAGAGATCCTAATTGATGGCTAAATCAGAAAACCTCATTTAAAGCAGGTGTGTCAGACTCCCAGGCTGCATTCAGCAGGGAGCAATTGGAGGTGGCTGTGTACAGATGTATAGCGTAAATAAAGTAACTTGGTGACAGGACTTTCGCTCCATGGAGTTGTTACACCCACAAGGAGCTGTGCCTAGTCAACTTTGACCAGATCCTGCCTTATTTTAATAAAGTCTGCCTCCCCCAATCCAAAAGGTGTTTTATTGCAGGCCATTTTTCACCTGAACTGTAACAAAGTTGAATCATACTGTGTCGTAGTCATTATCACTAAAATGTTCTCGAGGGCCGAAGGGCCTGTTCTGTGCTGTAATGTTCTGTCACATTAAATACATGTTGCTGAAATTGATTCCCTAATCAAAACTGCACCACCCCCTCTTCTTTTACCTCCTTCCCTGTTTCACCTACAGAAATTCCTGTATGTTTTCCTTCTCCCTTCAGAATGCGCTACAGCCATTCAAAGATTTTAAAGGAGTCTGCTCACATCTGGGGCTTCTGAGAGAGAGAATAAGGTAATCCCCCTGAGTGAAACTGAGATCTGCTGTTCAATTCCAGTTTTGGATCACTGTCTGTGTGGCAGACATTCTCCTCATGTCTGCTTGGGTTTCCTCTAGGTTCTTTGGTATCCTCCCACAGTCCAATGATGTATGGGTTAGGGGGACTGGCCGTGTTAAATTGCTCTAAATATCATTGAGATTATCAAGTAAATATATGGGTTATGGGAATAGGGCCTGGGTGGCATTGATGTCAGTGGGGCAAATATCCTCTTTCTGCAGTATAGTGACTCTATGATTGTATGAACGTAATGAAAGGTGAAGCAAACTCAAAGGGCCAAATAGTTAACTTCTGCTTCTGCTTTCTATGTTGCTACGATTCTTTCTATTGGCGAATGTGGTCCCATTGTTCAAGAAGGGGAATAGAGGAGGATAGCAAATGTGGTCCCATTGTTCAAGAAGGGGAATAGAGACTTTTCTGGGAATTATAGACCGGTGAGTCTTACTTCTGTTGTGGGCAAAGTATTAGAAAGAATTATTAGGAATAGGATTTATAGTTTAGAGAGAAATGAATTGATTGGGGATAGTCAGCTTGGTTTTGTGAAGGGTAGGTCGTGCCTTACTAACCTTATTGAGTTTTTTGAAAAAGTGACCAAAGAGGTGGATGGGGGTAAGGCAGTTGATGTGGTATATATGGACTTTAGTAAGGCGTTCGATAAGGTTCCCCATGGAAGGCTTCTGCAGAAAATGCAGATGTATGGGATTGAGGGTGATTTAGCTAATTGGATCAGGAATTGGCTAGCAGATAGAAGACAGAGGGTGGTGGTTGATGGGAGATATTCATCTTGGAGTTCGGTGACAAGTGGTGTACCTCACGGGTCTGTTTTGGGGCCCCTGCTGTTTGTAATTTTTATAAATGATCTGGATGAGGGTATTGAAGGATGGATTAGTAAATTTGCAGATGACACTAAAGTCGGTGGAGTGGTAGATAGTGAAGAGGGGTGTTATAGAACATAGAACAATACAGCACAGAACAGGCCCTTCGGCCTTCGATGTTGGGCCGACCAAAATAAAAAGCAATGCCCCTCCAACCTAAACCATTCCCTTCTCTTCCATATACTTATCAATTAACCTCTTAAACGCCAACAAACTTGGCGCATCTACAACAGCTGCAGGCAGGGCATTCCACTCCCTAATCACTCTTTGAGTAAAGAACCTACCTCTGCTATCCGTCCTATAACTCATACCCCTTAATTTAACGCTGTGTCCCCTCGTGCTAGCTTTCTCCATCCTAGGAAAAAGGCTATCACTGTCCACCCTATCTAAACCTCTAATCATTTTATATGTTTCGATTAGGTCCCCTCTTAGCCGCCTCCTTTCTAACGAAAACAACCTCAAATCCCTCAGCCTCTTTTCATAAGACCTGCCTTCCATACCAGGCAACATCCTGGTAAACCTCCTCTGTACCCTCTCCAATGCCTCCACATCTTTCTTATAATGCGGGGAACAGAACTGCACACAATACTCCAAGTGCGGCCGCACTAGAATTTTGTACAGTTGCAACATGACGTTGCGGCTCCAAAATTCAATCCCCCTACCAATAAAAGCTAAGACTCCGTATGCCTTCTTAAAAACCTTATCGACTTGATTGCCAACTTTCAGGGATCTATGCACATATACACCAAGATCCCTCTGTTCATCAACACTATTAAGAGTCCTACCATTAGCCCTATACTCTACACATTTGTTATTCCTGCCAAAATATATAGTATATATATATTATAGTTTGCAGAGAGACTTGGACAAGTTGCAGAGCTGGGCCAAGAGATGGCAAATGGAGTTTAATGCGGAAACGTGTGAGGTAATTCACTTTGGCACGAACAACAAATGTGCAGAGTATAGGGCTAATGGTAGAACTCTTAATAGTGTTGATGAACAGAGGGATCTTGGTGTATATGTGCATAGATCTCTGAAAGTTGGCAATCAAGTCGATAAGGTTGTTAAGAAGGCATATGGAGTCTTAGCTTTTATTGTAGGGGGATTGAATTTCGGAGCCGCAACGTCATGTTGCAACTGTACAAAACTCTAGTGCGGCCGCACTTGGAGTATTATGTACAGTTCTGGTCCCCGCATTATAAGAAAGATGTGGAGGCATTGGAGAGCGTGCAGAAGAGGTTTACCAGGATGTTGCCTGGTATGGAAGGCAGGTCTTATGAAGAGAGCTGAGGGATTTGAGATAGTTTTCGTTAGAAAGAAGGCGGCTAAGAGGAGAACTTAGAACATAGAACATAGAACAATACAGCACAGAACAGGCCCTTCGGCCTTCGATGTTGTGCCGACCAAAATAAAAAGCAATGCCCCTCCTAACTAAAACATTCCCTTCTCATCCATATACTTATCAACTAACCTCTTAAACGCCACCAAACTTGGCGCATCTACAACAGCTGCAGGCAGGGCATTCCACTCCCTAATCACTCTTTGAGTAAAGAACCTACCTCTGATATCCGTCCTATAACTCATACCCCTTAATTTAAAGCTGTGTCCCCCTCGTGCTAGCTTTCTCCATCCTAGGAAAAAGGCTATCACTGTCCACCCTATCTAAACCTCTAATCATCTTATATGCTTCAATAAGATCCCCTCTTAGCCGCCTCCTTTCTAACGAAAACAACCTCAAATCCTTCAACCTCTCTTCATATGACCTGCCCTCCATACCAGGCAACATCCTAGTAAACCTCCTCTGTACCCTCTCCAATGCCTCCACATCTTTCCTATAATGTGGCGACCAGAACTGCACACAACACTCCAAGTGCGGCCGCACTAGAGTTCTGTACAGCTGCAACATGATGCTGCGGCTCCTAAATTCAATCCCCCTACCAATAAAAGCTAAGACTCCATATGCCTTCTTAACAACTTTATCCACTTGACTGCCTACTTTCAGGGATCTATTGACACATACACCAAGATCCTTCTGTTCCTCAACACTATTAAGAGCCCTACCATTAGCCCTATACCCTACACATTTATTGTTCCTGCCAAAGTTCATTACCTCACACTTTTCCACATTAAACTCCATTTGCCACCTCTCGGCCCAGCTCTGCAACTTGTCTAAGTCACTCTGTAAACTAAAACACCCCTCTTCACTATCTACCACACCACCAACTTTAGTATCATCTGCAAATTTACTGATCCATCCCTCAATATGTTTCAAACTTATTGAAACATATAAGATGATTAGAGGTTTAGATAGGATGGACAGTGATAGCCTTTTTCCTAGGATGGAGAAAGCTAGCACGAGGGGAATAGCTTTAAATTAAGGGGTGGTAGTTATAGGACGGATATCAGTGGTAGGTTCTTTACCCAGAGGGTGGTAAGGGTATGGAATGCCCTGCCTGCTGCAGTTGTCAATGTGCCAAGTTTGGGGGCGTTTAAGAGGTTAGTAGATAAGTTTATGGATGAAAAGGGAATGGTTTAGGTTAGAGGGTCATTGCTTTTTCTTAATTGGTCGACGCAACATCGAAGGCCAAAGGGCTTGTTCTGCGCTGTAATGTTCTATGTTACCTCCTCAAAATACTCCTTCAAGTTATTTAAACATTAGTTAATTAAAGGTAATGAGCGTGGTATTACCGCTAGATTATTAATCCAGAAACTCAGGTAATGTTCTGGGGAGCCAGGTTCAAATCCAACCACAGCAGATGGTGAAATTTGAATTCAAAAGAAAAATCTCTGAAATTAAACATCTACTGATGACCATGAAACTGTTGTTGATTATTGGAAAAACCCATCTAGTTCATTAATGTCCTTTAAGGAAGGAAATCTGCTGTCCTTACCCAGTCAGGCCTATATTTGAATCCATTGTCACAGCAATATGGTTGACTTTCAAGTGCCTTCCGAAGGCAATTAGAGATAGATAATATTTGCTGGCCAGCCCGCGACATCCACGTGCCACAAATAAAAAAAAAACATGATTTCCCTTTTTGAAATGTGTGGTGGTTCTTTCTAACCAGCCCACATTTTTCCGTATGACTCCTAATTCTATCCCAAATGATTATTTCTGGAAGTTTCCGATGTTAAACTGACTGGCCTGTAATTGCTGGGTCTTATAACTTGTTTTAAACAAGAGTGTGACATTTGCAATTCTCCAGTCTTCTGGCATCTCTCTGAGTCTGGAGAAGCTGGAAGGTTAGGGCCAATGCCCCTGCAATTTCCATTATCCCTTCCTTTAATATCCTTGATGCATCTCATCCAAATGCGGTGCCTTGTCAACTTTCAGTACCGACAGTCTATTCTACACTTTCCCATTTTCAATTCTGAACTCTTTTAGGGACGAGTTTCCTCAGTTGTCACAATGACCTGTGTAGCCTGTTATCCTTGGTAAAGACATAGTAAAGTTTTTATTTCATTCCTCAGCCATGCCCCAGCTCCATATGTAAAATCTGTTTTAGTTCCTTATTTGATCATAATCCTTTTAGCACCCTTTTACTGTTTATGTGCGTATAGAAGATTTTGGGATTCCCCTCTTCACTTCTGTAATGTGCTTTA
Source organism: Sphyrna mokarran (assembly GCA_024679065.1). Lineage (NCBI taxonomy): Eukaryota > Metazoa > Chordata > Chondrichthyes > Carcharhiniformes > Carcharhinidae > Sphyrna > Sphyrna mokarran. Next base: position 379,925 of record JAGIQG010000013.1, on the reverse strand, counting down.
CCATCTTCCCTTTAAGCCTTCTGTGCTCTTCCATCTACAAGATATATTGTAACAAATTGCAAATTTGTTTCCAAAGGTATAAAGCCACCACCTGCAAATTCCATCCAAGTCACTCATCATTCTCACTTGGATTTTCTTATCTTTTCTTCAGTGTTGCTGGATCAAAATTTTGAAACTCCCTCCCTAACAGCACTGTGGATGTACCAACACCCATGGGCTGCAGCGGATTCAAGAAGGCAGCACACCACCACCTTCTCAACGGCAATTAGAGCTAGTCAGTGATTCTCACATCACAAGCCTTACCTTTTTAATCAATATTTGTTTAAGGCTGTTTCTGTTGATCAGCCAATGGACAGAACAAAAAAAGAGAATTGCGGGCCATTCTGTCATAAATTTTACTTGAGATTAATACTAAGTGAATTATAAAATTTTAATTCTTCACCTGAAACATACCTTCGCTGGTGAAGCATTGTGTTAACCAAGCCTTGCCAAATACAAGATCGACTCTTTCAGCATGCCGCATAGTTAGGACATATCTCCGGGAGGAAGCTGCCTCAGTCAGCTGGAAGACAGGATAAATTGAAAATGACCATTGAAACAAGAAATTCAATGGAATCAGCACACAAGAACACACAGGAATTAGAAGCAACAATAGATCATTTGACCCCTCGAGCCTGCTGTGCCATTTTATAAGGTCAATCTGATTGTGGCCTTAACTGTACTTCCTTGTCAACCCTGCATAACCCTGACTCCCTTGTCAATCATAAATTTAACACACTTTGAATGTATTTAATGACCTAGTTTCCACTGTTTTCTGGGGAAAAGAATTCCACAGAGAAATGGCTTCATTCCCACATGGCAGATTGATACAAAAACTAAAACCAAATGGTATTTGGAGTGGGCTAGCTGGATGGATGCAGAACTGTCTTGGTTATAGAAGACAGAAAGTAGCAGTGGAAGGGGTGTTTTTCAGAATGGAGATCTATAGCGGATGGTGTTCTGCAGGGATCACTGCTGGGACCTCTATTGTTTGTAATATACATAAATGATCTGGAGGATAATGTGTGGGATCTGATTAGTAAGTTTGTGGATGACATGAAAATTGGTGGAATTGCTGATAGTGCAGGGGATTGTCAGAGGATACAACAGGATGTAGATAGATTGGAGACTTTGGCACAGAAATGGCAGATGGCGTTTAATCCAGACAAATGTCAAGTGATGCATTTTGGAGGATCAAATTTGGGTATGAACTATACTGTAAATGGCAGAACATTTAGGAACATTAACATACAGAGGGATGAGTATGCAGGTCTGCACTTCCCTAGAAGTGGCAACACCGGTGGCCAAGGTGATTAAGAAAGCATACGGAATGCTTGCCTTCATCAGCCATGGCATTAAGCGCAAGAGTTAGGAAATCATGTCAAGATGAGGCATGAAGGCTCAGTTAGTGCACTGGAAAGTTAATAGATTAGCCAGGAGAGAGCTAAAGAGTGAGTTAAGAAGAGCTGAAAGAGGACATGAGAACACTTTGGCTGATAGGATCAAGGAGAATCCTAAAGCTTTCTTTAGATATGTTAAGAATAGAAGATTGGTTAGGGCAAGATTAGGGCCAGTCAGAGACAGCAGTGGGAAGTTATGCATGGAGCCTGAAGAGATCGGAGAGGCACTGAACAAATATTTCACTTCAGTATTCATGCAGGGAGACGTAAATGTAGTTGAGGAGAACACTGGGATACAGGGTTGTAAACTGGATAGTATTGAAGTAGATAAGGAGGAGGTGTTAGATATTCTTGAGGGTTTGAAAATAGATAAGTCCCCTGGGCCAGATGGAATTTACCCTAGGATTCTCTGGGAGGCAAGAGAGGTGATTGCAGAGCCTTTGGCTCTGATCTTCAGGTCGTCTTTGGTTACAGGTATAGTGCCGAAAGACTGGAAGATAGCGAATGTTGTCCCATTGTTCAAGAAGGGGAATAGAGACTATCCAGGGAATTATAGACTGGTGAATCTTACTTCTGTTGTGGGCAAAGTTTTGGAAAGAATTATTAGGGATAGGATTTATAGTCATTTAGAGAGAAATGAATTGATTGGGGATAGTCAGCATGGTTTTGTGAAAGGTAGGTCGTGCCTCACAAACCTTATTGAGTTTTTTGAAAAGGTGACCAAAGAGGTGGATAAGGGTAAGGCAGTTGACGTGGTATATATGGACTTTAGTAAGGTGTTCGATAAGGTTCCCCATGGAAGGCTTCTGCAGAAAATGCAGATGTATGGGATTGAGGGTGATTTAACTAATTGGATAGGAATTGGCTAGCTGATAGAAGACAGAGGGTGGTGGTAGATGGGAATTATTCATCATGGAGTTCGGTCACAAGTGGTGTACTTCAGGGATCTGTTTTGGGGCCCCTGCTGTTTGAAATTTTTATAAATGATCTGGATGAGGGTATAGAAGGATGGATTACCAAATTTGCTGATGACACCAAAGTTGGAGGAGTGGTAGATAGCGAAGAGGGGTGTTATATTTTGTAGAGAGACTTGGACAAGTTGCAGAGCTGGGCCGAGAGATGGCAAATGTAGTTTAAAGCGGAAAAGTGTGAGGTAATTCACTTTGGCAGAAATAACAAATGTATAGAGTATAGGGCTAATGTAGGACTCTTAATAGTGTTGACGAACAGAGGGATCTAGGTGTATATGTGCATAGATCCCTGAAAGTTGGCAATCAAGTTGATAAGGTTGTTAAGAAGGCATAAGGAGTCTTAGCTTTTATTGGTAGGGGGATTGAATTTCGGTGCCGCAAAGTCATGTTGCAAGTGTACAAAACTCTGGTGTGGTCGCCCTTGGAGTATTGTACAGTTCTGGTCGCCACATTATAAGAAAGATGTGGAGGCTTTGGAGAGGGTACAGAGGAGGTTTACCAGGATGTTGCCTGGTATAGAGGGAAGGTCTTATGAGAAGAGGCTGAGGTGTTTGAGGTTGTTTCCATTAGAAAGAAGGCAGCTAAGAGGAGACCTTATTGAGGCATATAAGATGATCAGATGATTAGACAGGGTGGACAGTGATAGCCTTTTTCCTAGGATGGAGAAAGCTGGTACGAGGGGACATAGCTTTAAATTAAGAGGTGGTAGTTATAGGATGGATGTCAGAGATAGGTTCTTTAGCCAGAGGGTGGTAAGGGTATGGAATGCCCTGCCTGCAGCAGTTGTAGATGTGCCAAGTTTGGGGGCGTTTAAGTGGTCAGTGGATAGGTTTATGGATGAAAAGGGAATGGTTTAGGTTAGAGGGTCATCGCTTTTTCTCAATTGGTCGGCGCAACATCAAGGGCTGAAGGGCCTGTTCTCGCTGTAATGTTCTATGTTCTATGTTGCAGCTATATGAAAACTTGGTTAGGCTGCATTTGGAATATCACAAACAATTCTGGTAACGAAACTACAAGAAGGATGTGAAAGCTCTGGAGAGAGTGCAAAGAAGGTTCTCCAGGATGGTGCCTGGTCTTGAGATTGAAATAACTAGAATAGGTTTCATAGAACATAGAACATAGAACACTACAGCACAAACAGGACCTTCGGCCCACAAGTTGTGCCGAACACATCAAAACCTACCCAGCTATAGACCTATCTATAACCCCCAATCCCATTGGATCCCATATACTCATCCAGAAGTCTTTTAAAAGACCCCAGCGAGTTCGCCTCGACCACCACCGACGGCAGCCGATTCCATTCACTCACCACCCTCTGAGTGAAAAACTTTCCCCTAGCATCCCCTCTGTACTTGCTTCCCTGCACCTTAAATCTGTGCCCTCTCGTCACGACCATTTCAGCCCTGGGAAATAGTCTCTGAGAGTCCACCCTATCTAATCCTCTCAACATCTTGTAAACCTCTATCAGGTCGCCTCTCAACCTTTGTCTCTCCAGCTCCCTCAACCTGTCTTCATAAGGCATGCCTCCCAATCCAGGCAACGTCCTTGTAAATCTCCTCTGCACCCTTTCAATAGCTTCACTGGAAAGGTGGACCTGAGTGGAGACCTGATCGAGGTCTGCCAAATCATGAGAGGCATAGACCGGGTGGATAATCAGAGACTTTTTTCTAGCCTCTGATTATCGATCAAGTTCAAGGTGAGAGGGGGTAAATTTGCCCCAAATTATCTTGGAGGGTAAATTTGCCAGTGCTATTCGGGGGGGTTTAAACTGATTCGGGGGGGGATGGGAACCTGAATTGTTGTGCCAGTATACAGGAAGATGTGAATAGGGAGGTCACTGATAAGGTTTCTAGGTCGCAGCAGTATAGTGGCAAATGGGAGGGTGGTTTGAAGTGTGTATACTTTAATGCGAGGAGCATACACAATAAGGTGGATGAACTTGCAGCCTGGATTGGTGCTTGGGACTTCGATGTTGTGGCCATTTCAGAGACATGGATAGAGCAGTGGCAGGAATGGTTGTTGCAGGTTCCGGGGTTCAGATGTTTCAGTCAGAGCAGAGGTAGTGGTAGAAGAGGGGGAGGAGTGGCATTGTTAGTTCAGGACAGCATTACGGTGGCAGAAAAGACGTTTGATGTGGACTTGTTTGCTGAGGTAGTGTGGGCTGAGATTAGAAACAAGAAAGGAGAGGTCACACTGTTGGGAGTTTTTTATAGGCCTCCAAAAAGTTCCAGAGAAGTAGAGGAAGGGATTGCAAAGTTGATCCTGGATAGGTGTGAAAGTAACAGGGTAGTTGTAATGGGGGACTTTAACTTTTCTAATATCGATTGGAAAAGCTATAGTTCAAGTACGTTAGAGGGGTCAGTTTTTGTTCAATGTGTGCAGGAAGGTTTCATGACTCAGTATGTAGATAGGCCAACAAGAGGTGAGGCTATATTGGATTTGGTACTGGGTAATGAACCAGACCAGGTGTTAGACTTGGAGGTGGGTGAGCACTTTGGTGACAGTGACCACAATTCGGTTACGTTTACCTTAATGATGGAAAGGGATGGGCACATACCGAATAACAGTAGTTATAGCTGGGGGAAAGGTAATTATGAGGCTATTAGGAGAGATTTAGGATGCATAGGGTGGAGCAGGATATTGCAGGGGCTGGGGACATCTGAAATGTGGAGCATATTTAAGGAACAGCTTCTGCATGTCCGTAATAAATATGTACCTGCCAGGCAGGGAGGAAGTGGTCAAGTGAGGGAACCATGGTGTACTAGGGAAGTTGAATCTCTGGTGAAGATGAAGAAGGAGGCTTATATAATGATGAGATGTGAAGGCTCAGTTAGGGCACTGGAGAGCTATAAATTAGCCAGGAAGAAGCTAAAGAGGGAGTTGAGAATAGCTAGAAGAGGACATGAGAAGACTTTGGCGGATAGGATTAAGGAGAATCATAGAACATAGAACAATACAGCACAGAACAGGCCCTTCGGCCTTCGATGTTGTGCCGACCAAAATAAAAAGCAATGCCCCTCCTAACTAAACCATTCCCTTCTCATCCATATACTTATCAACTAACCTCTTAAACGCCACCAAACTTGGCGCATCTACAACAGCTGCAGGCAGGGCATTCCACTCCCTAATCACTCTTTGAGTAAAGAACCTACCTCTGATATCCGTCCTATAACTCATACCCCTTAATTTAAAGCTGTGTCCCCTCGTGCTAGCTTTCTCCATCCTAGGAAAAAGGCTATCACTGTCCACCCTATCTAAACCTCTAATCATCTTATATGCTTCAATAAGATAAAGCTTTTTACAGGTATATAAATACAGGTATATAAATAACAAAAGATTGGTTCGGGCAAGATTAGGGCCAGTCAGAGATAGCAGTGGGAAGTTGTGCATGGAGCCTGAGGAGATAGGAGAGACACTGAATGAGTATTTTTCATCAGTATTCACGCAGGAGAAAGACAATGTTGTCGGGGAGAATACTGCGATACTAGGTTGTAGACTGGGCAGGATTGAGGTTCATAAGGAGGAGGTGTTAGCGAATCTTGAGGGTATGAAAATTGATAAGTCCCCTGGGCCAGATGGGATTTACCCTAGGATTCTCTGGGAGGCTAGAGAGGAGATTGCAGAGCCTTTGGCTTTGATCTTCATGTCGTCGTTGGCTACAGGTATAGTGCCGGAAGACTGGAGGATGGCAAATGTTGTCCCTTTGTTCAAAAATGGGAGTAGGGACCATCCTGGAAATTATAGACCGGTGAGCCTGACTTCTGTTGTGGGCAAAGTCTTGGAAAGAATTATAAGGGATAGGATTTATAAGCATCTAGAGAGAAATAAATTGATTAGGGATAGTCAGCACGGTTTTGTGAAGGGTAGGTCGTGCCTCACAAACCTTATTGAGTTTTTTGAGGAGGTGACCAAAGAGGTAGATAAGGGTAAGGCAGTTGATGTAGTGTATATGGATTTTAGCAAAGCATTTGATAAGGTTCCCCATGGTAGGCTACTGCAGAAAGTGCAGATGCATGGGATTGAAGGTGATTTAGCAGTTTGGATTAGGAATTGGCTAGCTGATAGAAGACAGAGGGTGGTGGTTGATGGGAAATATTCAACCTGGAGTGCAGTTACAAGTGGTGTACCTCAAGGATCTGTTTTAGGGCCACTGCTGTTTGTCATTTTTATAAATGACCTAGATGAGGGTGTAGAGGGTTGGATTAGTAAATTTGCTGACGATACCAAAGTGGGGGGAGTTGTAGACAGCGAGGATGGATGTTACAGTTTGCAGAGGGACATAGATAGGTTGCAGAGCTGGGCCGTGAGGTGGCAAATGGAATTCAATACGGATAAGTGTGAGGTGATTCACTTTGGTAGGAATAACAGGCATATGAAATATAGGGCTAATGGAAGGACCCTTAATAGTATTGTCGAGCAGAGGGATCTTGGGGTACAAGTACATAGCTCTTTGAAAGTTGGCACCCAGGTTGATAAAGTTGTTAAGAAGGCGTACGGTGTGTTAGCTTTTATTGGTAGAGGGATTGAATTTAGGAGCCGTGAGGTTATGTTACAACTGTACAAAACTCTGGTGCGGCCGCACTTGGAGTATTGCGTACAGTTCTGGTTGCCGCATTATAAGAAAGATGTGGAAGCATTGGAAAGGGTGCAGAGGAGGTTTACCAGGATGTTGCCTGGTATGGTGGGAAGGCCTTATGAGGAAAGGCTGAGGGACCTGAGGTTATTTTCATTAGAGAGAAGAAGGTTACGCGGTGACCTAATTGAGGCGTATAAGATGATCAAGGGATTGGATAGGGTGGATAGTGAGAGCCTTTTTCCTCGGATGGTGATGACCAACACGAGGGGACATAACTTTAAATTAAGAGGTGGTAGTTATAGGACGGATGTCAGAGGTAGGTTCTTTACACAGAGGATGGTGAGGGCGTGGAATACCCTGCCTGCAGCAGTTGTGGACTCGCCTACTTTGAGGGCATTCAAATGTTCGGTGGATAGGCATATGGATGATATTGGAATAGTTTAGGTTAGAGGGTCCACTGGCCGGCGCAACATCGAGGGCCAAAGGGCCTGTACTGCGCTGTAATGTTCTATATTCTATGTTCTAGAGGACAAATGTAAAGTAGGTGTGTGGGAGACGTTTTTTCACACAGAGAGTGGTAGGTGCCTGGAATGTGCTGTCAGAGGAGATAGTGGAAGCAGGCACTTTAGAACATAGAACATTACAGCGCAGAACAGGCCCTTCGGCCCTCAATGTTGATCCGACCAATTAAGAAAAAGCAATGACCCTCTAACCTAAACCGTTCCCTTTTCATCCATAAACTTATCTACTAACCTCTTAAACGCCACCAAACATGGCGCATCTACAACCACAGCAGGTAGGGCATTTCATACCCTTACCACCCTCTGGGTAAAGAACCTACCTCTGACATCCGTCCTATAGCTACCACCCCTTAATTTAAAGCTATGTCCCCTCGTGCTAGCTTTCTCCATCCTGGGAAAAAGGCTATCACTGTCCACCCTATCTAAACCTCTAATCATCTTATATGTTTCAATAAGGTCTCCTCTTAGTCGCCTTCTTTCCAACGAAAACAACCTCAAATCCCTCAGCCTCTCTTCATAAGACCTGCCTTCCATACCAGGCAACATCCTGGTAAACCTCCTCTGTACTTTAGCAACATTTAAGAGGCATCTGGATGGGTACATGAATTGGGAAGGAATAGAGGGATAGGGACTGAGTAAGGGCACTAGATTTTTTAAAATTTACTTCGGGCATTATGATTGGCACAGACTTGGAGGACCGAGGAGCCTATTCCACTGCTGTACATTTCTTTGTCCTTTGTTCATTTCATGCATTTCTTTCGAAAAACTAGAGTGGGTGTAGTAACATCTTGTCAACCCAAAAATGATATAGAGATGCCAGCGTTGGACTGGGGTAAACACAGTATGCAGTCTGACAACATCAGATTTAAATCCAACCGGTATATTTGATCGTAAACTCACACTGACGAAGACCAGAGGGTCGAAAGCTTGTGAGTTTACTATCAAATAAATTGATTGGATTTAAACCTGGTGTTGTCAGACTTCTTACTGTATTTAACCCAAAAATGATGCATGTATGTCTACTTTGTTTTCGCTCAGTTAACTAATCTCCTCTTCATGCTACATATGCTACACCCTACACCATAAGTGCTTATTTTGTGTAGTAACCTTTGGTGTGTTAAATGCTTCTAGAAAATCAAATACAGCATTGTCGAGATTCTCTGGCCGTGGATGGCCCAACACCAGAAATTCCCACCTGAACTCGGTGGAACTTTGAATGATCAGCTGGATTTTCTGTCTCACCCTCTAAAATTCCCATGCGAGATGGGAGAATTTTGTCTTCAGGGTTCCTTTATTGACTTAGCTTGCTACTTTCTACAACATTATCTCTATAAAACTCATCTCCAAATTCTGTGACGTGAGGCTCGGCTCCTCCTTCTGGGACTGTATTCTAGAATTCCTAACCCACGACTGCAATCAGTAAGGATCGGCAACAACAACATCTCCTCCATGATCATCCCCAAAACTGGTGTCCCATGAAGCTGTATTCTTAACCTTTACTAGTCTACTTGTGACAAATAAACTTTACATTCTTTATATACCTGTGACAACGTGGGCAAAATTTGCTGCAACTCGACTTTCAGGTTTGCTGATGATATCACTGTAGTGGGTTGGATCTCAAACAATGATGAGACAGAAGTGAGATAGAGAATCTAATGAACTGACGCTATGACAATAATTTCTTCCTCAATGTCAGCAAAACAATGGAGATAGTTATTGACTTCAGGAAGCGTATTGGAGGGCATGCCCCTGTCTACATCAACAGGGACGAAGTGGAAATGGTTGAAGCTTCAAGTGTCCATATCACCAACAATCTGTCCTGGTCCGTCTACACTGATGTTATAGTTAAGAAAGCCCACCAATGCCTCTACTTTCTCAGAAGATTAAGGAAATTTGGCATGTCCACTACAATTTTTACAGATACACCAAAGAAAGCATTCTTTCTGATTGTATCGCAGCTTGGTATGGGTCCTGCTCTGACCAAGAATGCAATAAACTACAAAGGGTTGTGAACACAACCCAGATCATCACAAAAGCCAGCCTCCTTTCTATTAGAACATAGAACATAGAACAATACAGCACAGAACAGGCCCTTCGGCCTTCGATGTTGTGCCGACCAAAATAAAAAGCAATGCCCCTCCTAACTAAACCATTCCCTTCTCATCCATATACTTATCAACTAACCTCTTAAACGCCACCAAACTTGGCGCATCTACAACAGCTGCAGGCAGGGCATTCCACTCCCTAATCACTCTTTGAGTAAAGAACCTACCTCTGATATCCGTCCTATAACTCATACCCCTTAATTTAAAGCTGTGTCCCCTCGTGCTAGCTTTCTCCATCCTAGGAAAAAGGCTATCACTGTCCACCCTATCTAAACCTCTAATCATCTTATATGCTTCAATAAGATCCCCTCTTAGCCGCCTCCTTTCTAACGAAAACAACCTCAAATCCTTCAACCTCTCTTCATAGGACCTGCCCTCCATACCAGGCAACATCCTGGTAAACCTCCTCTGTACCCTCTCCAATGCCTCCACATCTTTCTTATAATGTGGCGACCAGAACTGCACACAATACTCCAAGTGCGGCCGCACTAGAGTTTTGTACAGTTGCAACATGATGCTGCGGCTCCTAAATTCAATCCCCCTACCAATAAAAGCTAAGACTCCATATGCCTTCTTAACAACTTTATCCACTTGACTGCCTACTTTCAGGGATCTATTGACACATACACCAAGATCCTTCTGTTCCTCAACACTATTAAGAGCCCTACCATTAGCCCTATACTCTACACATTTATTGTTCCTGCCAAAGTGCATTACCTCACACTTTTCCACATTAAACTCCATTTGCCACCTCTCGGCCCAGCTCTGCAACTTGTCCAAGTCACTCTGTAAACTAAAACACCCCTCTTCACTATCTACCACACCACCAACTTTAGTATCATCTGCAAATTTACTGATCCATCCCTCAATACCCTCATCCAGATCATTTATAAAAATTACAAACAGCAGGGGCCCCAATTGACACTACCTACACTTCTGGTTGCATCAGAAAAGCAGCTGGGTGGCACAGTGCCACAGTAGCTAGCACTGTTGCCTCACAATGCCAGGGATCCAAGTTCGATTCCTGGCTTGGGTCATTGACTGTGTGAAGTCTGCACGTTCTCTGCGTGTCTGCATGGATTTCTTCTGGGTGCTCCGGTTTCCTCCCACAGTCAGAAAAATGTGCTGGTTAGGTGCATTGGCCATGCTAAATTCTCCCTCTGAGTACCTGAACAGGCGCCGGAGTGATGTAACAAGGGAACTTTCACAATAACTTGATTGCAGTGTTAATAAATTTAAAACTAAATGTTCTGTGAAGTGGTCTAGCAAGACTGAAACTGGACAGACAAATGGCATCGATGTAGGCACTGGAAACTACAATGGCAAACTCAGCCTTGTCAGCCTTGTATATTTCTCTTTACTAACATCTGAGGGCTCGTGTCTAAACTGGGAGAGCGGCCTCACAGATTAGTCAAACAACAGCCTGACAGTTATTCTCACAAAATCAAACCTGACAGATAATTTCCCAGATACCATCGTTACCATCCCTGGTTATATCCTGATTCACTAGCAGGACAGACCCAGCAGAGGTGGCAGTAAGGGAGGGAGTTGCCCTGAGAATCCTTAACATTGACTCCAGACCCCATGAGGCCTCAGCATCAAACATGCTGATTACTGCATACCACTCAGCTGATGAATCATATTGAATACCATTTGGAATCATAGAATCCCTACAGTGCAGAAGAAGGCTATTTGGCACATTGAGCCTGCATCAACATCATGCACTTACCCCAGATTGTCCCTTTGTCACTAAGGGACAATTTAGCATGGCCAATCCACCTAACCCGCATATCTTTGGACTGTGGGAGGAAACAGGAGCACACAGAGGAAACCCACACAGACACGGGGACAGCGTGCAAACTAGACAGTGACCCAAGCTGGGACTCGAACCCAAGTCCCTGGCACGGTAACCACTATGCCACTGTGCTGCCCTTGGGGGAAGGACTGATGGCGGCAAGGGCACAGAATGTACACTAGGTGGAGACTTCAATGTCCATTATCAAGTGTGGCTCAGTAACACCGTCACTGTCTAATGACCAGGTCCTAAAAGAAAATGACACTTGATGTTATCCTCATCAACCTGCCTGCCACAGATGCATGTGTCCATCTCAGTTTCTGAAAAAGTGCCCATCACATAGTCTTTGTGGAAACACAGTCCTGCCTTCACATTAAGATTACCCTCCATTGTATTATGTGACATTACCACTGTAATAAATGAGGTGGACTTCGACCAGGTTTAGCAACACAAAACTGATCATTTATAAGGTGTGTGGGTGATCAGCAGCAGCAGAATTAAACTCCAGCATAATCTGTAACCTTCTGGCCTGATATATCACTCAACCATTACCATCAAGTCAGAATAATAATCTTGGTTCAATGGTGAGTGCAGGAGGGCATGCCAGGAGCAACAGCAGACATACCTAAAAATGAGGTGTCAACTTGGTGAAGCTCCAAGACGTAATTACTTGCATACCAAATGGCAAAAGCAGCAAGTGATAGACAGCGCTAAGCGATCCCAGAACCAATGAATCAGTTCTAAGCTCTGCAATCCTGACACATTCAGCCATGAATGGTGGTGGACAATTAAACAACTCACTGTGGGAAGAGGCTCCACAAATATCCCCATATTCAATGCTGGAGGAATTCAGCACATAGGGCTGAAGCTTTCGTAGTAATCTTCAGCCAGAAGTTCCAAGTGAATGATCCATCTCTGCCTGCTCCAATGGTTCCCAGCATCACAGATGTCAGTTTTAAGCCAATTAGATTCAGTCCATGTGACATCAAGAAATGGCTAAAGGCACTGAATACTGCAAAAGCAATGGACCCTGACAATATTCCAGCAATTGTACTGAAGACTTGTGTTCCAGAACTTGCTGCTCCCCTATCCAAGCTTTTCCAGTATGGTTACAACACTGGCATCTACCCAGTAATGTGGAAAATTGCTCAGATATGTCCTGTACACAAGAAACAGGACAAATCCAACCTGACCAATTACCGCCTATCAGTCTATTCTTGATCATCAGTAAAGTGATGGAAGTGGTCATCAACAGCTCTATCAAGCAATACCTGCTCAGCAATAACCTGCTCACTGGCGCACAATTTGGGTTTTGTTAGAGTCATTACAGCCTTGGTCCAAATATGGACAAAACAGCTGTACTCCTGAGTGAGGTGAGAGTGACATTAGCATATGACTAAGTTTGGTATCAAGAAGCCCTAGCAAAACTGGAGTTAATAGGAATCAGGGGAGAAACTCTATTGATTGGAGTTATACCCAGCACAAAAGAAGATGGTTGTGGTTGGTGGAGGTCAAGAATCTCAACTCCAGGACATCACTACAGGAGTTCCTCAGGGTTAGTGTCCTAGGCCCAACCATCTTTATCTGATTCATCAATGACATTTCTGCCATCATAAAGGGTGTTCATAAAGGAAATGTAAAGAGCATTTGTACAAACTGGTCTCCCTGGTGGTAGGAAGGAGTAACAAGCCCAGAGAAACATGGATGGCCAGAAATGTTCAGGATGTGATGAGAAGGAAAAAATGGATTTTAGCAGGCAGATTTTGACATGGTCCCATGTGGGAGAGTTGTAAAGAAGACAAATGCACAGGGGATACAGGGTAATTTGAGGATGTGGATTCAAAATTGGCTCAGTTGTAGGAGACAGAGGCTGATGACAGATGGTTGCTTTGAAGACAGGAGCCAGTGTCCAGTGGTGTACTATAGGGATTTGTATTGGGCCCTCTATAATTCATCATTTATATAAATGACACTGATGACTACCTGGGGGCTAGGATTAGTAAGTTTGCGGATGGCACAAAGATTGACCGGGTGGTTGACAACGTCTTGGACTACAAGAAGATCCAAGTGTTGTCAGAAGTTGCAGAGACATAGGTAGGATGCAAGACTGGATAGAGAAGTGGCAGATGGACTTCAACGCAGATAAATGTGTAGTGGTCCATTTTGGCAGGTCCAATGAGATGAAGGAGTACAATATCAAGGATAGGAGTCTTAGCAATGTTGAGGAGCAGAAGGACCTTGAGATCCGGGTTCATAGGACTCTTAAATCAGCCTCGCAGGTAGAAGATGTGGTCAAGAAGGCATATGATGTGCTAGCCTTCATTAATCAAGGGATTGAGTGTAGGAGTCGGGAAAAAATGCTGCAACTTTATAAGATCCTTGTCAGACCCCACTTGGAGTACTGTGCGCAGTTCTGGTCGCTTCACTACAGGAAGGATGTGGAAGCTATTGAAGGGTGCAGAGGAGATTTACAAGGATGTTGCCCCCTGCATTGGGAGGCATGCTCTATGAAGATCGGTTGAGGGAGCTAGATCTCTTCTCCCTGGAGACACAAAGATTGAGAGGCAACCTGATAGAGGTTTATAAAATGTTGAAAGGAATGATAGGGTGGATTCTTGGAGGCTATTTCCCAGGGCTGAAATGGTCACTACGAGAGGACACAGGTTTAAGATGCTGGGGAGCAGATACAAAGGAGATGTCAGGGGTAAGTTTTTCACTCAGAGGGTGGTAAGTGATGTGGAATCGGCTGCCGTCGGTGATAATAGAGGTGAACTCGCTGGGGTCTTTTAAGAGACTTCTGGATGAGTACATGAGATTTAAAAGGGACTGAGAGTTATAGATAGGCCTGGTAGGTATAAATATGATCGGCACAACTTGTGGGCCAAAGGGCCTGTTTGTGCTGTAGTGTTCTATGTTCTATGTTTTATAAGATATAGACGGAATGGTCTAACGGGCAGAGAAGTGGCAGATGAAATTTAACCCTGAAAAAAGTGTGATACACTTTTGGAAGGAGTAATTTGACAAGGAAGTATATTATGAAAGGTCTGACACTGAGAAGTTCCAAAGAACAAAGGGACTTTGGGTGTTTAGACTAATGGGACTGAAGGTAGACAAGTCCCCAGCACTGGATGGAATGCATCCCAGAGTTCTGAAAGAAATGGCTGAGGTGATAATGGATGCCTTAATAATTATTTATCAAAATTCGCTGGACTCTGGGGAAGTGCCGAAAGATTGGAAAACAGCTAATGTTACACTGCTGTTTAAAAAAGGTGGCAGACAAAAGGCAGGGAATTGTAGGCCAGTTAGTTTAACGTCCATAGTTGGAAAAATGCTAGAATCCGAGAAGAAATCATCAACGAAGAAATAACGAGGCATCTAGAAAAGAACAGTTTGATCAAGCAGACGCAGCACGAATTCATGAAGGAGAGGTCGTGTTTAACAAATTTATTGGATTTCTGTGAGGATGTGACTAGTGCGGTAGACAGAGGGGAACTGGTGGATGTGATGTTTTTAGATTTCCAGAAGGCGTTTGATAAGGTGCCTCACAAAAAGTTGCTGCAAAAGGTTAGGATGCACGGAGTTGGGGGTAAGATGTTAGCGCACATTGAGGATTGGTTGTCTAATAGGAAGCAGAGAGGTGGAATAAAAGGGTGCTATTCTGGTTGTCAGATGGTGACTAGTGGAGTGCCACAAGGATCGATGTTGGGGCCCCAACTGTTTACCATGTACATAGATGATCTGGAGGAGGGGGCTGAGTGTAGGATAATAAAATTTGCTGATGACACAAAGATGAGTGGAAAACCAAATTGCGTGGAAGGTGTGGAAAGTCTGCAGAGAGATCTGGACAGGCTGAATGAGTGGGTGAGGACCTGGCACATGGAGTATAATGTTAGCAAGTGTGAGGTTATCCACTTTGGTAGAAATAACAATAGGAGGGATTATTATTTAAAAGGCAAAAAGTTGCAGCATGCTACAGTGCAGAGGGACCTGGGGGTCCTTGTGCACAAATCACAAAAACCCAGTCTGCAGGTGCAGCAGGTGATCAAGAAGGCAAATGGAATGTTGGCCTTTATAGCGAGGCGGATAGAATATAAAAGCAAGGAAGTCTTGCTGCAACTGTACAGGGCACTGGTGAGGCCTCAGCTGGAGTACTGTGTGCAGTTTTGGTCGCTGCATTTGCAAAAGAATATATTGGCCTTGGAGGGAGTGCAGAGAAGGTTCGGTAGGCTGATACCGAAGATGAAGGGGTTAGCCTATGAGGAGAGATTGAATAGACTGGGTCTATACTTGTTAGAGTTTAGAAGGCTGAGGTGTATCTTATAGAGACATATAAGATAGTGAAGGGGATAGATAAGGTAGAGGTAGAGAGATTCTTCCCGCTTAGAAAGAATAGCAGAAATAGAAGGCACAGCCTCAAAATAAGGGGGGGGTGCAGTTTAGATCAGAGTTGAGGAGGAACGTCTTCACTCAAAGGATGGTGAGTCTTTGGAATTCTCTGCCCATTGAAGTGGTGGAAGCTACCTCGCTGAATATATTTAAGTCACGGGTTGATAGATTTCTGATAGACAAGGGAATTAAGGGTTGTGGGAGAAAGCAGGAAAGTGGAACTGATCTACTTCAGATCAGCCATGATCTTGTTTCTCTGGGAGGCAAGAGAGGAGATTGCAGAGCCTCTGGCTCTGATCTTCAGGTCCTCGTTGGTTACGGGTGTGGTTCCGGAGGACTGGAGGATGGCGAATGTGGTCCCATTGTTTAAGAAGGGGAAGAGAGACCTTCCTGGGAATTATAGGCCAGTGAGTCTTACTTCTGTGGTGGGCAAGGTATTGGAGAGAATTATTAGGGATAGGATTTATAGTTATTTGGAGAGAAATGAATTGATTGGGGATAGTCAGCATGGTTTCGTGAAGGGTAGGTCATGCCTTACTAACCTCATTGAGTTTTTTGAGAAAGTGACCAGAGAGGTGGATGGGGGTAAGGCGGTTGATGTAGTATATATGGACTTTAGTAAGGCGTTTGATAAGGTGGCCCATGGAAGACTTCTACAGAAAATGCAGATGTGTGGAATAGAGGGTGATTTAGCTAATTGGATTAGGAATTGGCTGGCAGATAGAAGACAGAGGGTGGTGGTTGATGGGAGATATTCATCGTGGAGTTCGGTGACGAGTGGTGTGCCTCAGGGGTCTGTTTTGGGGCCCCTGCTGTTTGTAATTTTTATAAATGATCTGGATGAGGGTATTGAGGGATGGATCAGTAAATTTGCAGATGACACTAAAGTCGGTGGAGTGGTAGATAGTGAAGAGGGGTGTTATAGTTTACAGAGTGACTTGGACAAGTTGCAGAGCTGGGCCGAGAGGTGGCAAATGGAGTTTAATGTGGAAAAGTGTGAGGTAATGCACTTTGGCAGGAATAATAAATGTGTAGAGTATAGGGCTAATGGTAGGATTCTTAATAGTGTTGATGAACAGAGGGATCTTGGTGTATATGTGCATAGATCCCTGAAAGTAGGCAGTCAAGTCGATAAGGTTGTTAAGAAGGCATATGGAGTCTTAGCTTTTATTGGTAGGGGGATTGAATTTCGGAGCCGCAACGTCATGTTGCAACTGTACAAAACTCTAGTGCGGCCGCACTTGGAGTATTGTGTGCAGTTCTGGTCCCCACATTATAAGAAAGATGTGGAGGCATTGGAGAGGGTACAGAGGAGGTTTACCAGGATGTTGCCTGGTATGGAGGGCAGGTCCTATGAAGAGAGGTTGAAGGATTTGAGGTTGTTTTCGTTAGAAAGGAGGCGGCTAAGAGGGGATCTTATTGAAACATATAAGATGATTAGAGGTTTAGATAGGGTGGACAGTGATAGCCTTTTCCTAGGATGGAGAAAGCTAGCACGAGGGGACACAGCTTTAAATTAAGGGGTATGAGTTATAGGACGGATATCAGAGGTAGGTTCTTTACTCAAAGAGTGATTAGGGAGTGGAATGCCCTGCCTGCAGCTGTTGTAGATGCGCCAAGTTTGGTGGCGTTTAAGAGGTTAGTTGATAAGTATATGGATGAGAAGGGAATGGTTTAGTTAGGAGGGGCATTGCTTTTTATTTTGGTCGGCACAACATCGAAGGCCGAAGGGCCTGTTCTGTGCTGTATTGTTCTATGTTCTATGTTCTATGTTCTATGAATGGTGGGGCAGACTCAATGGGCTAGATGGCCTATTCTTGTTCCTATTTCTTATGTTCTTATGTTTGTCCATAGATCTCTGAAGGCACACTCATCTTTATCAATGAAAACATAGAGTACAAAAGCAGAGAGGTTATGTTGGAGTTGTCTAGAACTTTGGTGAGAACATAGTTAGAGTACTGTGTGTAGTTTTGGTCGCCACATTAGAGGAAAGATGTGATTACACTTCTTTGGGGATGTAGGGGAGATTCACCAGGATGATGCCTGGGATGGAATATTTAAGTTACGAAGAGAGGTTGGATAGGCTTGGATTGTTTTTATTGGAGCAGAGAAGACTGAGGGGTGCCTGATCAATGTGTACAAGATTATGAGGGACATGGACATAGTATATAAAGAGCAATTGTTCCCCTTACTTGAAGGGTCAGTCATGAGGAAACAAAGGTTCATGGTGAGGGGCAGGAGGCTTAGAGGGGACTTTTTTACCCAGAGGGTGGTGACGGTCTGGAATGTGCTACTTGGGAAGATGGTAGAGGTGGGTTGCCTCACATCCTTTAAAAGGTACCTGGATGAACACTTGGTATGTCATAACATTCAGGGCTATGGATTCAAAGGACCAAATAATAAGGACATAAAAACATAAGAAACAGGAGCAGGAGTAGGCCATCTAGCCCTTCAAGCCTGTCCCGCCATTCAATAAGATCATGGCTGATCTGATAGTGGATCAGTTCTACTTTCTCGCTTTCTCCCATAACCCTTAATTCCTTTGTCTATCAGAAACTATATAATCTATTCTGCTCCTCAGTCCAAAGTTTCTGAGATCCTGAGAAGGATTTCTAACCCCACTATAACACAATTAGAATTTAAAATCAGAATTTTTTAGAAAATCTGAAAATGAAGGCCTGTATTTTAGGCTTCCTGCCAGTGGGGATGTTATGAAATTGAAGGAATGGCATTTCCTTCAGAAATTCTGCAATCCCATTCTCCCTGATCCTGCAGTAACCTTATGCCAGGCTCATAAGTCTTCTGATAGGACACCCAACATTGGTCCAGATGTGGTTCTTCTTGAACACTATTTTCCACCTGCCTCAGTTTTAAGTTGGTAGCAGGATTTACCTGGCATGGAAGAAGCCCAAAAAAGAATGGTCAAGATGGTTGTTTGGGTGCATTTCTAGGAGATCGCTCCCTTTTGAATATAGGCGCAACCCATTACTTAAGATCCAGTAGATACTAGACATTTCTTCCCCCTCATCTTGTGCCCAGATACCACAAATACCACCCCTTGCATTCCCTTTCTCCCATACCTTGACCTTCCCTACTGTCACTGCCCTGGGACTGCCTAAACTTATTTGTCCTCTGACCCCAGAACAGGCTCAGGCATCTTCCTGAAGTTCCGCTTTCATCCACTGTAACTCTCTAAGGTCGGACTTCCAACTTACTGAGTGGTGGAGGTTCCATGTGCAACCAATGGACACTAATTTGAGCATCAAATGTCAAAAAACAGTACATCACAGGAAAGGCCCTTCAGCCCGCCAAGCCTGCATCAATCACATTTACGTATCTAAACCAACTGCTTACATCCCCCTATTCCTCGTTTGTTCATATGCCAATCAAGATGTCTTAAATGCGGCTAATGTAACTGCCTCAACCTCATCACTTGGCGGTGCATTCTAGGCCTCCAGCACCCTCTGTGTAAAAAACGTCCCCTGCACATTTCCAAGATAAGTGTACATGGTGTACATGGTGTACATGGACTTCAGCAAGGCGTTTGATAAGGTCCCCCATGCAAGGCTTCTTGAGAAGGTGAGAGGGCATGGGATCCAAGGGGCTTTGGCCTTGTGGATCCAGAACTGGCTTGCCTGCAGAAGGCAGAGAGTGGTTGTGGATGGGTCTTCTTCTGCATGGAGGTCGGTAACCAGTGGAGTGCCCCAGGGATCTGTTCTGGGACCCTTGCTGTTTGTCATTTTCATAAATGATCTGGATGAGGAAGTGGAGGGATGGGTTAGTAAGTTCACCGACGATACAAAGGTCGGTGGTGTTGTGGATGGTCTGGGGGATGTCAAAAGTTGCAGCGGGACATGGGTGTGGTTCCGGAGGACTGGAGGATAGCGAATGTGGTCCCATTGTTTAAGAAGGGGAAGAGAGACCTTCCTGGGAATTATAGGCCAGTGAGTCTTACTTCTGTTGTGGGCAAGGTATTGGAGAGAATTATTAGGGATAGGATTTATAGTTATTTAGAGAGAAATGAATTGATTGGGTATAGTCAGCATGGTTTCGTGAAGGGTAGGTCATGCCTTACTAACCTCATTGAGTTTTTTGAGAAAGTGACCAAAGAGGTGGATGGGGGTAAGGCGGTTGATGTAGTATATATGGACTTTAGTAAGGCGTTTGATAAGGTGGCCCATGGAAGACTTCTACAGAAAATGCAGATGTGTGGAATAGAGGGTGATTTAGCTAATTGGATTAGGAATTGGCTGGCAGATAGAAGACAGAGGGTGGTGGTTGATGGGAGATATTCATCGTGGAGTTCGGTGACGAGTGGTGTGCCTCAGGGGTCTGTTTTGGGGCCCCTGCTGTTTGTAATTTTTATAAATGATCTGGATGAGGGTACTGAGGGATGGATCAGTAAATTTGCAGATGATACTAAAGTCGGTGGAGTGGTAGATAGTGAAGAGGGGTGTTTTAGTTTACAGAGTGACTTGGACAAGTTGCAGAGCTGGGCCGAGAGGTGGCAAATGGAGTTTAATGTGGAAAAGTGTGAGGTAATGCACTTTGGCAGGAACAATAAATGTGTA
The DNA here is from genome assembly GCA_024679065.1 of Sphyrna mokarran. Taxonomy (NCBI): domain Eukaryota; kingdom Metazoa; phylum Chordata; class Chondrichthyes; order Carcharhiniformes; family Carcharhinidae; genus Sphyrna; species Sphyrna mokarran. The sequence goes on along the minus strand of JAGIQG010000013.1, from coordinate 359,561 downwards.
GAGTATAGGGCTAATGGTAGGGCTCTTAATAGTGTTGAGGAACAGAAGGATCTTGGTGTATGTGTCAATAGATCCCTGAAAGTAGGCAGTCAAGTGGATAAAGTTGTTAAGAAGGCTTATGGAGTCTTAGCTTTTATTGGTAGGAGGATTGAATTTAGGAGCCGCAGCATCATGTTGCAGCTGTACAAAACTCTAGTGCGGCCGCACTTGGAGTATTGTGTGCAGTTCTGGTCCCCGCATTATAAGAAAGATGTGGAGGCTTTGGAGAGGGTACAGAGGAGGTTTACCAGGATGTTGCCTGGTATGGAGGGCAGGTCTTATGAAGAGAGGCTGAGGGATTTGAGGTTGTTTTCGTTAGAAAGGAGGCGGCTAAGAGGGGACCTCATCGAAACATATAAGATGATTAGAGGTTTAGATAGGGTGGACAGTGATAGCCTTTTTCCTAGGATGGAGAAAGCTAGCACGAGGGGACTCAGCTTTAAATTAAGGGGTATGAGTTATAGGACGGATATCAGAGGTAGGTTCTTTACTCAAAGAGTGATTAGGGAGTGGAATGCCCGGCCTGCAGCTGTTGTAGATGCGCCAAGTTTGGTGGCGTTTAAGAGGTTAGTTGATAAGTATATGGAAGAGAAGGGAATGGTTTAGTTAGGAGGGGCATTGCTTTTTATTTTGGTCGGCACAACATCGAAGGCCGAAGGGCCTGTTCTGTGCTGTATTGTTCTATGTTCTATGACATAGACAGGATGCAAGATCGGGCGGAGAAGTGGCAGATGGACTTCAACGCGGATAAATGTGTAGTGGTCCATTTTGGCAGGAGTAATGGGACGAAGGAGTACAATATCAAGGGTAGAAGTCTTAGCTGCATTGAAGAGCAGAAGGATCTTGGGGTCCGGGTCCATAAGACTCTTAAATCAGCCTCGCAGGTGGAGAATGTGGTCAAGAAGGCGTATGGTGTACTGGCCTTCATTAATCGAGGGATTGAGTTTAGGAGTCGAGAGATAATGATGCAGCTCTGTAAGACCCATGTCAGACCCCACTTGGAGTACTGTGCGCAGTTCCGGTCGCCTCACTATAGGAAGGATGTGGAAGCTATTGAAATAGTGCAGAGGAGATTTACAAGGGTGTTGCCTGGATTGGGAGGCATGCCTTATGAAGATAGATTGAGGGAGTTGGGACTCTTCTCCCTGGAGAGACGTAGGTTGAGGGGCGACCTGATAGAGGTTTATAAAATGTTGAGAGGAATAGATAGGGTGGATTCTCAGAGGCTACTTCCCAGGGCTGAAATGGTCGCTACAAGAGGACACAGATTTAAGGTGCAGGGAAGCAAATACAGGGGGGATGTTAGGGGTAAGTTTTTCACTCAGAGGGTGGTGAGTGAATGGAATCGGCTGCCATCGGTGGTGGTAGAGGCGAACTCACAGGGATCTTTTAAAAGACTTCTGGATGAGTATATGGGAACTAATGCGATAGGGGCTTATAGATAGGTCTGTGGCTTCGTAGGTATAGATGTGATCGGCGCAACTCATGCGCCGAAGGGCTTGTTTGTGCTGTAGTGTTCTACGTTCTACGTTCTATAAGGGGGGAAACTTTTCCCCGGCTTATCTTGAACTTGTGTCCCCCTGTAACTGTCATTTCTGCCTTGGGGAAAAGCTTCCAACTGTTCACCTTATCTATGTCTTTCATAATTTTATAAACTTCTATCAGATTGCCCCTCAGCCTTCGTCTTTCCAGAAGAACAATCCCAGTTTATTCAATCTCTCCTCATAGCTAATACTGTCATACCAGAAAGCAGAGACGTGGAATAAATGGGTGCATTTCTAGTTGTAGTTGGTGACTAGTGGTGTGCGGAGGGATTGTGTTGGGGCCTTAACTGTTTACCATATACATAGATAATCTATGTAAGTTTGTTGTGTCGATCTTCACGGAGGACACAAATAGCTTGCCAAATATTAAAGATAGAACGATAGTAGGAGATAAGGTCCTTAATGCTATTACTATCACTAGAGAGGTAGTGCTTGATAGACTAATGGGACTGAAGATAGACAATCCCCAGGACCAGATGGAATGCATCCCAGGATTCTGAAAAAAATGGCAGAGGTGATAGCGGATGCCTTATTAATTATATATCAAAATTCGCTGGACTCCGGGGAGGTGCCAGAAGATTGGAAAACGGCTAATGTTACGCCGCTTTTTAAAAAAGATAGCAGACAAAAGGCAGGAAATTATAGGCTGGTTAGTTTAGTGTTCATAGTTGGAAAAATGCTAGAATCTGTCATCAGAGAAGAAATAACGAGGCACCGAGAAAAGAACGGTTTGATCAAGCAGATGCAGCATGGATTCGTGAAGGGAAAGTCATGTTTAATGAATTTATTGGATTTCTATGAGGATGTGACTAGTGCAGTAGACAGAGGGGAACCAGTGGATGTGGTGTTTTTAGATTTCCAGAAGGCGTTTGATAAAGTGCCTCTAGTGATCAAGAAGGCAAATGGAATGTTGGCCTTTATAGTGAGAGGGATAGAATATAAAAGCAAGGAGGTCTTGCTGCAACTGTACAGGGCACTGGTGAGGCCACAACTGGAGAACTGTGTGCAGTTTTGGTTGCCGCATTTGAGAAAAGATATATTGGCCTTGGAGGGAATGCAGAGAAGGTTCACTAAGCTGATACTGGAGATGAAGGGGCTAGATGAAGGGGGAATTATAGGCCAGTGAGTCTTACTTCTGTTGTTTCTTTACCCAAAGGGTGGTTCGGGAGTGGAATGCCCTGCCTGCAGCAGTTGTAGATGCGCCAAGTTTGGTGGCGTTTAAGAGGTTAGTTGATAAGTATATGGAAGAGAATGGAATGGTTTAGTTTGGAGGGGCATTGCTTTTTATATTGGTCGGCGCAACATCGAAGGCTGAAGGGCCTGTTCTGTGCTGTGTTCTATGTTCTAGTCTATAAGGAGAGATTGAATAGACTGGGTCTGTGCTCATTAGAGTTTAGAAGGCTGAGGGGATCTTATAGAGACAAAAGAAAATAATGAAGTGGCTAGATAGGCTAGAGGTAGAGAGATTTTTCCTGCTTAGAAAGGATAGCAGAACTAGAGGGAACAGCCTCAAAATAAGAGGAAGGGTGCAGTTTAGATCAGAGTTGAGGAGTAACTTTTTCACTCAAAGGATGGTGAGTCTCTGGAATTCTCTGCCCATTGAAGTGGTGGAGGTTACCTCATTGAATCTATTTAAATTGTGGGTAGATAGGTTTCTGATAGACAAGGGAATTAAGGGTTATGGGGAGAAAGTGGGAGAGTGGAACTAATCCACTTCAGATTAGCAATGATCTTGTGGAATGGCGGGGCAGGCTTAAAGAGCTAGATGGCTCACTCCTGCTCCTATTTCTTATATTTTTATGTTCTTATGATCTGGAGGAGGGAACCGCGAGTAGGGAAACAAAGTTGGTGGATGACACAAAAATGAGTGGAAAAACAAATTGCATGGAGGGCACTAAAGTCTGCAGAGAGATTTGGATAGGCTAAGTGAGTGGCAAGGATCTGGCAGATGGAGTATAACGTTGGCAAGTGTGAAGTTATTCATTTTGGAAGGAATAATAGTAAAATGGACTATTATTTAAATGGTGAAAAATTACAACATGCTACAGTGCAGAGGGACCTAAGGGTTCTTGTGCACGAATTGCAAAAACTCAGTTTGCAGCTGCAGCAGGTAATCAAGAAGGCAAATGGAATGTTGGCCTTTATTGCGAGGGGATAGAGTATAAAATAGAGAGGTCTTGCTGCAATTGTACAAGGTACTGGTGAGGCCGCATCTTGGTCCCCTTACTTGTGAAAGCTTATATTGGCCTTGGAGGGAGCGCAGAGAAGGTTCACCAGGCTGATACTAGAGATGAGAGGGTTAGCTTATGAGGAGAGTTTGAGTAGACTGGGCCTGTACTCGTTGGAGTTTAGAAGGCTGAGGGGAGATCTTATAGAGATATATAAGATAATGAAGGGGCTAGACAGGGTAAAAGCAGAAAGATTCTTTCCACTTAGAACATAGAACATAGAACATTACAGCACAGAACAGGCCCTTCGGCCTTCGATGTTGCGCCGACCAATATAAAAAGCAATGCCCCTCCAAACTAAACCATTCCCTTCTCTTCCATATACTTATCAACTAACCTCTTAAATGCCACCAAACTTGGAGCATCTACAACTGCTGCAGGCAGGGCATTCCACTCCCGAACCACCCTTTGGGTAAAGAACCTACCTCTGATATCGTCCTATAACTATCACCCCTTAATTTAAAGCTGTGTCCCCTCGTGCTAGCTTTCTCCATCCTAGGAAAAAGGCTATCACTGTCCACCCTACCTAAACCTCTAATCATCTTATATGTTTCGATTAGGTCCCCTCTTAGCCTCCTCCTTTCTAACGAAAACAAAGACCTAGAAAGGAAACAAGACCTAGAGGGCATAGCCTCAAAATAGGGGGAGTCAATTTAGAACAGAGTTGAGGAGGAACTTCTTCTCCCAGAATCTGTGAATGTTTGGAATTCTCTGCCCATTGAAGCAGTGGAGGCTACCTCGTTAAATATATTCAAGTCACAGGTAGATCGATTTTTGACCAATAAGGGAATTAAGGGTTATGGGGAACAGGCAGGTAAGTGGAACTGAACCACTATCAGATCAGCCATGATCTTATTGAAGACGGGGCAGGCTCAAGGGGCTAGATGGCCTACTCCTGCTCCTATTTGTTATGTTCTTATGTTCTTATTACCAGCTAACATCCTGGTAAACCTTTTTTGTACTCTGTCCAGAGTCTCCATGTCCTTCAGGTAGTATGGTGACCAGAATTGGACACAGTATCCCAAATGTGGCCTAACCAGCATTTTATATAATTGTAGCATAATCATTGAATCATAGAAACCTGACAGTGCAGAAAGAAGCCATCTGGCCCATTGAAACTGCACTGACCAGAATCCCACCCAGGCCCTATCCCCATACCCTTATATATTTATCCACTAATCCCTCTAACCTATGCATCTCAGACACCGAGGAGCAATTTTAGCATGGCCAATTAACCCAACTGCACATCTTTGGACTGTGGGAGGAAACCAGAGCACCCGGAGGAAACCCACATAGACATGAGGAGAATATGCAAACTCCACACAGACAGTGACCCAAACTGGGGATCGAACCCAGGTCCTTGGAGCTGTGAAGCAACAGTGCTAACCACTGTGCTACTGTGCCAACCAACTTATATATACACTTATAATTTGCCAATTTATATACTTGATGCCCCCTCCAATGAAGATAACCATGCTATATGCTTTCTTCACCAAGTTTTTCACTTGTGCTGCCACTTTTAAGAATCTGTGGACCTGTACTCCCAGATATACAGATATAGATATAGAACATTACAGCACAGAACAGGCCCTTCGGCTTTCGATGTTGTGCCGACCAAAATAAAAAGCAATGCCCCTCCAAACTAAACCATTCCCTTCTCTTCCATATACTTATCAATTAACCTCTTAAACGCCACCAAACTTGTCGCATCTACAACAGCTGCAGGCAGGGCATTCCACTCCCTAATCACTCTTTGAGTAAAGAACCTACCTCGGATATCCGTCCTATAACTCATACCCCTTAATTTAAAGCTGTGTCCCCTCGTGCTAGCTTTCTCCATCCTAGGAAAAAGGCTATCACTGTCCACCATATCTAAACCTCTAATCGTCTTATATGATTCGATAAGGTCTCCTCTTAGCCGCCTCCTCTCTAACGAAAACAACCTCAAATCCCTCAGCCTCTCTTCATAAGACCTGCCCTCCATACCAGGCAACATCCTGGTAAACTCCTCTGTACCCTCTCCAATGCCTCCACATCTTTCTTATAATGTGGGGACAAGAACTGCACACAATACTCCAAGTGCGGCCGCACTAGAGTTTTGTACAGTTGCAACATGACGTTGCGGCTCCGAAATTCAATCCCCCTACCAATAAAAGCTAAGACTCCATATGCCTTATTAACAACTTTATCCACTTGACTGCCTACTTTCAGGGATCTATTGACACATACACCAAGATCCTTCTGTTCCTCAACACTATTAAGAGCCCTACCATTAGCCCTATACTCTACACATTTATTGTTCCTGCCAAAGTGCATTACCTCACACTTTTCCACATTAAACTCCATTTTCCACCTCTCGGCCCAGCTCTGCAACTTGTCCAAGTCACTCTGTAAACTATAACACCCCTCTTCACTATATACCACTCCACCGACTTTAGTGTCATCTGCAAATTTACTGATCCATCCCTCAATACCCTCATCCAGATCATTTATAAAAATTACAAACAGCAGGGGCCCCAAAACAGACCCCTGAGGCACACCACTCGTCACCTAACTCCACGATGAATATCTCCCATCAACCACCACCCTCTGTCTTCTATCTGCCAGCCAATTCCTAATCCAATTAGCTAAATCACCCTCTATTCCACACATCTGCATTTTCTGTAGAAGTCTTCCATGGGCCACCTTATCAAAGCCTTACTAAAGTCCATATATACTACATCAACCGCCTTACCCCCATCCACCTCTCTGGTCACTTTCTCAAAAAACTCAGAGGTTAGTAAGGCATGACCTACCCTTCACGAAACCATGCTGACTATCCCCAATCAATTCATTTCTCTCTAAATAACTATAAATCCTATCCCTAATAATTCTCTTCAATACCTTGCCCACAACAGAAGTAAGACTCACTGGCCTATAATTCCCTGGAAGGTCTCTCTTCCCCTTCTTAAACAATGGGACCACATTCGCTATCCTCCAGTCCTCCGGAACCACACCCGTAACCAACGAGGACCTGAAGATCAGAGCCAGAGGCTCTGCAATCTCCTCTCTTGTCTCCCAGAGAATCCTAGGGTAAATCCCGTCCGGCCCAGGGGACTTATCCAACTTCAAACCCTCGAGAATTTCTAGCACATAGAAGATAGAAGATAGAAGATAGAAGACAGAGGGTGGTGGTTGATGGGAGATATTCATCGTGGAGTTCGGTGACGAGTGGTGTGCCTCAGGGGTCTGTTTTGGGGCCCCTGCTGTTTGTAATTTTTATAAATGATCTGGATGAGGGTATTGAGGGATGGATCAGTAAATTTGCAGATGATACTAAAGTTGGTGGTGTGGTAGATAGTGAAGAGGGGTGTTTTAGTTTACAGAGTGACTTGGACAAGTTGCAGAGCTGGGCCGAGAGGTGGCAAATGGAGTTTAATGTGGAAAAGTGTGAGGTAATGCACTTTGGCAGGAACAATAAATGTGTAGAGTATAGGGCTAATGGTAGGGCTCTTAATAGTGTTGAGGAACAGAAGGATCTTGGTGTATGTGTCAATAGATCCCTGAAAGTAGGCAGTCAAGTGGATAAAGTTGTTAAGAAGGCTTATGGAGTCTTAGCTTTTATTGGTAGGGGGATTGAATTTAGGAGCCGCAGCATCATGTTGCAACTGTACAAAACTCTAGTGCGGCCGCACTTGGAGTATTGTGTGCAGTTCTGGTCGCCACATTATAAGAAAGATGTGGAGGCATTGGAGAGGGTACAGAGGAGGTTTACTAGGATGTTGCCTGGTATGGAGGGCAGGTCCTATGAAGAGAGGTGAAGGATTTGAGGTTGTTTTCGTTAGAAAGGAGGCGGCTAAGGGGGGATCTTATTGAAGCATATAAGATGATTAGAGGTTTGGATAGGGTGGACAGTGATAGCCTTTTTCCTAGGATGGAGAAAGCTAGCACGAGGGGACACAACTTTAAATTAAGGGGTATGAGTTATAGGACGGATATCAGAGGTAGGTTCTTTACTCTAAGAGTGATTAGGGAGTGGAATGCCCTGCCTGCAGCTGTTGTAGATGCGCCAAGTTTGGTGGCGTTTAAGAGGTTAGTTGATAAGTATATGGATGAGAAGGGAATGGTTTAGTTAGGAGGGGCATTGCTTTTTATTTTGGTCGGCACAACATCGAAGGCCGAAGGCCCTGTTCTGTGCTGTATTGTTCTATGTTCTATGTTCTATGTTCTACATCCTCCCTATCTACTACAATACTCCCCAATTTGCAACCCTGTACCTCAGTGCTCTCCACAGCTACATTTCCAGCACTCTGCGTGAATACCGAAGAGAAATATTTATTCAGTGCCTCACCAATCTCTTCAGGCTCCACGCACAACTTCCCACTGCTGTCTATGACTGGCCCTAATCTTGCCCTAACCAATCTTCTATTCTTAACATATCGAAAGAAAGCTTTAGGATTCTCCTTAATCCTATCAGCCAACATCTTCTCGTGTCCCCTCTTAGCTCTCCTCAATTCACTTTTTACCTCCTTCCTGGCTAATCTATAGCTATCCATTGCACTAACTGAGCCTTCAAGCCTCATCCTGACATAAGCCTCCTTTTTCTTCTTAACCAGCAAATCAACTTTTTTCGTACACCAAGGCTCTCTTACTCGACCATTTCCTCCCTGCCTGACAGGGACATACTTATCAAGGACTCGCAGCAGCTGCTCCTTGAATAAGCACCACATTCCAGATGTTCCCAGTCCCTGTAGTTCCCTAGTCCAATCTATGCACCCTAATTCTCTCCTGATGGCCTCATAATTACCCTTCCCCCAGCTATAACTACAGCCCCCAGCTTCATGCCTATCCCTGTCCATCACTAAGGTGAACGTAACCGAATTGTGGTCACTATCACCAAAATGTTCACTAACTTCCAAGCCTAACACCTGGTCTGGCTCATTGCCCAGCACCAAATCCAATGTAGCCTCACCTCTAGTTGGCCTATCTACATACTGAGTCAAAAAACCTTCCTGCACACTCTGTACGAAAACTGACCCCTCTAACGAGCTAGAGCTATAGCTATTCCAATCAATATTAGCAAAGTTAAAGTCCCCCATCACAATTACCCTACTACTTTCACTCCTAATCAGAATTGACTTCGCAATCCTTTCCTCAACCTCTCTAGAACTATTAGGAGGTCTGTAAAAGACTCCCAACAGGGTGACCTCTCCTCTCCTGTTTCTAATCTCAGCCCATACTACCTCAACAGACAAGTCCTCATCAAACTTCTTTTCTATCACCGTGATACAGTCTTTGACCAATAACGCCACTCCTCCCCCCCTTCTCTACTCCGACTAAAGCATTTGTACCCCGGAACCTGCAACATCCATTCCTGTCCCTGCTCTACCCAAGTCTCTGAAATGGCCACAACATCGAAGTTCCAGGTACTGGTCCAAGCTGCAAGTTCCTCCCCCTTATTGCGAATACTCCTTGCATTAAAGTATACGCATTTCAAACCATGCCCCACCCCACCCGTACGCCGCTGTGTTTTACAACTCTCTTCTATAACCCCCTTACTCTCATCCCTCTCAGCACCCCAACTACTTAGGATCCCACCCCCCCGAATCAGTTTAAAGCCCCCATCATAGCCTTAGCAAATTTTCCCCCCAAGATATTAGTCCCCCTCTGGTTCAGGTGTAGACCATCTCTCTTGAAGAGGTCCCACCTATCCCAGAATGAGTCCCAATTGTTAAGGAACCTGAACCCCTCCCTCCTGCACCATCCACGCAGCCATGAGTTCAAACTTTCCCTTTCTCTGTTCTTCTCTAAACTATCCCTTGGCACAGGCAAGAGTCCAGGGATAACCACTCTGCCTGTTATGGACCTAAGCTTCCACCCTAACTCCATAAATTTCTGTTTAATATCCCCTTCCCTTGTCCTACCTACATCATGTGTCCCCACATGAACTATGACTTGGGGCTGACTCCCCTCACCCTTAAGAATCTTAAAAACCTGATCTGCGACATCCTGGACCCCAGCCCCTGGGAGGCAACACACCAGCCCTGAGTCCCGTTTATTACTATTTACCCTCCTATCTGTCCCTCTAACTATGGAGTCTCCTATAACTAGGCCTAATCTCTTATTCCCCCCACCCACCTGAGCATTCTCAGCAGGCTCACCCCCAGAGACCTGCTCCCTTTGGTCAGCTCCAGTTGATTCTTCCTCAACTGTAGCCTCCAAGACAGAAAATTTGTTTTGGAGGGGAACAGCCCCAGGGGATTGTCTCCCCGATTGCTTCTTACCCCTCCTCCTAATAGTTACCCAATTATCACTTTTAGGAGTTACAATCTCTTTGTTACTCCTGCTTATATCCTCAATATGTATCTTTGCTCCTAATTGTTCTGCCATATATTTTATAGTTCTCACCTGAAATGGTTCCAGCAAAATGCATCACCTTGCATTTGTCCGGATTAAGTCCCATCTGCCATTTCTCTGCCCAATTTTCCAGCCTATCTATATCCTGCTATACTCTCTGAAAATCCTTATTACTATCCTGCAACTCTACCAATCTTAGAATAATCCGCAAACTTGCTAATCAGACCAGCTACATTTTCTTCCAAGTCATTTATATATATTACAAATAGCAGAGATCTCAGCACTGATCCCTGTGGAACATCACTGGTAAAGCTTTACAACACCAATTTTAAATCCAACCGATTTATTTGATAGTAAATCCACGAGCTTTCAGCCTTTGTGGCCTTTGTCAGGCGAATGAGATGTTCTGGTCTCCAAAAGCACACATATCAACACAGACTGTTTACAGATTGCTGATTAGAATGTGAATCCTTACACCTAACCTGCTATTCAAGTCTTAAAGTGGCTAACAGCAGAGGTTAGAGGGTTGTGTATTCTCTCCAGACAGCACAGTAAGTGAGGTTTTTTGCTAACCCAGGCAAGTCATGGGGGTTACAGATAGTGTGACATGAAGCCAAGATCCCTGTTAAGACCGTCCTCATGTGTGTGGAACTTGGCTATCAGTCTCTGCTCAGCGACTCTGCGCTGTCGTGTATCGTGAAGGCCCCCTTGAAGAACATTTACCCGAAGGTCGGAGGTCGAATGCCTGTGACTGCTGAAGTGTTTGCCCACAGGAAGAGAACTGTTTTGCCTGGTGATTGTTGAGCGATGTTCATTCATCCGCTGTTGTAGTGTCTGCATGGTCTCCCCAATGTACCGTGCTTCGGGACATCCTTTCTCGCAACGTATTAGGTAGACAACGTTGGCCGAGTTGCAAGAGTATGTACCGTGTACCTGGTGAATGGTATTCTCACGTTTGACGATGTCATCCATGTCAATGATCCGGCATGTCTTGCAGAGGTTGCTGTGGCAGGGTTGTGTGGTATTGTGGTCCCTGTTCTCCTGAAGGTTGGGTAGTTTGCTGTGAACAATGATCTGTTTGAGGTTGCGTGGTTGTCTGAAAGCAAGAAGTGAGGGGGTGGGGATGGCCCTAGCGAGATGTTCATCGTTATCAATGATATGTTGAAGACTCCAGAGAAGATAGATGCTCGACTGATCGATCGACAGTTCCGACGTGCCACAGCGATAAACCGCACTGACCTCCTCAGAAGACGAACACGGGACACAGTGGACAGAGTACCCTTTGTTGTCCAGTACTTCCCTGGAGCGGAGAAGCTACAACATCTTCTCTGGAGTCTTCAACATATCATTGATGACAATGAACATCTCGCTAGGGCCATCCCCACCCCCCCCACTTCTTGCTTTCAGACAACCGTGCAACCTCAAACAGATCATTGTTCGCAGCAAACTACCCAACCTTCAGGAGAACAGTGACCACAATACCACACAACCCTGCCACAGCAACCTCTGCAAGACATGCCAGATCATAGACATGGACAACATAATCAAACGTGAGAATACCATTCACCAGGTACACGTACATACTCTTGCAACTCGGCCAACGTTGTCTACCTAATACGTTGCAAGAAAGGATGTCCCGAAGCATGGTACATTGGGGAGACCATGCAGACACTACAACAGCGGATGAATGAACATCGCTCAACAATCACCAGGCAAAACAGTTCCCTTCCTGTGGGCAAACACTTCAGCAGTCATGGGCATTCGGCCTCCGACCTTCGGGTAAATGTTCTTCAAGGGGGCCTTCACGACACACAACAGCGCAGAATTGCTGAGCAGAGACTGATAGCCAAGTTCCGCACACATGAGGACGGTCTTAACAGGGATCTTGGCTTCATGTCACACTATCTGTAACCCCCATGACTTGCCTGGGTTAGCAAAAAACCTCACTTACTGTGCTGTCTGGAGAGAATACACAACCCTCTAACCTCTGCTGTTAGCCACTTTAAGACTTGAATAGCAGGTTAGGTGTAAGGATTCACATTCTAATCAGCAATCTGTAAACAGTCTGTGCTGATATGTGTGCTTTTGGAGACCAGAACACCTCATTCACCTGACAAAGGCCACAAAGGCCGAAAGCTCGTGGATTTACTATCAAATAAATCGGTTGGATTTAAAGTTGGTGTTGTAAAACTTTACTGAGTTTACCCCAGTCCAACACTGGCATCTCTACATCAGAACGTCACTGGTTACAGGCCTCCATTCAGAAAAACACCCTTCCACCATTAACGTCTATGGCCAAGCCAGTTCTGTACCCATCTAGTTAGTTCATCCTGATCCCATGAGATTTGTCTGCAGGAACTCAGATTCGGCAGGAAGGGAAATCCCGCCATCTGAAAACCTCAGGCCAAAAGTTGAATATGAGTGAAGATAAAATGTTTATTATATATAAATATTACATGTAATATAATTATTAAGAAATACCAACACCAACATCTTGACATATATTTATAAGTGTATTTATAACACAAATATATATTTCTGATGAAATGAATGCTTCTTCTTTGGCAAAAACAGTTTGCTAAAATCTTTATCTGCAGTACAGGAATTGATTGTTTTTAGAATTACCTGTGATTCAAGAAGTTTATGAATACTATTTGTTGCCTGTGGCTGTGATGGCAAAAGGATTCCACTTTGTGAAGATGGAAGATTATGTTCATGAACACTGGAGAAAATTCTCACCAAAGTTTCACAAAAGGCATACGTCCTATTAAAAAAATTGGAATCATAAGTCAAAGAATTAATTCATCACAAAATCCATGATTAGTAGCCCTTAGTGGACTGCAACAAAAGGTTGAAAACAGAGAGATACCCTCTATCAGCCATCCACTGCAGCAGCTAAGCTACATAGTTGTCCTCCTTACCTCTGCAATCATAGAACCATACAGTGAAGAAAAGTTCTTCAGCCCATCAAGTCAGTACCGACACAAGAGGAACACCTGACTACCACCCAATCTCATTTACCAGCATTTGGCCCACAGCCTTGAACATTATGACATGCTTCATATTCTTAACAGGAATCTTGGCTTCATGTCACACTATCTGTAACCCCCATGACTTGCCTGGGTTAGCAAAAAATCTCACTTACTGTGCTGTCTGGAGAGAATACACAACCCTCTAACCTCTGCTGTTAGTCACTTTAAGACTTGAATAGCAGGTTAGGTGTAAGGATTCACATTCTAATCAGCAATTTGTAAACTGTCGGTGCTGATATGTGTGCCTTTGGAGACCAGAACATCTCATTCGCCTGACGATGACCACAAAGGCTGAAAGCTCGTGGATTTACTATCAAATAAATCGGTTGGATTTAAAATTGGTGTTGTAAAACTTTACTGAGTTTACCCCAGTCCAACGCCGGCATCTCTACATCAGAACGTCACAGGTTACAGACCACCATTCAGAAAAACACCCTTCCACCACTAACGTCTATGGCCAAGCCAGTTCTGTACCCATCTAGTTAGTTTACCCTGATCCCATGAGATTTGTCTGCAGGTACTCAGAGTCGGCAGGAAGGGAAATCCTGCCATCTGAAAACCTCAGGCCAAAAGTTGAATATGAGTGAAGATAAAATGTTTATTATATATAAATATTACATGTAATATAATTATTAAGAAATACCAATACCAACATCTTGAGTGAGATATATTTATAAGTGTATTTATAACACAAATATATATTTCTGATGAAATGAATGCTTCTTCTTTGGCAAAAACAGTTTGCTAAAATCTTTATCTGCAGTACAGGAATTGATTGTTTTTAGAATTACCTGTGATTCAAGAAGTTTATGAATACTATTTGTTGCCTGTGGCTGTGATGGCAAAAGGATTCCACTTTGTGAATGACATAATAGCCATAACTCCTCATAAATTTCCCTGTAAACTACAAGAGTGAATACTGCACTTCCCTATCCCCCAAGTATGGCAAGAGTCTGAGGAGTGTGATAATAGTGTAACTGATATATATATAATTTCTTTTGTTTTTAAGGAGAAAGTTTAAAAAATTCAGCTTTATTCTACAGATGGTTGGAATGCAGCTCAGATGCTGGACGAACAGGATAATTACTCATTTTAATCTTACAAGTGGTTATATTAAGTTCATGGACTTTTGTTGATTTAAGTTCACTTGGGATTTCCGATTAGAGAGATTGACAGGGTCATGCATGATGTAAGAACATAAGAACTTAAAAAATAGGAGCAGGAGTAGGCCATCTAGCCCTTTGAGCCTGCCCCACCATTCAATAAGATCTTGGCTGATCTGAAGTGAATCTTGCTAAACTCCAACGGGTGTCTATTCAATTTCTCCTTATAGGCTAATCTCCTCATTTCTGGTATCAGCCTAGTGAATCTTCTGATGTGATATACGTGCAGTCCTGAGACTAGCAGAGAAAAGATTTTTGCAGGAAGCACTTTAGTTTGTAGCTAAAGTCTGATTGAAGTTAAAAGGATTTTGCAGGCTCACTGAATACTTCAAGACTGTTTACGCTCATTATAACAAGTATGTTTATGGTTGCTAACTGTATTTAAAAACAATATTTAAGTCTGTAAAAGGAATAATGCTTATTTGAAACTGAAAAGGTGCTAAATTGGAAATTAAAGTTGTTTTCTTTTCATTTCTAAAAATATTGTTCAATTGTAACATGATGGATTGAGTTATAAGGAGAGACTGAATAGACTGGAGCATTTTTCTCTGGAGTGTAGGGTGCTGAGGGATGATCTTATAGTAGTCTATAAAATAATGAGGGGCATAGACAAGACAGATAGCCAATATCTTTTCCCAATCGTAGGGGAGTCTAAAACTAGATTGCATAGGTTTAAGGTGAGAGGGAAGAGATACAAAAGTGTTCAGAGGCACAATTTTTTTCACACAGAGGGCGGTGAGTGTTTGGAACAAGCTGCCAGAGGTAGTAGTAGAGACGGGTACAATTTTGTCTTTTAAAAAGCATTTAGATAGTTACATCGGTATGATGGGTATAGAGGGATATAGGCCAAATGCAGGCAATTGGGATTAGCTTAGGGGCTTTAAAGAAAAGAAAGGATGGCATAGACAAGTTGGGCCTACTTGAAGGGTCTGCTTCAAGCTATAAACCTCTATGCCTCTATGTTAATAATTTAGTAGCTTAATTTGTTAGAGTTATGGTTAAACTGTGTTACTAAAGAAAATTTATTTTAGGATAAAAGATCCCTAATTTCTCAATGGAATTACCCCTTGAGTGAAGCATCCTTTCCCCACACATATACTAAAATAGAAAAATTGTTAGTATCTAGTCTGGCTTGCTAATGTAATTTAGGGCCCAGCACCCTAACAGGAGAAATGGCTACCTGAGCACCCATATCTCTTAGATGTGAAGGTGCCAGGTTCAGTGAAGGCTCAATATCAGGCGTGTGCGCTTGATAACGAGATACTGATGTATGAAAATGAGGTTTTTGCCATTCTGTGGTGTGTTTGGCATCAACCACTGGCCAGCCTGCTCCAAAACCACAAAATGCCATCATGTCATTTTTCAAAACTCTTTGGGTTTTGAGCGCACTTCTATTATCGCAAAGAGTCAGGGCTCAAAATTCCATTCTGTGTCCCCTGGTTCTATATTCGCAACAGGGAAAACATCCTGTCTGCATCCTATCCTATTAGGAGCTGACAAGTTTCAGTCCTTTGGACAGTGATAGCCTTTTTCCTAGGATGGAGAAAGCTAGCACGAGGGGACACAGCTTTAAATTAAGGGGTATGAGTTATAGGACGGATATCAGATGTAGGTTCTTTACTCAAAGAGTGATTAGGGAGTGGAATGCCCTGCCTGCAGCTGTTTTAGATGCGCCAAGTTTGGTGGCGTTTAAGAGGTTAATTGATAAGTATATGGAAGAGAAGGGAATGGTTTAGTTTGGAGGGGCATTGCTTTTTATTTTGGTCGGCACAACATCGAAGGCCGAAGGGCCTGTTCTGTGCTGTAATGTTCTATGTTCTATGTTCTATTTGAAACTCCAGTGAATACTGGCCCAGTCAAAACAAAAACAGAAAATGCTGGTTTGGGACAAGATGAAGAGTGGGAATGGAGAAGTGGAAAAATGGAAGTGAGAATGAAGGGTGATAAAAATGGGTGAATGAGATGAAAAGGAAAAGTTAAATAAAATAAATGGAAATGGGCTGAAGGTGGAGGGGAGAGTTCATACTCTGAAGTTGTTGAACTCAACGTTCAGTCTCAAAGACTGTATAGTGTTCAACCTGAAGATGAGGTGTTATTCCTCCAGTTTGCATTAGGCTTCACTAGAACACTGCAAAAGGCCAAGGATGGATAGTTGGATAGGAGACCAGGGTTGATATGGAAAGCAACAGGAAGGTCTGGGTTCTGCTTAAGATAAATGGATATTCAGTGAGACATCGGTGTCCTCCTGCATCTATTGCTGAAATAAGTGTGCAGATACAACAGACAGTAAAGAACATAAGAATTAGGAGCAGCAGTAGGCCATTTGGCCCCTCGAGCCTGCTCCGCCATTCGATGAGATCATGGTTGATATTTTCGTACAGTCAACTCCACTTACCCGTCCGGTCAAACGTAACCTTTAATTCCTTTACTGTTCAAAAATTTATCTATCCTTCCCTTAAAAACATTCAATGAGGTAGCCTCAACTGCTTCACTGGTCAGGGAATCCACAGATACACAACCCTTTGTGTGAAAAAGTTCTTTGTCAACTCAATCCTAAATCTGCTTCCCCTTATTTTGAGGCCAAGTCCCCTAGTCCTAGATACTCCTGCCAATGGAAACAACTTCTCTGATTCTATCTTATGTATTCCCTTCATAACCTTATATGTTTCTATAACAATTCTTCTGAATTCTAATGAGTATAGCCCCAGTTTACTCAGTCTCTCCTCATAAGTCAACCCTCTCAACTCCGGAATCAACCTAGTAAATCTCCTCTGCACCTGCTCCAGTGCCATTATATCCTTTCTCAAGTAAGGAGACCAGAACTGTACACAGTACTCCAGGTGTGGCCTTACTAGCACGTTATACAGCTACAACATAACCTCGCTCTTTTTAAACTCCATCCCTCTAGCAATGAAGGACAAAATTTATTTGCCTTCTTAATTAGCTGCAGCACTTGCAAACCAACTTTTTGGGATTCAAAGAAGGCAAATGGTATGTCGGCCTTCATAGTGAGAGGATTTGAGTATAGGGATAGGGATATTTTGCTGCAATTGCATAGAGCATTAGTGAAGTCACACCTCAAATATTGTGTGCAGTTTTGGTGTCCTCCTCTGAGGAAGGATGTCCTTGCTATAGAGGGAGTACAGCAAAAGTTTACCAAGCTGATTCCTGGGATGGCTGGTCTGTCATATGAGAGATTAAGTTGGGTTAGAAATGTATTCACTAGAGTTCGGAAGAGAGTTCTCACAGAAACTTATTCTACCAGATTAGACAGGGTGGATTCAGAAAGAATGTTCCTAATGGTGGGGGAATCCAGAACTAGGGGTCATAGTTTGAGAATAAGGAGTAAACCTTATAGAACTGAGATGAGAAAGTGTGATTGTATGGAATTCACTACCACAGAACATACTGAGGCCAAAACTTCTGATTTCAAGAAGAAATTACATATAGTTCTTGGGGCTAAAGGATCAAGGGATATGGAGGGAAGAGGGATCAGGATATTGAATTTGATGATTAGGCAAGATACTGTTGAATGGGGAGGGGGCAGCCTTAAAGAGCCAAATAGCCTTTCCTATGTTTCTTTGCAATCAAGAAATAAGAACAAGGACAGCAATGGGAAATGCCACATTTGATAAAAAGAGATGGTTGTTGACTGGAAAACTGAATAAAACAAACGAAAAGTGACTTGCAAAGAGCTTAATTTGGAGTGGGGAAAATTCTTGAATCCATTATCATGGACATTATAGCAGAGCATTTAAAAAGCAATGCCAGGATCAGACTGGGTCTATAAACCTCTATAAATGGGATGGTCTACACCTATACCAATATCCTGGGGAGAAAATTTGCTAATGTTTTTTGGGAGGGTTTAAATTAATTCAGGAGGGGGATGGGAACTTGAATTGTAGCTCCACTGTACAGGAAATTGAGAGTAGTGAGGTCATGAATAAGGTTTCAAGGTCACAGGAGTGTACCAGCAGGCAGAATGGTGGTTTGAAGTTATTCCAACGCTAGGAGCATTTGGAATAAGGTGGGTGAACTTGCAGCATGGGTTGGTACCTGGGACTTCGGTGTTGTGGCCATTTCAGAGACATGGATCAATCAGGGAAAGGAATGGTTGTTTTAGTAAGATCAAGGAAGGTGGTAAAAGCGAGGGGAGGATGTGGCATTGTTAGTCAGGGACGGTATTATGGTGACAGAAAGGACATTTGATGAGGATTTGTCAACTGAGGTAGTATGGGCTGAGATTAGAAACAGGAAAGGAGAGGTCATCCTGCTGAGAGTTTTCTATAGGCTTCTGAAAAATTCCAGAGATGTAGAGGAAAGGATTGCAAAGATGATTCTGGATAGGAGCGAATGTAACAGGATAGTTGTTATGGGGGACTTTAACTTTACAAATATTAACATTTATTAATATTAATATTGGCAATCAAGTCGATAAGGTTGTTAAGAAGGCGTACGGAGTCTTAGCTTTTATTGGTAGGGGGATTGAATTTCGGAGCCGCAACGTCATGTTGCAACTGTACAAAACTCTAGTGCGGCCGCACTTGGAGTATTGTGTATGGTTCTGGTCCCTGCATTATAAGAAAGATGTGGATGCATTGGAGAGGGTACAGAGGAGGTTTACCAGGATGTTGCCTGGTATGGAGGGCAGGTCTTATGAAGAGAGGCTGAGGATTTGAGGTTGTTTTCGTTAGAAAGGAGGCGGCTAAGAGGGGACCTTATCGAAACATATAAGATGATTAGAGGTTTAGATAGGGTGGACAGTGATAGCCTTTTTCCTCGGATGGGGAAAGCTAGCACGAGGGGACGTAGCTTTAAATTAAGGGGTGGTAGTTATAGGACGGATGTCAGAGGTAGGTTCTTTACCCAGAGGTGGTAAGGGTATGGAATGCCCTGCCTGCTGCAGTTGTAGATGCGCCAAGTTTGGTGGCGTTTAAGAGGTTAGTGGATAAGTTTATGGACGAAAAGGGAATGGTTTAGGTTAGAGGGTCATTGCTTTTTCCTAATTGGTCGGCGCAACATCGAAGGCCGAAGGGCCTGTTCTGCGCTGTAATGTTCTAGAACATAGAACGTAGAACAATACAGCACAAACAGGCCCTTCGGCCCACGAGTTGCGCCGATCACATCTACCAATCCATAACCCTATCTATAACTCCCTATCCTATTCTTTTCCATATACTCATCCAGAAGTCTTTTAAAAGACCCCAGTGAGTTTGCCTCAACAACCTCCGACGGCAGTCAGTTCCATTCACACACCACCCTCTGAGTGAAAAACCTACCCCTGACATCTCCTTTGTATTTGCTTCCCTGCACCTTAAATCTGTGTCCTCTCGTAGTGACCATCTCGGGGAAATAGTCTCTGAGAGTCCACCCTACCTATTCCTCTCAACATTTTATAAACCTCTATCAGGTCGCCTCTCAACCTACGTCTCTCCAGTGAGAAGAGTCCCAGCTCCCTCAACCTATCTTCATAAGGCCTGCCTCCCAATCCAGGCAGCATCCTTGTAAATCTCCTCTGAACTCTCTCAATAGCCTCTACATCCTTCCTATAATGGGGCGACCAGAACTGCGCACAATACTCCAACTGGGGTCTGACAAGAGTCTTATAGAGCTGCATCATTACCTCCTGACTCCTAAACTCTATTCCTCGATTAATGAAGGCCAGTACACCGTACGCCTTCTTGACCACTTCCTCCACCTGCGAGGCCGATTTAAGAGTCCTATGGACCCGGACCCCGAGATCTTCTGCTCTACAACACAGCTAAGACTCCTACCCCTTATATTGTACTCCTTCATCCCATTATTCCTGCCAAAATGGACCACTACACATTTATCTGCGTTGAAGTCCATCTGCCACTTCTCCGCCCAGTCTTGCATCCTGTCTATATCCCGCTGCAACTTTTGGCATCCCTCCAGACCATCCATAACACCACCGATCTTTGTATTGTCAGCGAACTTGTTAATCCATCCCTCCACTTCCTCATCCAGGTCATTTACGAAAATGACAAATAGCAGGGGTCCCAGAACAGATCCCTGGGGCACTCCACTGGTTACCGACCTCCATGCAGAACAAGACCCATCCACAACCACTCTCTGCCTTCTGCCGGCAAGCCAGTTCTGGATCCACAAGGCTAAAGCCCCTTGGATCCCATGCTCTCTCACCTTCTCCAGAAGCCTTGCATGTGGGACCTTATCAAACGCCTTACTAAAGTCCACGTACACTACGTCCACCGCCCCTCCTTCGTCAATGTGTTCAGTCACATTTTCGAAGAACTCAACTAGGCTCGTAAGGCATAACCTGCCCTTGACAAAACCATGCTGACTATTTCTAATCAGTCCAAAATTCTCCAAATGTTCATATATCTTATCCCTCAGAAGCCTCTCCATCAGCTTACCAACCACTGAAGTTAAACTCACCGGTCGGTAATTTCCTGGACTATCCCTGTTCCCTTTCTTAAAGATAGGAACCACATTCGCAATTCTCCAATCCTCCGGAACCTCTCCCGTTTCCATGGACGACGCAAAGATCATCGCCAGTGGCTCTGCAACCACTTCCCTCACCTCCCACAATAACCTGGGGTACATCCCATCCAGTCCTGGTGACTTGTCTATCTTGATAGAATTTAACAGGTCTAAGACATCCTCTTTCCTAACATCCACATACTCAATCTTTTCCGTATGCCACAAACCTGCAGTGCAATCTCCCAGTTCACCTTCCACCGTGAATACCGAGGCAAAGTACTCGTTAAGCACCTCTGCCATTTCTTCCGGATTCACACAGACTTTTCCCCCTTCACCTTTTATAGGCCCTATCCCTTCTCTTCTCATCCTTTTACTTTTCACATATTTGTAGAAGGCCTTGGGATTCTCCTTAATCTTACTGCCAAGGCCTTCTCATGACCCCTTCTGGCTCTCCTAATTTCCTTTTTAAGTTCCTTTCTACACACCTTATACTCCTCTAGATCCCTAACATCCCCTAGCTCTCTGAACCTTTTATATACCATTTTTTTCTTCCTAACTAGGTTCACCACTACCTTCGTGCACCACGGTTCCCGCGTCCTACCAGAACCTCCTTGACTCCTCGGAACGTTGTCTTGCAGTGCCCCAGACAAACATTCCTTGAAAAACCACCACTTTCCTTCTGTACTCTTCCCCAAGAACACCTCCTTCCAGTTTATGCGTCCAATTACCTGCCTAATGTTTTCATATTTCCCCTTACTCCAGACATACACCTTCCTAGCCTGCCTGATCCTATCTCTTTCCATCGCTATCGTGAAAGAGATAGAATTATGATCTCCATTCCCAAGATGCTCACCTACCGTGAGATCCGACATCTGCCCTGGCTCATTAGCAAGCACCAGGTCAAGTACAGCCTCTCCTCTCGTAGGCTTTTCCACGTACTGTGTCAGGAAACCTTCCTGAACACACCTAACAAACTCCACACCATCCAAACCCCTTACTCTTGGGATATTCCAGTCGATGTTTGGGAAATTGAAATCTCCCATCACGACAATCCTGTTATTTCTACATCTGTCTAGGATCTGTTTCCCTATCTGCACCTCAAGTTCCCTGTCGCTATTGGGCGGCCTATAGAATACACCCAGCAAAGTTATCGAGCCTTTGCTGTTCCTAACTTCCACCCACAGAGACTCCGTAGACAATCCCTCCCCGTCTTCCACCTTCTCTACAGCCATGACACTGTCCCTGATCAACAGTGCCACACCACCTCCTCTTTTGCCCCCAACCCTGTCCCTCCTGAAGCACCTGAATCCTGGCACCTGAAGTACCCAGTCCTGTCTATGTTCTATTAACTGGAAATGCTATAGTTCAAGTATTTTAGATGGGTCAGTTTTTGTCCAGTGTGTGCAGGAGAGTTTCCTGACACAGTATGCATATAGGCCAACAAGAGGCGAGGCCACATTGGATTCAGTACTGGGTAATGAACCAGGCCAGGTGTTAGATTTGGAGGTAGGTGAACACTTTGGTGATAGTGACCACAATTCAGTTACATTTACATTCGCAATGGAAAGGGATAGATACATACCGCAGGGCAAGAGTTATAGCTGGGGGAAAGGAAATTATGATGCGATTAGGTGAGATTTAGGATGCATAGAGTATGGAAGGAAACTAGGGAATGGGCACAATTGAAATGTGGAGGTTATTTAAGGACCAGGCACTGCTTGTCCTTGATAAGTATGTACCTGTTACGCAGGGAGAAAGTGATTGCAAGAACTGTGGTTTACTAAAGAAGTTGAATCTCTTGTCAAGAGGAAGACGGAGACTTACGTAAAGATGAGATGTGAAGGCATAGATAAGATGCAGAGCTGGGCCGAGAGGTGGTGAATGGAGTTTAATGTGGAAAAGTGTGAGGTGATTCACTTTGGTAAGAGTAATATGCATACAGAATATAGGGCTAATGGTAGGACTTTTAGTAGTGTAGATGAGCAGAGAGATCTCGGTGTACAAGTGCACAGATCCCTGAAAGTTGGTACTCAAGTTGATAAGGTTGTTAAGAAGGCATAGATTGTGTTAGCTTTTATTGGTAGAGGGATTGAATTTCGGAGCTGAGACGTCATGTTGCAACTGTACAAAACTCTGTTGCGGCCGCACTTGGAGTATTGCATACAGTTTTGGTCGTCACATTATAAGAAAGATGTGGAGGCATTGGAAAGGGTGCAGAGGAGGTTTACCAGAATGTTGCCTGGTATGGTGGGTAGGTCTTATGAGGAAAGGCTAAGGGACTTGAGGTTATTTTCGTTAGAGAGAAAAAGGCTAAGAGGTGACCTTATTGAGACAGATAAGATGATCAGAGGGTCAGATAGGGTGGACAGTGAGAGCCTTTCTCGTCAATAGAGATGGCTAACACGAGGGGACATAACTTTAAATTAAGGGGTGGTAGTTATAGGTGTAATGTTCTAGATTGGAGAGCCTTACTTCTGTTCTGGGCAAAGTTTTGGAAAGGATTATAAGAGATAGGATTTATAGAACATAGAACATAGAACATTACAGCACAGAACAGGCCCTTCGGCCTTCGATGTTGCGCCGACCAATATAAAAAGCAATGCCCCTCCAAACTAAATCATTCCCTTCTCTTCCATATACTTATCAACTAACCTCTTAAACGCCACCAAACTTGGCGCATCTACAACAGCTGCAGGCAGGGCATTCCACTCCCTAATCACTCTTTGAGTAAAGAACCTACCTCTGATATCCGTCCTATAACTCATACCCCTTAATTTAAAGCTGTGTCCCTCGTGCTAGCTTTCTCCATCCTAGGAAAAAGGCTATCACTGTCCACCCTATCTAAACCTCTAATCATCTTATATGTTTCGATCAGGTCCCCTCTTAGCCTCCTCCTTTCTAACGAAAACAACCTCAAATCCCTCAGCCTCTCCTCATAAGACCTGCCCTCCATACCAGGCAACATCCTGGTAAACCTCCTCTGTACCCTCTCCAATGCCTCCACATCTTTCTTATAATGCGGGACCAGAACTGCACACAATACTCCAAGTGCGGCCGCACTAGAGTTTTGTACAGTTGCAACATGACGTTGCGGCTCCGAAAATCAATCCCTCTACCAATAAAAGCCAAGACTCCATATGCCTTCCTAACAACCTTCTCGACCTGACTGCCTACTTTCAGGGATCTATGCACATACACACCAAGATCCCTCTGTTCATCTAGACTACTAAGAATCCTACCATTTGCCCTATACTCTACACATTTATTATTTCTGCCATAGTGCATTACCTCACACTTTTCCACATTAAACTCCATTTGCCACCTCTCGGCCCAGCTCTGCAACTTGTCCAAGTCCCTCTGCAAACTATAACACCCCTCTTCACTATCTACCACTCCACCGACTTTCGTGTCATCTGCAAATTTACTAATCCATCCTTCAATACCCTCATCCAGATCATTTATAAAAATTACAAACAGCAGGGGCCCCAAAACAGACCCCTGAGGTACACCACTTGTCACCGAACTCCAAGATGAATATCTCCCATCAACCATGATTATAACGATGATTATAATCATCGAGAAAGGAATAATTTGATTAAGGATAGTCAACACGGTTTTGTGAAGGATAGATCATGCTTCACAAACCTTACTGAATTCTTTGAGAAGGTGACTAAAGAGGTGGATGAGGGTAAAGTAGTTGATGTCATGTACATGGATTTCAGTAAAGCATTTGGTAAGGTTCCCCACGGTAGGTTATTGCAAAAAATACAGAGACATGGGATTGAGGGTGATTTAGTGGTTTGGATCAGAAATTAGCTAGCTATAAGAAGACAGAGAGTGGTGGTTGATGGGAAATGTTCATCCTGAAGTTCAGTTCCTAGTGGTGTACCACAAGGATCTGTTCTGGAATCACTGCTGTTTATCATTTTTATAAACGACCTGGATGAGGGCGTAGAAGAATGGGTTAGTAAATTTGCAGATGACACTAAAATCGCTGGATTTGTGGACAATGTGGAAGGATGTTGCAGGTTACAGAGGACATAGATAAGCTGCAGAGCTGGGCTGTGAGGTGGCAAATGGAGTTTAATGCAGAAAAGTGTGAGGTAATTCACTTTGGAAGGAGTAGCAGGAATAGAAAATACTGGGCTAATAGTAAGATATTTGGTAATGTGGATGAGCAAAGAAATCTTAGTATCCATGTGCATAGATCTCTGAAAGTTGGCACCCAGGTTGATAAGGTTGAAAGAAGGTGTACAGTGTGTTATCTTTTATTGTAGAGGAATTGAGTTTCGGAGCTATCAGGTCATGTTGCAACTGTACAAAACTCTGGTGCAGCCGCACTTGGAGTATTGTGCACAGTTCTGGTCACTGCATTATAGGAATGATGTGGAAGCTTTGGAAATGGTGCAGAGGAGATTTACCAGGATGTTGCCTGGTATGGTGGGAAGGTCTTATGAGGAAAGGTTGAGGGACTTGAGGCTGTTTTCGTTAGAGAGAAGAAAGTTAAGAGGTGACCTAATAGAGGCATATAAGATGATCAGAGGATTAGATAAGGTGGACAGTGAGAGCGTTTATCCTTGAATGATGATGGCTAGCATGAGGGGACATAGCTTTAAATTGAGGGGTGATAGATATAGGCCAAATGTCAGAGGTAGATTCTTTATTCAGAGGAGTAAGAGAGCGGAATGCCCTGCCTGCAACAGTAGTGGATTCATCAGCATTAAGGGCATTTAAATGGTCATTGGATAAACATATGGGTGATATGATAAACATATAGGTGTTATAGGGTGGACAGTGATAGCCTTTTTCCTAGGATGGAAAAAGCTAGCACGAGGGGACACAACTTTAAATTAAGGGGTATGAGTTATAGGACGGATATCAGAGGTAGGTTCTTTACTCAAAGAGTGATTAGGGAGTGGAATGCCCTGCCTGCAGCTGTTGTAGATGCGCCAAGTTTGGTGGCGTTTAAGAGGTTAGTTGATAAGTATATGGAAGAGAAGGGAATGGTTTAGTTAGGAGGGGCATTGCTTTTTATTTTGGTCGGCACAACATCGAAGGCCGAAGGGCCTGTTCTGTGCTGTATTGTTCTATGTTCTATGTTCTATATTGGAATAATGTAGAGTAGATGGAGTTTAGATTGGTTTCACAGGTAGGCTAACATTGAGGGCCAAAGGGCCTGTGCTGCGCTGTAATGTTCTATGTAGAATCAGCATGGTTATAAAAGGGAAATCATGCCTGACAAATCTGTTGGAATTCTTTGAAAATATAACTAGCAGAATTGACAAGGGGGAGCCAGTCAATGTGGTATATTTGGACTTTCAGCAGGCGTTTAATAAACTTCTGCAAAGAGATTAAAGTGCAAGATTAAAGTGCATGGGATTGGGGAAGTATATTGTGATGGATAGAAAACTGGAAACAAAGTAGAAATTAATGGGTGCTGTTCAAATTGACAGGCAGTAATTAGTGGGGGTGCCACAAGGATTGTTTTTGCTAGGACCTCAGCTATTTATAATAAATATTCATGATTTGGATGAAGGAACAAAATGTAACATTTCAAAGTTTGCAGATGATACCAATTTGTGTGTGAGGTTGAACTTCGACAAGAATGCAGAGATTCTTTACAATGATCTGGATAGGTTGGGTGAGTGGGCAAATCAATGGCAGATGCAGTATAATTTGAATAAGCATGAGATTATTCACTTTGGAAGCAAAAACAAGAAGGTAGATTACAACCTGAATGGCTATAAATTGGGAGAGGGGAGAGTGCAGAGGGATCTGGGTGTTATTGTGTACCAATCACTGAAGGTAAGCATGCAGGTGCAACAGACGGTAAAGAAGGCAAATGGCATGTTAGTCTTCACATGACAGATTTCAAGTACAGGAGCAGGGATGTGTTGTTGCAATATACAGGGCCTTGGTGAGGCCACACCCAGAATATTGTGTGCAGTTTTGGTCTGCTTTTCCAAAGAAGGATGTTCTTGCTCGAGGGAGTGCAGTGAACATTTACCAAGTTGATTCTGGGGATGGCAGGAATAATGTACGAGGAGAGATTGACTATGTTAGGATTGTTTGTGCTTGAGTTCAGGCAAATGAGGAGGGATCTCAGAGAAACTTATAAAATTCTAACAGGACTAGACAGGGTAGATGCAGGGAGGATGTTCCCAATGGTGGGGGAGTCGGGAACCAGGGTTCACAGTCTGAGGATTCAGGATAGACCATTTAAGACAAAAATGAGCTAACATAGATATTTTAATCATCGATACTCACGGATGAGGTGCCTAAAGATTGGAGAGTGGCAAATGTTGTGCCTTTGTTTAGAAAGCACCACAGGAAAAAGCCTGGGAACTACAGGCCAGTGAGCCTGAAACCTGTGGTGGGTAAATTATTGGAAGGTATTTTGAGAGACGGGATCCATGGGCATTTAGAGATGCAAGGACTGATTAGGGACAGTCGGCATGGCTTTGTGAGTGGAAAATTGTGTCTCACAAATTTAACTGAGTTTTTTGAAAGTGTAACCAAGAAGATAGATGAGGACAGTGCAGTTGATGTTGTCTACATGAACTTTAGCAAGGCCTTTAACAAGGTACCGAATGACAGATTGTTGCATAAGATTAAATCTCACAGGATCCAGGGTGAGGTATCTAAATGGATATAAAATTGGCTTTTTGATAGAAGCCAGAGGGTGGCTGTAAAGAGTTGTTTTTCAAATTGGAGGCCTGTGACCAGCAGTGTGCCTCAGGGATCGGTGTTGGATCCACTGTTATTTGTCATTTTTATTAATGATTTGGATGAGAATATAGGGGCCATGGTTAGTAAGTTTGCAGATGACACCAAGATTGGTCGTATAGTGGACAGTGAAGAAAGTTATCTCAAATTGCAGTGTGATCTTGATCAGTGGACTGATGAATGGCAAATGGAGTTTAATTTAGACAAATGTGAGGTGATGCATTTTGGTAGATTGAACCAGGGTAGGACTTACTCAATTAATGGTAGGGCACTGGGGAGAGTTACAGAACAAAGAGTTCTAGGAATCCATGTTCATGTTCATGTTCATATCTTCTTGAAAATGGAGTCATAGGTGGAGAAAGTGGTGAAGAAAGCATTCGGTATGCTTAGTTTCATTGGTCAGAACATTGAATACAGGAGTTGGGTCACCTTGTTGAAGTTGTCCAAGACATTGGTAAGGCCATACTTGGAATACTGTGTGCAATTTTGGTCACCCTGTTATAGAAAGGATATTATTAAACTAGAAAGCGTGCAGAGAAGATTTACGAGGTGGCTATTGGGACTTAATGGATTGATTATAAGGAGATGATCATAGAAACCCTACAGTGCAGAAAGAGGCCATTTGGCCCATCAAGTCTGCACCAGCCACAAACCCATCATGGCCCTATCTCTATATCCCTGCATATTTATCTGCTAATCTGTCTAACCTACACATCTCAAGACACTAATGGGCATGTTCCACTAATGGAACTTCGATGTTGTGGCCATTTCAGAGACTTGGGTAGAGCAGGGACAAGAATGGATGTTGCAGGTTCCAGGGTTCAAATGCTTTAGTCGGAGTAGAGAAGGAGGTAGAAGGGGGGGGAGGAGTGGCATTATTAGTCAAAGACTGTATCACAGTGACAGAAAAGAAGTTTGATGAGGACTTGTCTCTTGAGGTAGTATGGGCTGAGATTAGAAACAGGAAAGGAGACGTCACCCTGTTGGGAGTCTTTTATAGACCTCCTAAAAGTTCTAGAGAGGTAGAGGAAGGAATTGCAAAGACAACCCCGGACAGAAGTGAAAGTAATAGGGTAATTGTTATGGGAGACTTTAACTTTACTAATATTGATTGGAATAGCTATAGCTCTAGCTCGTTAGAGGGGTCAGTTTTCGTACAAAGTGTGCAGGAGGGTTTTTTGACTCAGTATGTAGATAGGCCAACTAGAGGTGAGGCTACATTGGATTTGGTGCTGGGCAATGAGCCAGACCAGGTGTTAGGCTTGGACGTTGGTGAACATTTTGGTGATAGTGACCACAATTCGGTTACGTTCACCTTAGTGATGGATAGGGATAGGCATGAAGCTGGGGGCAGTAGTTATAGCTGGGGGAAGGGTAATTATGAGGCCATCAGGAGAGAATTAGGGTGCATAGATTGGACTAGGAAGCTACAGGGACTGGGAACATCTGGAATGTGGAGCTTATTCAAGGAGCAGCTGCTGCGGGTCCTTGATAAGTATGTCCCTGTCAGGCAAGGAGGAAATGGTCGAGTAAGAGAACCTTGGTGTACGAAAAAAGTTGATTTGCTGGTTAAAAGGAAAAAGGAGGCTTATGTCAGGATGAGGATTGAAGGCTCGGTTAGTGCAATGGATAGCTATAGATTAGCCAGGAGGGAGCTAAAGGCGGAATTGAGGAGAGCAAAGAGAGGACATGAGAAGACTTTGGCTGATAGGATTAGGGAGAATCCTAAAGCTTTCTTTAGATATGTTAAGAATAGAAGATTGGTTAGGGCAAGATTAGGGCCAGTCATAGACAGCAGTGGGAAGTTGTGCGTGGAGCCTGAGGAGATTGGAGAGGTACTGAATAAATATTTCTCTTCGGTATTCACGCAGGGTGATGTAAATGTAGTTATGGGGAACACTGAGGTACAGGGTAGCAAACTGGAAGGTATCGAAGTAGATAGGGAGGATGTGCTAGATATTCTCGAGGGTTTGAAGTTGGATAAGTCCCCTGGGCCGGATGGGATTTACCTTAGGATTCTCTGGGAGGCAAGAGAGGAGATTGCAGAGCCTCTGGCTCTGATCTTCAGGTCGTCGTTGGTTACGGGTGTGGTTCCGGAGGACTGGAGGATAGCGAATGTGGTCCCGTTGTTCAAGAAGGGGAAGAGAGACCTTCCAGGGAATTATAGGCCAGTGAGTCTTACTTCTGTGGTGGGCAAAGTATTGGAGAGAATAATTAGGGATAGGATTTATACTTATTTAGAGAGTAATGAATTGATTGGAAATAGTCAGCATGGTTTTGTGAAGGGTAGGTCGTGCCTTACTAACCTCATTGAGTTTTTTGAAAAAGTGACTAAGGAGGTGGATGGGGGTAAGGCGGTTGATGTGGTATATATGGACTTTAGTAAGGCGTTTGATAAGGTGGCCCATGGAAGACTTCTGCAGAAAATGCAGATGTATGGGATAGAGGGTGATTTAGCTAATTGGGTTAGGAATTGGCTAGCAGATAGAAGACAGAGGGTGGTGGTTGATGGGAGATATTCATCTTGGAGTTCGGTGACAAGTGGTGTACCTCAGGGGTCTGTTTTGGGGCCCCTGCTGTTTGTAATTTTTATAAATGATCTGGATGAGGGTATTGAAGGATGGATTAGTAAATTTGCAGATGACACTAAAGTCGGTGGAGTGGTAGATAGTGAAGAGGGGTGTTATAGTTTGCAGAGGGACTTAGACAAGTTGCAGAGCTGGGCCGAGAGGTGGCAAATGGAGTTTAATGTGGAAAAGTGTGAGGTAATGCACTATGGCAGAAATAATAAATGTGTAGAGTATAGGGCAAATGGTAGGATTCTTAGCAGTCTAGATGAACAGAGGGATCTTGGTGTGTATGTGCATAGATCCCTGAAAGTAGGCAGTCAGGTCGAGAAGGTTGTTAGGAAGGCATATGGAGTCTTGGCTTTTATTGGTAGAGGGATTGAATTTCGGAGCCGCAACGTCATGTTGCAACTGTACAAAACTCTAGTGCGGCCGCACTTGGAGTATTGTGTGCAGTTCTGGTCCCCACATTATAAGAAAGATGTGGAGGCATTGGAGAGGGTACAGAGGAGGTTTACCAGGATGTTGCCTGGTATGGAGGGCAGGTCTTATGAAGAGAGGCTGAGGGATTTGAGGTTGTTTTCGTTAGAAAGGAGGAGGCTAAGAGGGGACCTGATCGAAACATATAAGATGATTAGAGGTTTAGATAGGGTGGACAGTGATAGCCTTTTTCCTAGGATGGAAAAAGCTAGCACGAGGGGACACAGCTTTAAATTAAGGGGTGATAGTTATAGGACGGATATCAGAGGCAGGTTCTTTACCCAAAGGGTGGTTCGGGAGTGGAATGCCCTGCCTGCAGCGGTTGTAGATGCGGCAAGTTTGGTGGCGTTTAAGAGGTTAGTTGATAAGTATATGGAAGAGAAGGGAATGGTTTAGTTTGGAGGGGCATTGCTTTTTATATTGGTCGGCGCAACATCGAAGGCCGAAGGGCCTGTTCTGTGCTGTAATGTTCTATGTTCTATGTTTTTAAGCACGGCCAATCAACCTAACCAGCACATCTTTGGACTGTGGGAGGAAACTGGAGCACCCGGAGGAAACCCCACCCAGACATGAGGAGAATGTGCAAACTCCACACAGACAGTGACCCAAGCCAGGAATCAAACCCATGTCTCTGGAGCTGTGAAGCAGCAGTGCTAACCACGGTGCTACCGAGAGGCTGGATAGACTGGGACTTTTTTCTCTGGAGCATAGGAGGCTGAGGGGTGACCTTATAGAGGTCTATAAAATAATGAGGGGCGTAGGCAAGGTAAGTAGTCAATATCTCTTCCCAAATGTAGGGGAGTCTAAAACTAAAGGGCATAGGTTTAAGATGAGAGGGGAGAGATACAGAAGTGTCCAGAGGGGCAATTTTTCTCACAGAGGGTAGCGAGTGTCTGAAACAAGCTGCCAGTGGCAGTAGTAGAGGCTGGTACAATTTTATCTTCTAAAAAGCATTTAGATCACTACATGGATACGATGGGTATAGAGGGATATAGGTCAAATGTGAGTAATTGGGATTAGTTACGGGTTTCAAAAAAGGGCGGCATGGATAGGTTGGACCGAAGGGCCTGTTTCCATGCTATGAACCTCTATGACTCTATGACGTTTCTTTACCAAAGGGTGATGAGCCTGTAGAATTCATTATCACAGGAAGTAGTTGATGCCAAAACATTGAATGCATTCAAGAGGCAGCTGGATATGGCACTTGGGGCAGATGGGATCAAAGGTTATGGGGTAAAGCAGGATTACACTACTGAGTTGGATGATCAGCTGTGATCGTAATAATTGGCAGAGCAGGCTTGAAGGACCAAATGACCTCCTCCTGCTCTTATCTTCTATATTTCTATGTTTGAGTGTTGTCCTGTATGGGTGTGAGACTTAGACCTTATGGGAAGTAGAGACAAGCTTGCTAAAGAAATTTGAAATGTGGGTTTGGAGGAAAACGGGAACAATCTGCTGGAGAACAAAACTATAAATAGTGAAATGCTCTGGAAAGTGATTTAACAAAGAAATTTATTGAATGTAATTAGGAAAAGCAAAGAAACTGGGTCAGTCACATTTTTAGTGGAAACGAACTTATAAAGAAGATGATGGAGGAAAGATTTCAAGGAAAATAAGAAGATGTTTGAGATTATCTACACTAGATGGCTTTAAAATTGAAGGAAGTTACTGGCAAATGCAAGAATAGCACTGGATAGAGAGATATGGAAATAACTCAAGGACTTGGCTTTAGCCAAGGCACACTTTCTCAAGAAGCTAAGGAAATTTTCCTTGGATGGTGATGACCAACACGAGGGACATAACTTTAAATTAAGAGGTGGTAGTTATAGGACGGATGTCAGAGGCAGGTTCTTTACACAGAGGTGGTGAGGGTGTGGAATGCCCTGCCTGCAGCAGTTGTGGACTCGCCTACTTTGGGGGCATTCAAATGGTTGATGGATAGGCATATGGATGATATTGGAATAGTTTAGGTTAGAGGGTCCACTGGCCGGCGCACCATCGAGGGCCGAAGGGCCTGTACTGCGCTGTAATGTTCTATTTGGCGTGTCAGTTATGACTCTCACCAATGTTTACAGATGCACCATTGAAAGCATTCTTTCTGGTTGTATCACATCTTGGTATGGTTCTTGCTGTATCCAAGACTGCAAAAAACTACAAAGGGTCGTGAATAAAGCCCAATCCATCACACAAACCAGCCTCCCATCCATTGACTTTGTCTGCACTTCCTGCTGCCTTGGAAAAGCAGTCAGCACAATCAAAGACTCCACACACCCCGGACATTCTCTCTTCAATCAAGAAATAGGTATAAAAATCTGAGGTCATGTACCATTCAACTGAAGAACAGCTTCTTCCCTGATGTCACTTTTGAATCTATCTCATATTAGGTTGATCTTTTTCTACATCCTCGCTTTGACTGTAAGGGTACATTTTGCCCTCTCCTTTCCTTCTCTATGTATGGTATTTTTGGTATGGTATGGTGAAGTATGTGAGAAACAATACTTTTCACCATTTAACAATACATGCGACAATAAAAAATTGAATCAAATCAAACATGTTGATTTGCCTTTCCCAAATGCATTCTGTATGATCTAGGAGGGCATGGTGGTGCAGTGATTAGCACTTCCGCCTCACTTTGTTCCTAATTTGAACATAAACATAGAACACTACAGCACAAATAGGCCCTTCAGCCCACACATTGTGCCGATCATATCTATACCTACGAGGCCATAGAACTATCTGTAACTCCCAATCCCATTAAGTCCCATGTACTCATCTAGAAGTCTCTTAAAAGATTCTAGCGAGTTCGCTTCCATCACCACTGACAGCAACCGATTCCATTCACTCACCACCCTCCAAGTGAAAAACTGACCTCTAACATCTCCTCAGTACTTGCCCCCCAGCATTTTAAATCTGTGTTCTCTTGTAGTGACCATTTCAGCCTTGGGAAATAGCATCCGAGAATCCACCCTATCTATTCCTCTCAACATCTTGTAAACCTCTATCAGGTCGCCCCTCAATCTTCATCTCTCCAGGGAGAAGAGACCTAGCTCTCTCAACCTATCTCCAAAAGGCATGCACCCCAATCCAGGCACCATCCTTGTAAATCTCCTCTGCACCCTCTCAATAGCTTCCACATCCTTCCTATAGTGAGGCAACCAGAACTGCATACAGTACTCCAAGTGGGGTCTGATAAAGGTCTTATAGTTGCAGCAGACTCCTAAACTCAATCCCTCTATTAATGAGTTTGTATGTATGTTCACATTTAACATGGAATTTTTTCCAATGAAATTCCTTCTAGTAAAAGCTTCTTATCTCTAAAACCTGCTAAAAATAAGTCAAACTACCACCAAATGCAATTTTTATTAATTTAAGAAATTTACAATTAAAGCTTTATCACCAGTTTCTTGGCTGAACAACTGAATACATACTTTAGTTCAATAAAAGCAAAGTGTTGCAGATGCTGGAACGTGAAACAAAAAAAATGCTGGAAAATCTCAGCAGGCCTGATAGCATCTGTTGAGAGAGAATAGAGTCAATGTTTTCAGTCTGGATGACCCTTCATCAGAACAAGTTCTGTCTTCACAAAGGAGGACACAAACAGCATTAGCAGAACTGTTGGGCAACATACGTTTAGGTGAGGGGGGTATTGAAGGAGATCAGTATTAGCAGAGAAATGGTGTTGGGGAAATTGATGGGATTGAAGGCTGATAAAACCACAGGTCCTGATAATCTACATCCCAGAGTACTTAAGGGTGATATGGCACCACAGTGGTTCGTACTGCTGTCTCACAGTCAGTCTGGATCACTGTCTCTTTGGAGTCTCCATGTCTCTCCATGACTGCAAATTTCCTCCGGGTGCTCCAGTTTCCTCCCACAGTCCAAAGATGTGCTGATTAAGTCCGTGCTAAATTCTTCCTCAGTGTACCCGAACAGGCACTGGAGTGTGATGACTACAGAATTTTCACAGTGCCTTCAATGTTAATGTAAGCCCCCACTTGTGTTAATGCAGTGTTAATGTAAGCCTACTTGTGACTAACAAACAAATAAACTTTAATAAATAAATAAACTTTAAAGGAAGTCAGTGAGAAATAGTGGATGCATTGGTAGTCGTCTTCCAAGATTCTATAGACTCTGGAACAGTTCTGACAGATTGGAGGGTAATGAATGTAACTCCACTATTTAAAAAGAGAAGTAGAGAGAACACAGGGATTTACAAACCAGTAATTCTGGCCTCAGCAGTGGGGAAAATACTGGAATCCATCATCAAGGATTTTATTGCAAAACAGGTGGAAAACAAGGGCTTGGTTGGACAGAGTCAGCATGGATTTATGACAGGAAATCATGCTTGAGAAATCTATTGGAATTCTTTGAGGATGTAACTAATAAATTGATGAGGGGGAGCCAGTGGATGTGGTTTATTTGGACTTTCAGAAAGCTTTTGACAAAGTCACATTTAAGAGATTAGTATGTAAAAGCACATGGGATTAAGGACAGTGTATTGTGATGGATAGAAAACTGGTTGGCAGACAAAGTTATTCAGATGGGCAGAGCAGTGGCATATGGTATTTAAACCTGATAAATGCACAATGATGCACTTTGAAAGAAGTAGATAACTTGCTCTTGTATCTACTGGAGAGTCTGATTGAGGGATATAAAATGCTAAAAGGGATTGGTAAACAGGTGTGTCACACTGGAAAAGTCTGGAACAAGAGGTCATAGATATACAGTGAGAGGAGATAGGTTCAAAACAGATGAGGCATCTGAATGGGTACATGAATAGGAAGGGAAGAGAGTGGTAGAGACTGAGTAAAGACAGAAGGTTTCTTTTTAATTTAGATAGGGCAGCAGCTAGGAGAGCTGAACAGCAAAGTTCCTGTGCTGTATCTTTCTCTGTTCTTTGAGACAAATATTTTGATTGGATTTATTATTGTCACATGTATTAGCATACAGTGAAAAGTATTGTTTCTTGCACACTATACAGTCAAAGCATACCATTCATACAGAAGGAAACAAGAGAGTGCAAAATGTTGTGTTATAGTCATAGTTAAGATGTAGAGAAAGATCAACTTAATGCAAGGTAGGTCATTTAAAAGTCTGACAGCAGCAGGGAGGAAATTGTTCTTGAGTCGACTGATATGTGATCTCATAGAACATAGAACATTACAGTGCAGAACAGGCCCTTCGGCCCTCGATGTTGCGCCGACCAATTAAGAAAAAGCAATGACCCTCTAACCTAAACCATTCCCTTTTCATCCATAAACCTATCCACGGACCTCTTAAATGCCCCCAAACTTGGCGCACCTACAACTGCAGCAGGCAGGGCATTCCATACCCTTACCACCCTCTGGGTAAAGAACCTACCTCTGACATCCATCCTATAACTACCACCCCTTAATTTAAAGCTATGTCCCCTCGTGCAAGCTTTCTCCATCCAAGGAAAAAGGCTATCGCTGTCCATCCTATCTAAACCTCTAATCATCTTATATGTTTCAATAAGGTCTCCTCTTAGCCACCTTCTTTCTAACGAAAACAACCTCAAATCCCTCAGCCTCTCCTCATAAGATCTGCTCTCCATACCAGGCAACATCCTGGTAAACCTCCTCTGCACCCTCTCCAAAGCCTCCACATCTTTCTTATAATGTGGCAACCAGAACTGTACACAATAATCCAAGTGCGGCCGCACCAGAGTTTTGTACAGTTGCAACATGACGTTGCAGCTCAGACTTTTGTATCATGTTCCCAAAGGAAG
This sequence comes from Sphyrna mokarran, assembly GCA_024679065.1. Classification (NCBI taxonomy): domain Eukaryota; kingdom Metazoa; phylum Chordata; class Chondrichthyes; order Carcharhiniformes; family Carcharhinidae; genus Sphyrna; species Sphyrna mokarran. Next base: position 323,235 of record JAGIQG010000013.1, on the reverse strand, counting down.
AAGGTGGAACAGAGAATGTCCATGGTGTGTGGGGTCCTTAATTATGCTGCTGTTTTGCTGAGGCAGCAGGAAGTGCCAACAGAATCAATGGATGGGAGGCTGGTTTGCATGATAGATTAGGCTACATTCACAACCTTTTGTAGTTTCTTATGGTCTTGGGCAGCGTAGGAGCCATACCAAGTTGTGATATAATCAGAAAGTACGCTTTCTATGGTACATCTGTAAAAGTTGGTGAGAGTTGTAGCTGACATGCCAAATTTCCTTGGTCTTCTGAGAATGTAGAGGCGTTGGTGGACTTTCTTAACTGTAGTGTCGGCATGGGGGGACCAGGACAGGCCATTGGTAATCTGGACACCTAAAAACTTGAAGCTCCCGATCCTTTTTACTTCGTCTCCATTGATGTAGACAGGGTCATGTTCTCCTTTGTTTTCCTGAAGTCGAAGACAATCTCCTTTGTTTTGTTGACATTGAGGGAGAGATTATTGTTGCGCACCAGTTCACAGATTCTCTATTTCATTCTATCTTATCATTATTTGAGATCTGACCCACTGTGGTGGTGTTGTCAGCAAACTTAGAAATGGAATTGGAGGGGAATTTGGCCACATGGTCATAGGTGTATAAGGAGTATAGAAGGGGGCTGAGAACACAGCCTTGTGGGGCAACGGTGTTGAGGATGGTCATGGAGGAGGTGTTGTTGCCTATCCTTACTGATTGTGGTCTGTGAGTTAGGAAGTTCAGGATCCAGTCACAGAGGAAGGTGCTGAGACCCAGGCCATGGAGTTTGGAGGTGAGTTTCATGGGAAGAATAGTACTGAAGGCTGAGTTGTAGTCAGTAAATAGGAGTCTGACAGAGGTATTCTTGTTATCTAGGTGTTCTAGGGTTGAGCGCAGGGCCAGAGAAATGGTGTCTGCTGTGGACCTGTTGTGGCAGTAGACAAATTTTAGTGGATCCAGGTGGTCTGGGAGACTGGAATTAATTCATGCCATGACTAACCTTTTGCAGAACTTCATAATGATGGATGTCAGAGCCATGGGCTAACAGTCATTAAGGCATGCTGCTTGGTTTTTCTTAGGCACTGAGATGACAGCCATCTTCTTGAAGTAGATAGGCACCTCAGATTGTTGTAAAGAGAGGTTGAAAATGTCTGTGATACCTCCAGCAACTGATCCACTCAGGATCAGTTGCTTCCTGTGGGTTGATAGTCAAGAAAGCTGCTCTGACACCTGCAATGGTGACCCTGACCCCAAATATAGGTTCATCCAGGGCTTCATAGAACATAGAATGGGATCCAATGGGATTGGGGGTTATAGATAGGTCTATGGCTGGGTAGGTTTTTGATGTGTTCGGCACAACTTGTGGGCCGAAGGGCCTGTTTGTGCTGTAGTGTTCTATGTTCTAGAACATTACAACACAGAACAGGCCCTTCAGCCTTCGATGTTGCGCCGGACCAATATAAAAAGCAATGCCCCTCCAAACTAAACCATTCCCTTCTCTTCCATATACTTATCAACTAACCTTGGCGCATCTACAACTGCTGCAGGCAGGGCATTCCACTCCCGAACCACCCTTTGGGTAAAGAACCTACCTCTGATATCCGTCCTATAACTATCACCCCTTAATTTAAAGCTGTGTCCCCCCGTGCTAGCTTTCTCCATCCTAGGAAAAAGGCTATCACTGTCCACCCTATCTAAACCTCTAATCATCTTATATTTTTCAATAAGGTCTCCTCTTAGCCGCCTTCTTTCTAACGAAAACAACCTCAAATCCCTCAGCCTCTCTTCATAAGACCTGCCCTCCATACCAGGCAACATCCTGGTAAACCTCCTCTGTACCCTCTCCAATGCCCTCACATCTTTCTTATAATGTGGGGACCAGAACTGCACACAATACTCCAAGTGCGGCCGCACTAGAGTTTTGTACAGTTGCAACATGACGTTGCGGCTCTGAAATTCAATCCCCTTACCAATAAAAGCTAAGACTCCATATGCCTTCTTAACAACCTTCTTGACTTGACTGCCTACTTTCAGGGATCTGTGCACATACACACCAAGATCCCTCTGTTCATCAAGACTACTAAGAATCCTACCATTAGCCCTATACTCTACACATTTATTATTCCTGCCATAGTGCATTACCTCACATTTTTCCACATTAAACTCCATTTGCCACCTCTGCAACTTGTCCAAGTCTCTCTGCAAACTATAACACCCCTCTTCACTATCTGCCACTCCACCGACTTTAGTGTCATCTGCAAATTTACTAATCCATCCTTCAATACCCTCATCCAGATCATTTATAAAAATTACAACAGCAGGGGCCCCAAAACAGACCCCTGAGGTACACCACTTGTCACCGAACTCCAAGATGAATATCTCCCATCAACCACCACCCTCTTTCTTCTATCTGCTAGCCAATTCCTAACCCAATTAGCTAAATCACCCTCTATCCCATACATCTGCATTTTCTGCAGAAGTCTTCCATGGGCCACCTTATCAAACGCCTTACTAAAGTCCATATATACCACATCAACCGCCTTACCCCCATCCACCTCTTTAGTCACTTTTTCAAAAACAAAAATGCTCTCCCGGGTGGAGAGCATGGTCTCGCTGATCTCTTGCTCAAAATGGGCGTAGAATACTAGGAATAAACGGGTCTTTTGCCAAATGGTAGGCAGTGACTAGTGGGGTACCACAGGATCAGTGCTGGGACCCCAGCTATTCATCATATATATTAATGATTTGAAAGAGGGAACTGAATGTATTATTTTCAGATTTGCAGATGGTACAAAGTTAGGTGGGAGGGTGAGTTGCGAGGGAAATGCAGAGATGCTTCAGCTGATTGGACAGATTGAGTGAGTGGGCAAATGATTGGTAGATATAACATAATGAGGCTAAATGTGAGGTTATCCACTTTGCTAGCTATAAAGGAAGACAGATTAGGAGAGGGAAGTGTACAGCGGGACCTGAGTATCCTTGTGCACCAGTCACTGAAGGTAAGCATGTAGGTACAGCTGGCAGTAAAGAAGGCAAATGGTATGATTCCCTTAATAGTGAAGGATTCAAGAGCAGATGTTTTGCTGAAATTACACAGGGCCTTGATGAAACTACATCCAGAATGTTGTGTGCAATTTTGGTCTCCTTATCTGACAAAGGATGTCCTTATACTAGAGGAAGTGCAGACTCCCATAGGGTTGTGAATGTTTGGAATTCACTACCACAGAATGTAGTTGAAGCCAAAACATCGTCTGATTTCAAGAAGAAATTAGATATAACTCTAAGGACTAGAGGGATCAATGGATATGGAGGGAAGGGGGGATGAGGATATTAAACTTGGTGATCAGCCAGGATCAAAATGAATGGCGGAGTAGGCTTAAAGGACTGAATATCCTCCTCCTACTTCTAGTTTCTATACTGAGAAATTTCTTCCCCCAGAATGTGGTCAGCCAATGGAATTTGCTTCTACAGAAAGGAGTTGAGACAAAATATTGCCTGTTTTTAAGAAGGGGTTAGATATAGCACTTGGGGCAAAAGTTACATAAAATCTTGGTTAGGCCACATTTGGAGTATTACTTGCAGGTCTGGTCACCACGCTATCAGAAGGACTTTTAAGCTTTGGAGAGATGTCTCTTCATTGGGCACAGGTGAGATCCCTGAGGACTGGAGGATAGCGAATGTGGAACCATTATTTAAGAAGGGTAGCAAGGATAACCCGGGTAGTGACAGGCCGGTGATTGATGTCCGTGGTAGGAAAATTGTTGGAGAGGATTCTTAGGAGATAGGATGTATGCACATTTACAACGGAATAATCTCATTAGTGATAGACATCATTGTTTTGTAAGAGGGAAATCATGCTCACAAATATGGTGGAGTTTTTTGGGGAGGTGACAAAAATGGTTGATGAGGGAAGGGCCACATAAATTCATCTATGTGGATTTTAGTAAAGCGCTTGACAAAGTCCTTCATGGCAGGTTGGTGCAAAAGGTTAAATCTCATGGGATAAAAGGAGAGGTGGCTAGATGGGTAGAAAACTGGCTTGGCCACAGAACTCAGTAAGAATTTAGCAACACCAATTTATAATCCAACCGATTTATTTGATAGTAAAAACGCGAGCTTTCGAGTCGAAAGCTCGCGTTTTTACTATCAAATAAATCGGTTGGATTATAAATTGGTGTTGCTAAATTCTTACTGAGTTCTTACCACCCCAATCCAACACCGGCATCTGTACATCTTGGCCACAGAAGACAGAAGGTGGCAGTGGAAGAGTCTTTTTCCAGCTGGAGATCTGTGACCAGTGATATTCCACAGGGCTCTGTACTGGGACCTCTGCTATTTATGATATATAGAAATGATTTGGAAGAAGGTGTGACTGGTGTGATCAGTAAGTTTGCAGATGACAAAGATGGCTGGACTTGCGGATAGCGATGAACATTGTCAGAGCAGAATATAGAAAGGCTGGAAAATTGGGCAGAGAAATGCAGATGGAATTTAATCCAGATAAATGAGAAGTGATGCATTTTCATAGGACTAACATAGGGGGGAGCTATACAATAAATGGCAGAACCATCAAAAGTATAGACGCACAGAGGGACCTGGGTGTGCAAATCCACAGATCCTTGAAGGTGGCAGCACAGGGGGAGAACATGGTGAAGGCGGCATATGGCATGCTTGCCTTTATAGGATGGGGAAATAGAGTATAAAAATTGGTGTCTGATGTTACAGCTGTTTAGAATGTTGGTTAAGCCTGTACTACATCCAGTTCTGGTCGCCGCACTACTAGAAGGATGTGGGGGCTTTGAAGAGAGTGCAGAGAAGGTTTACCAGCATGTTGCCTGGTATGGAGGGTCTTAGCTATGAGGAGAGATTGGGTAAACTGGGATTGTTCTCCCTGGAAAGTTGGAGAATGAGGTGTATAAAATTATGAGGGGTATGGATAGGATGAACAGTGGGAAGCTTTTTCCCAGGTTGAAGGTGATAAACACAAGGAGTCACAGGTTCAAGATAAGGGGGGTGAGGTTTAACTCAGGTATCAGAGAGATGTATTTTACACAGGAGGTTGTGAGGACTTGGAATGCACTGACAAGCAAGTTGGTGGAGCGGATACGCTGGGATTGTTTAAGATTTATCTGGATAGTCACAGACTATCCAGTCTGTGGAATGGAAGCTTACAGAAGAATGGTCTAGTTGGACCAATGAGTGATGCAGGCTTGGAGGGCCGAAGGGCCTGTTTCCTGTGCTGCATTGTTCTTTGTTCTTTGTAGAGTGTAAACAAGGTTCACCAGGATGCTACCTGGTTTCGAAGGTGTTGACTATGAGGAGGGGTTGAATAAACTAGGATTGTTTTCACTGGAAAGACGGAGGCTGAGGGGAGATCTGATAGAGGTCTACAAAATTATGAGAAACACAGACAGGGTGGATAGTCAGAGGCATTTTCCCAGGGGGAATGTCGATTACAAGGAGACACAGGTTCAAGGTGAGAGGGGGGAAGTTTAAGGGGGAAAGTTTAACAGGGAGAGTGTTGGGTGCCTGGAATGCATTGCCAGAGTAGGTGGTGGAAGCAGTCACATTACCAATATTTAAGAGGCATCTGATGGGTAAATGAATATGGAGGCAATAAAGGGATATGGATTGAGTAAGAGCAGAAGGTTTTTTTTAGTTAAGGCACATTGGTACAGAAGGTAAAGTTACATGAAATCAGAGGTGAACTGGCTCTGTTGTAGAAGACAGAAGGTAGTAGTGGAAGGATGTGTTTCTGAATGGAGGACTGTGACTAGTGGCATTTCTCAATGTTGGGATCTTTGCTGTTTGTAATATATATAAATGATTTAGAGGAAAATGTAACAGTTTGATTAGTAAGTTTGCGGATGTCACAAAGCATACTGCATGCTTGCCTTCATTATGGCCAGTCATGTTGCAGTTTTATAGAATTTTGTTAGGCCGCACTTGGAATATAGTGTTCAATTCTGGTTGTCACACTACCAGAAGGATGTGCAGGCTTTGGAGAGGGTACAGAAAAGATTTAGCAGGATGTTGCCTGGCATGGAGGGCATTAGCTATGAGGAGCGGTTGGAGAACATAGAACATTACAGCGCAGTACAGGCCCTTCGGCCCTCGATGTTGCGCTGACCAATGTAACCAATTTTATGACCTTCTATCCTAAACTATTCCAATGCTATCCATATACCTATCCACTGCCCATTTGAACGCCCTTAAACTTGACGAGTCCACAACTGCTAAAGGCAAGGTATTCCACGTCCTTACTACCCTCTGAGTAAAGAAACTTGATTTATTTTCACAGAAACAAATGAGTTGAGGGGCGACCTGATAGAAGTCTACAAGATTATAAGGGGCATGGACAGAGTGGATAGTCAGGTGCTTTTTCCCCACAGAGGAAGAGTCAGTTACTAGCGAGCATAGGTTTAAGTATGAGGGGCAAGGTTTAAAGGAGATGTACAAGGCAGATTTTTTTTTTTTAAAAACACAGAGGATAGTGGGTGCCTGGAACTAGCTGCCGGGGGAAGTAGTTGAAGCACTGACTTTTAAAGGGTGTCTTGACAAATAGATGAATACAATAGGAACAGAGGGATGTGGTCCCCGGAAGGATAGGGGGTTTTAATTCAGCATGGTCAGTGCAGGTTTGGAGGGCCGAAGGGCCTGTTCCTGTACTATAATTTTCTTTGTTCTAGTTTAATTAGGGCATTGTGATTAGCACAGGCTTGAAGGGCCAAATAGCTTCCTCCTGCTCCTATTTTGTATGTTCTGTGTTTACCTGTGCCTGACCCAGGTATCTGACTCGTATGCTCTTTCTGTATAGTTTTCAGGCAGAAGTCCTGTAGAACCAGTCCGATGTGAAATTCCATGGACCCAGCCTTCACTCAGGTCCAGTTGGTCTGTTGGGTCCAGAAAGATGTAATCATTGGAATCAAGCTTCAGTTCATCCTCATTCTGAGGAATATAGGGATAACGAGCACGCAAAATCTAGAAAATAATGTTTACATTCAGTGAGTATACTTCTCTAGTTTATTATGCTTATATCTTTACAAAGATCTTCTTAAGCATTAACTATAGCAAAGCAAATTCGACTTGGTGTTGCTAAAAAGACTAATGGAATATTGGAATTTACCTCAATAGGTCTGAAACATGAAATAAGGCTGCAGTTATCTAACATTCTGCTGAGACACTAACTGAAGCAACTGTAGTTAATTCTGGACACTGGGGTGGCACAGTGGTTAGCACTGCTTGCCTCACAGTGCCAGTGACCCAGGTTCAATTCTGGCCTCGGGCACTATGTGTATGGAGACGCATATTCTTCCCATGTCTGTGTGGGTTTCCTCTGAATGCTCTGGTTTCCTCTTATAGTCCAAAGATATGCTGGTTAGGTAGATTGGCCATGCTAAATTGATCCTGGTGTCAAATGGATTAGCAGGGTAGATGTGTGGAGTTACGAGAATAGGGCCTGGGTGGGATCGGGGGAGGGACGGGTGTGGCAGGGTAAGATGCTCTATCAGAGAATTGGTCCAGACTTGATGGGCCTCCTTTTGTGCTATCAGGATTCTATGGTTCATTCCTGTCTAGTGCAACATAAAACACGGAAGGTGACCAAACCATGACTTACAAGCAATATTAGAGATATCCTCAGGTCTGTCATGTGAGTGTATCTTGAAGAAAGTTTTTTAAAAATCATGCAGCTTACATGTTCAGTGATGCCATTAGGGGCGGAGCGAAGATGTGGCAGTCAGATGATAGGTTTTCTTCTTTGGGCTTTCAGTTTTGTTTTAGGGAGTGTGTTTGAAGCAGTTTAGCAGCAGTCTCTCTCTCACTTTTTTTTCTCTGTGTGGTTGTGAAACTATTTTCATTTAGCTGAAGGAGGGGCTTATTGCCATCCTGCCTTAAAGAAACTGTGTTTTGGGAAATAGATTCGACTGCAAGCTGTCATGCTCATCCTGACCAAATTCAGTGTTAAACATTATTGTTTAACCTGCCCCAGGTTATTGTGGGAGGTGAGGGATGTCATTGCAGAGCCCCTGGCGATGATCTTTGCGTCGTCCATGGAGACTGGAGAGGTTCCGGAGGATTGCGGATGTGGTCCCTATTTTCAAGAAAGGGAACAGGGATAGTCCTGGAAATTACCGACCGGTGAGTCTGAACTCAGTGGTTGGTAAGCTGATGGAGAGGCTTCTGAGGGACAAGATTTACGAGCATTTGGAGAAGTTTAGGTTGATTAGAAATAGTCAGCATGGTTTTGTAAAAGGCAGGTCGTGCCTTACGAGCTTAATTGAGTTCTTCGAAAATGTGACTGAACACATTGACGAAGGAAGAGCAGTGGACGTGGTGTACACGGACTTCAGCAAGGCATTTGACAAGGTCCACCATGCAAGACTTCTTGAGAAGGTGAGAGGGCATGGGATCCAAGAGGCTTTGGCCTTGTGGATCCAGAACTGGCTTGCCTGCAGAAGGCAGAGGGTGATTGTGGATGGCTCTTTTTCTGCATGGAGGTCGGTCACCAGTGGAGTGCCCCAGGGATCTGTTCTAGGACCCTTGCTGTTTGTCATTTTCATAAATGACCTGGATGAGGAAGTGGAGGGATGGGTGAGTAGGTTCGCCAATGACACGAAGGTCGGTGGTGTTGTGGATGGTCTGGAGGGATGTCAGAAGTTGCAGCAGGACATCGACAGGATGCAAGACTGGGCGGAGAAGTGGCAGATGGACTTCAACGCGGATAAATGTGTTATGGTCCATTTTGGCAGATACAACGGGATGAATGAGTACACTATCAAAGGTAGGAGTCTTAGCTGTGTGGAAGAGCAGAGGGATCTTGGGGTCCGGGTCCATAAGACTCTCAAATCGGCCTCCCAGGTGGAGGATGTGGTTAAGAAAGCTTATGGTGTGCTGGCCTTCATTCATCGAGGGATTGAGTTCAGGAGTCAGGAGGTAATGCTGCAGCTTTATAGGACCCTGGTCAGACCACACTTGGAGTACTGTGCGCAGTTCTGGTCGCCTCACTATAGGAAGGACGTGGAAGCTATTGAAAGGGTGCAGAGGAGATTTACAAGGATGTTGCCTGGATTGGGAGGCATGCCATATGAAGACAGGTTGCGGGAGCTGGGACTGTTCTTCCTGGAGAGACGAAGGTTGAGAGGCGACCTGATAGAGGTTTACAAGATGTTGAGAGGAATAGATAGGGTGGACTCTCAGAGACTATTTCCCAAGGGCTGAAATGGTTGCGACGAGAGGGCACAGATTTAAGGTGCAGGGAAGCAAGTACAGAGGGGATGCTAGGGGAAAGTTTTTCACTCAGAGGGTGGTGAGTGATTGGAATCGGCTGCCGTCGGTGGTGGTTGAGGCGAACTCGCTGGGGTCTTTTAAACTCATATACTCTGGATGAGTATATGGGATCCAATGGGATTGGGGGTTATAGATAGGTCTATGGCTGGGTAGGTTTTGATGTGTTCGGCACAACTTGTGGTCCGAAGGGCCAGTTTGTGCTGTAGTGTTCTATGTTCTATTACAACTGAGCTTCATAAATCACCTTAAAGTATCCAACCTGACCTACCTGAAGGGTAGGTCGTGCCTCACAAACCTTATTGAGTTTTTTGAGGAGGTGACCAAAGAGGTAGATAAGGGTAAGGCAGTTGATGTAGTGTATATGGATTTTAGCAAGGCGTTTGATAAGGTTTCCCATGGTAGGCTACTGCAGAAAGTGCAGATACATGGGATTGAGGGTGATTGAGCAAATTGGATTATGAATTGGATAGCTGATAGAAGACAGAGGGTGGTGGTTGATGGGAAATATTGAACCTGGAGTGCAGTTACAAGTGGTGTACCTCAAGGATCTGTTTTGGGGCCATTGCTGTTTGTCATTTTTATAAATGACCTAGATGAGGGTGTAGAGGGTTGGATTAGTAAATTTGCTGATGATACCAAAGTGGGGGGGAGTTGTAGACAGCGAGGATGGATGTTACAGTTTGCAGAGGGACATAGATAGGTTGCAGAGCTGGGCCGTGAGGTGGCAAATGGAATTCAATACGGATAAGTGTGAGGTGATTCACTTTGGTAGGAATAACAAGCATATGAAATATAGGGCTAATGGAACATAGAACATTACAGCGCAGAACAGACCCTTCGATGTTGCGCCAACCATTATAAAAAGCAATGACCCTCCAAACTAAACCATTCCCTTCTCTTCCATAAACTTATCAACTAACCTCTTAAACGCCACCAAACGTGGCGCATCTACAACAGCTGCAGGCAGGGCATTCCACTCCCTAATCACTCTTTGAGTAAAGAACCTACCTCTGATATCCGTCCTATAACTATCACCCCTTAATTTAAAGCTGTGTCCCCTTGTGCTAGCTTTCTCCATCCAAGGAAAAAGGCTATCACTGTCCACCCTATCTAAACCTCTAATCACATCTATACCTACCAAGCCATAGAGCTACCAATAGCCCCCAATCCCATTAGATCCCATATACTCATCCAGAAGTCTTTTAAAAAACCCCAGCGAGTTCGCCTCTAACACCACAGACGGCAGCCGATTCCATTCACTCACCACCCTCTGAGTGAAAAACTTACCCTTAACATCCCCTCTGTATTTGCTTCCCTGCACCTTAAATATGTGTCCTCTCATAGTGACCATTTCAGGCCGGGGAAATAGCCTCTGAGAATCCACCCTATCTATTCCTCTCAACATTTTATAAACTTTTATCAGGTCGCCTCTCAACCTTCGTCTCTCCAGCGAGAAGAGTCCCAGCTCCCTCAACCTATTTTCATATGGCATGCCTCCCAATCCAGGCAACATCCTTGTAAATCTCCTCTGCACCCTTTCAATAGCTTCCACATCCTTCATATAGTGAAGCGACCAGAACCAGAACCCCAGTATTCCAAGTGGGTTTTGACAAGTGTCTTATAAAGTTGCAGCATTACCTCCCGACTCCTAAACTCAATCTCCCAATTAATGAAGGCCAGTATATACCATTCGCCTTCTTGACCACATCCTCCACCTGCGAGCCGATTTAAGAGTCCTATGGACCCAGACCCCAAGATCCTTCTGCTCTTCAACACAGCTAACACTCCTACCCTTAATATTGTACTCCTTCATCCCATTGGTCCTGCTCTTTTTCATTTCTTGCTCGGTCAGACTCCACAGATAAGTTTTTCTGCGCAGAGAGCCAGAAAATCCATCTGAAAATTAGCATCTGGAAAGATCCAGGCCAGTTTTCTGTCAGAACCTGATACTAAGAGAGTTTGGCAAAATTCCAATTTGTGAGCTTTGCCTATCCCAGAAAAGATGGGAGAATCCTATGTTTCACTCAAGATCTGCATAGTTATGATATGGAATTACACCTATATTGTTTCTTCCCCTTATTTCCACCGCAAATAGTCTATTATTCATAAAAATACAATGACAAGTGTACAGCACGGGAAACAGGCCCTTTGGCCCAACGAGCCCGCACCGCCACCCCGATGTTCCCACCTCTACCCGTGATCCCTGTCCATGTTTATACATCTACGGATTAAAAACCAAATTTGAGACAATTTAGAGAGAATTTGTTTTGCCAATTAGCCTAAGAACACATCTTTGGGACGTGGGAGGAAACTGGAGCACCCAGAGAAAGCCCACGCAATCACGGGGAGAATGCGCAAACTCCCACAGACACAGGCTCAAATCCATGTATCTGCACAGCACAGCGATAGTCACTGAGCTGTTGTGTTGCCCATCAAATGGTCCAGGTCAAGCGTACACTAATGACGTGAAGCACTAGGATGCTCTCGAAAAAAAATCCAAGAGCAGCCCTCTCACGACCCATCGCGTGTATGTCCCTTGTTAGACAACAAGGTGGACCAGAGTACCTATAGGATAAAAACAAATATATCAATATCATCATCTATTTATACACTTCCCAGGGACTTCCAAGGCTCACGATCCCTATTTTAAATCAGTTTTCTATACTCCTCCTTTCCGATTCTGTTCATGTGCCCATCTAAGTATTTCTTAAATAACTCCAGAGTGCCTGCCTCCACCACTTTACTTGGCAGCGAATTCCATACTCCCACCACCCTCTGTGTGAAAAAACTCCCTCTAGCATCCAAATTATACCTTACCCCCCTCACCCTAAGCCCGTGATCCCTTGTGCTATTCGAGTCCATCCTAGGAAAAAGCTTACCCTCTTTATCTATACCCCTCATAATCTTGTACACTTTTATTAATCTCCTCTAAGTCTATGTCTTTCTAAGGAAAACAGTCCCAATTTGCCTAATTTCTCCTCGTAACTCAGACCTTCCATACCAGGCAGCATCCTGGTAAACCTCCCCTGCACTCTCTCCAGAGTGTCCATGTCCTTCCTGCAGTAAGATGACCAGAACTGGACGCAGTATTCCAAATGAGGTCTAATGAACGTTTTATATATAGCCAGTTTACCTGATAATTTACAAATCGCATGTCTCTGGAATAAAGAGCTGCTGTCCATTGACAACTAACTCCCAATTCAATAGCTCGAGCAAGCTCTTCCAACTTCCACTGCTGTTGTATCTGAAACTTGTGAGAGAGTGTAAGGTGCAGTTGCTTGTTGTAAAGTTCAATATGACAATCTGTTTGGAAATAAAGCAAAACCATAATTCAGTAAAAATCAGACAAATATTAGGAAGCATCCCTGCAGTGGGAAAGGTCACCAAATAGCTTGAATGTTCAGGAGAAGGGCAATAACCACAATTAATAGTTAATTACATAATCATCCCAAAACTCCCTCTACAGTCTCAGAGGCCATAAATTCCTCCCCTTTGCCTCTCCACCATCCCACTTCGTCCGAGAGCCTCTGGATCTCGCAACTCCCCCCTTAGTCTCTAGTGTATCTCAATGCTTCCACACAATGGGCAGGAGGATAGTCACACATGATGTCCATTGTACATATGACCAGCATGTCTTTTAAGGGGCCAGTGTGTATTCATAGAAGAACATAGAAAAACTACAGCACAAACAGGCCCTTTAGCCCACAAGTTGCACCGATCATATTGCTACCTACTAGGCTCACCTATAACATAGAACACTACAGCACAAACAGGCCCTTCAGCCCACAAGTTGTGCTGATCATATCTATACCTACTAGGCCATAGAACTATCTGTAACTCCCAATCCCATTAAATCCCATGTACTCATTCAGAAGTCTCTTAAAAGACCCTAGCGAGTTCACCTCTACCACCACTGACGGCAATCGATTCCATTCACTCACCACCTTCTGAGTGAAAAACTTACCTCTAACATCTCCTCTGTACTTGCCTCCCAGCACCTTAACTCTCAATTTTATTAAGTCCCATGTACTCATCCAGAAGTCTCTTAAAAGACCATATCTAATTTGCCTCCACCATCACTGATGGCAACTGATTCCACTCACTCACTACCCTTTGAGTGAAAAACGTACACCTGACATCTCCTCTGTACTTGCTTCCCAGCACCTTAAACCTGTCTCCTCTCGTAGAACCATTTCAGCCCTGGGAAAAAGCCTCCGAGAATCCACCCTATCTATACCTCTCAACATTTTATAAACCTCTATCAGGTCACCTCTCATCCTTCGTCTCTCCAGGGAGAAAAGACCGAGCTCCCTCAACCTATCCTCATAAGGCATGCCACCCAATCCAGGCAATATCCTTGTAGAACTCCTCTGCACCCTTTCCATACCTCCCACATCCTTCCTGTAATGAGGCGACCAGAACTGAGCACAGTACTCCAAGTGGGGTCTGACAAGGGTCTTATAAAGCTGCAGCATTATCGCCCGACTCCTAAACTCAATTCCTCAATTGATGAAGGCCGTACACCATATGCCTTCTTAACCACATCCTCTACCTGCGACGCTGATTTAACTGTCCTATGGACCTGGACCCCAAGGTCCTTCTGATCTTTTACACTGCTGAGTCTTACCCTTGATATTATACTCCTTCATAGAACATAGAACATTACAGCACAGAACAGGCCCTTCGGCCTTCGATGTTGCGCCGACCAATATAAAAAGCAATGCCCCTCCAAACTAAACCATTCCCTTCTCTTCCATATATTTATCAACTAACCTCTTAATCGCCACCAAACTTGGCGTATCTACAACTGCTGCAGGCAGGGCATTCCACTCCCTAACCACCCTCTGGGTAAAGAACCTACCTCTGATATCCGTCCTATAACTATCACCCTTAATTTAAAGCTGTGTCCCCTCGTGCTAGCTTTCTCCATCCTAGGAAAAAGGCTATCACTGTCCACCCTATCTAAACCTCTAATCATCTTATATGTTTCGATTAGGTCCCCTCTTAGCCGCCTCCTTTCTAACGAAAATAACCTCAAATCCCTCAGCCTCTCTTCATAAGACCTGCCCTCCATACCAGCCAACATCCTGGTAAACCTCCCATTCATCCCATTTGACCTGCCAAAATGGACCATTACACAATTAAGAACATAAGATTTATCTGTGTTGAACATTTATCCGTGTTGAAGTCCATCTGCCATTTCTCTGCACAGTCTTGCATCCTATCTATGTCACGCTGCAAGTTCTGACATCCCTCCAATTATCCACAACACCACCAACCTTTGTGTTGTCGGCAAACTTACCAACCCATCCCTCCACTTCCTCATCCAGGTCATTTATGAAAATTACAAACAGCAAGGACCCAAGAACAGATCCCTGGGGCACTCCACTGGTAACTGACCTCCATGTAGAAAAAGACCCATCTACAACCACTCCCTGCCTTCTGTGGGCAAACAAGGTAGGAAGTCTGATAACACCAGGTTTAAGTCCAACTGACTTATTTGATAGTAACTCACAGTTTTTGAGGTGTTTCGACCTCTTCATCAGGTGAATGAGGTGTTCTGGTCTCAAACGGCACATATAACAGCACAGACCGTATTGATTACTGATTAGAATTAGAATTAAATCTGTAAACAGTCTGTGCTATTATATGGACTCTGAGACCAGAACACCTCATTCACCTGATGAAGAGGTCTAAACACCTTGAAAGCTTGTGAGTTTACTATCAAATGAATCGGTTAGACATCAACCTGGTGTTGTCAGACTTCCTACCGTGTTTACCCCAGTCCAACGCCGGCATCTCTACATCATTCTGCAGGCAAGCCAGTTCTGGATCCACAAGGCATCAGCCCCTTGGATCCCACGCTCTCTCACTTTGTCAAGAAGTCTTGCATGGGGACCTTATCAAACGCCTTGCTGAAATCAACATAAACCACATCTACTGCTCTTCCTTCGTCAATGTGTTTAGTCACATTTTCAAAGAACTCAACCAGACTCGTAAGGCACTATCTGCCTTTGACAAAGCCGTGCTGACTACTTTTGATCATATTAAACTTCTCTAAATGTTCATAAATCCTGTCCTAAATTCTCATTGGAGTTTAAAAGGATAAAGGGGAGATCTTAGAACATAGAAAACACAACACAACAGGCCCTTCGGCCCACAAGTTGTGCCAATCATATCATTACCTATAACCCTCAATCCTATTAATTCCCATGTACTCATCCAGAAGTCTTTTAAAAGAACTTATCAAATCCGCCTCCATCACCACTGACGGCACTCACCCATCACCCTCTGAGTGAAAAACTTATCCCTGACAACTCCTCTGTAGCTACTCCCCATACCTTAAACCTGCGTCCTCTCCTTTAAACCTGTGTCCTGTCTTAGAACATAGAACATTACAGCGCAGAACAGGCCCTTCAGCCTTCGATGTTGTGCTGACCAATTATGAAAAAAGCAATGACCGTCCAAACTAAACCATTCCCTTCTCTTCCATAAACTTATCAACTAACCTCTTAAACGCCACCAAACTTGGCGCATCTACAACTGCCGCAGGCAGGGCATTCCACTCCCTAACCACCCTCTGGGTAAAGAACCTACCTCTGATATCCGTCCTATAACGATCACCCCTTAATTTAAAGCTGTGTCCCCTCGTGCTAGCTTTCTCCATCCTAGGAAAAAGGCTATCACTGTCCACCCTATCTAAACCTCTAATCATCTTATATGTTTCGATAAGGTTCCCTCTTAGCCGCCTCCTTTCTAACGAAAACAACCTCAAATCCCTCAGCCTCTCTTCATAAGACCTGCCCTCCCTACCAGGCAACATCCTGGTAAACCTCCTCTGTACCCTCTCCAATGCCTCCACATCTTTCTTATAATGTCGGGACCAGAACTGCACACAATACTCCAAGTGCGGCCGCACTAGAGTTTTGTACAGTTGCAACATGACGTTGCGGCTCCGAAATTCAATCCCCCTACCAATAAAAGCTAAGACTCCATATGCCTTCTTACAACCTTATCGACTTGACTGCCTACTTTCAGGGATCTATGCACAAATACACCAAGATCCCTCTGTTCATCAACACTATTAAGAATCCTACCATTAGCCCTATACTCTACACATTTATTATTCCTGCATTATTTCTTATTGAATCTTATACGATACTGTGAGGCCTGGATAGAGTGGACATAGAGAAACTAGTAGGAAAAACTAGAACTAGGGAGTGCAACCTCAGACCGAAGTGATAATTCTTTAAAACAAAATGAGGAAGAATTTTTTTCAGCCAGAGAGTGGTGAATCTGTGGAACTCTTTGCCACAGAAGGCTGTGGAGGCTGGGTCATTAATCTTACTAAGACAGAGATAGATAGGTTCTTGATTAATAAGGGGATAAGGGATTATGGGGAAAAGGCATAATAATGGGGATGAGAAAAATATCAGCAATGATTGAATGATGGAGCAGACTTAATGACCGAGTATCCTAATTCTGCTCCTATGTATTTTGGTCTTATAATTATACAGATCTATTGAATAGTTGCGTAATGGATGGTATCTAATAAGCAGGCATATCAGAGGCGAGTGAGTAATGGTAGGCGTGTAATGTAGGTATGCAAGAGGCAGTGGGACACATGGATACAGGGGGGTCAGTGGGTTAAATGCAGGTATGCAAGAGGGAGCAACAGGTGGAAACATAATAAGCAGCAACAACCATTTCAGTGATTTCTTATCCCACTGAACCTAAATTACTCCTTCACTCAATAGAGATAAAAAAATCTAAAAGGAATGAAGTGGAATGGACCACACACCACTGACCAAGGCAACGGAGACAATAACGGCAAAGACAGCCCTTTTGACCTTGCAAAGTTCTCCTTATCAATATCTAGAAGTTTGTGCCAATGTTGGGAGAGAGTTGTGCAACAGGTAAGGCAGATGAACTTAGAGCTTGGAACTATGATGATGTTGCCATTGCAGAGACTTGGTTAAGAGAAGGACAGGATTGGCAGCTTTAACATTCCAGGATACAGATTTTTCAGGTGGGATGGGGGGTATGTAAAGTGGTGGGAGTTTTACTACTGCTTAAGGAGAATATCACAGCTGTATTACAGGAAGACACCTTGGAGCACTCATACAATGAGGCAATATGGGTAGAGCTCAGGAATAGGAAAAGTGTAGTCAGTGTTGGGGGTTTACTATACACCATCCAACAGCCAGCAGGAGATTGAGGAATAAATATGTAGGCAGATTTTGACAAGGGGTAAAAGTAACAGGGTTGTTGTGGTGAGTGATTTTAAGTTGACCATTGACCAGGGGCGTGGATGGGGCAGTGTTTGTAAGGAGTGTCCAGAAAGGCTTCTTGAAACAGTATGTAGATAGTCCAACTAGGGAAGGGACTACACTGGACTTGATATATGGAATGAGTCCTGCCAGTGAGGGAGTAGTTCGGGAACAGTGACCACAATTCAGATATTGATGGATAAAGATAAGTATAATCCTCAGTTAAGGTGCTAAATTGGGGGAAGGCTAATTACAAAAATATTAGGCAGGAACCAAAGAATGTAAATTGGGGGCAGATGTTTGAGGGCAAATCAACATCTGACATGTGGGAGGCTTTCAAGTGTAAATTGATAGGGATTTAGGACCGGCACATTACTGTAAGGATGTAAGTATGGCAAGTTTTGGAAACCTTGGATAATGAGAGATAGTGTGAGCCTAGTCAAAGAGAAAAAGAAAGCATTTGTCAAGGTTAGGAGGCTTTGAACACATGAAGCAAGTGTGGAATACAAGGAAAATAGCAAGGAATAAGAAAAGCTAAAAGGGGTCCAGAAGGATTAAGGAAAATGCCAAAGATTTTTATACATATATAAAGAGCAAGAGAATAACCAGGGAGAGGGTTAGCCCACTCAGTGACAAGGGAGGGAATCTATATGTGGAGCCAGAGGAAATGGGTGAGGTATTAAATGAGTACTTTGCCTCAATATTCATCAAAGAGAAGGATTTGGTGAATTACGAGTCTAGGGAAGGGTGTGCAGATAGTTTGGGTCATGTTGAGATCAAAAAGAGAGTTGGTATTGGGAGTCTTGAAAAACATTAGATGCATTTCGGGAGAAAGAATGTAGAGGGGAGGTATATGATAAAGGGTAGACCTATTAAGAGTATGGAAACGCAGAGGGACCTGGGGGTACAGGTGAACAAGTCTCTGAAGGTGGCAGAGCAAGTGGAGAAGGTTGTGAAGAAAGCATATAGTATACTAGCCTTTATAGGAAGGGGTATAGAGTACAAGAGCAAGCCTTTAATGTTGCAGTTGTATAAAATGTTGGTTAGACCTCATTTGGAATACTGCGTCCAGTTCTGGTCATCTTATTACCGGAAGGACGTGGAGATTCTGGAGAGAGTGCCGAGGAGGTTTACCAGGATGCTGCCTGGTATGGAAGGTCTGAGTTACGAGGAGAAGTTAGCCAAATTGGGACTGTTTTCCTTAGAAAGACTTAGACTTAGAGGAGATCTAATAGAGGTGTACAAAATTATGAGGGGTATAGATAGAGTAAAGAGGGTTAAGCTTTTTCCTAGGATGGACTCAAATAGCACGAGGGATCACGGGCTTAGGGTGAGGGGGGTAAGGTATAATTTGGATGCTAGAGGGAGTTTTTTCACGCAGAGGGTGGTGGGGGTATGGAATGTGCTGCCAAGTAAAGTGGTGGAGGCAGGTACTCTGGAGTTATTTAAGAAATACTTAGATGGGCACACGAACAGAGTGGGAATGGAGGGGTATAGAAAACTGATTTAAAATAGGGATTATGAGCCTTGGGTGTCCCTGGGAAGTGTGTAAATAGATGATGATATTGATGTACTTGTTTTTATCCTACAGGTGCTTTGGTCCACCTTGTTGTCTAACAAGGGGCATACACGCGATGGGTCGTGAGAGGGCTGCTCTAGGATTTTTTTTTGAGAGTATCCTAGTGCTTCACGTCGTTAGTGTACGCTTGACCTGGACCATTTGATGGGCAACACGACAGCTCAGTGACTATCGCTGTGCTGTGCAGATACATGGATTTGGGCCTGTGTCTGTGGGAGTTTGCGCATTCTCCCTGTGCTTGTGTGGGTTTTCTCCGGGTGCTCCGGTTTCCTCCCACATCCCAAAGATGTGCTCTTAGGCTAATTGGCAAAACAAATTCTCCTAAATTGTCTCAAATTTGGTTTTTAATCCATAGATCTATAAACATGGACAGGAATCGCGGGTAGAGGTGGGAACATCAGGGTGGCGGCGTGGGCTCGTTGGGCCGAAGGGCCTGTTTCCCGTGCTGTTTTGTTCTTTGTTCATTAAGGTAAACAAGTCCCAGGATCTGATGGAATATACCCCAGAATATTGAAAGAGGTAAGGAGGAAATAGCTGGGGCCTTGAGAGAAATCTTTGTACCTTCACTGGCTACAGGGGAGGTATCACAACACCAGGTTAAAGTCCAACAGGTTTATTTGGTAGCAAAAGCCATTAGCTTTAGGAGTGCTGCTCCTTCGTCAGGTGAGTGGAGAATTCTGATCACAAACAGGGCACATAAAGACTCACACAGTTTACAGGATACTAATTAGAATGTGAGTCTTTACACCTAATCAATTCTTAAAGATGCAGACAATGCGAGTGGAAATAGCATTAAGCATAGAACATAGAACAATACAGCACAAACAGGCCCTTCGGCCCACGAGTTGCGCCGATCACATCTACCAATTCACAGACCTAATGTAACTCCCTATCCTATTCTTTTCCATATACTCATCCAGAAGTCTCTTAAAAGACCCCAGTGAGTTTGCCTCAACAACCTCCGATGGCAGTTGGTTCCATTCACTCACCACCCTCTGAGTGAAAAACCTACCCCTGACATCTCCTTCGTATTTGCTTCCCTGCACCTTAAATCTGTGTCCTCTCGTATTGACCATTTCCGCTCCGGGAAATAGTCTCTGAGAGTCCACCCTATCTATTCCTCTCAACATTTTATAAACCTCTATCAGGTCGCCTCTCAACCTACGTCTCTCCAGTGAGAAGAGTCCCAGCTCCCTCAACCTATCTTCATAAGGCCTGCCTCCCAATCCAGGCAGCATCCTTGTAAATCTCCTCTGAACCCTCTCAATAGCCTCTACATCCTTCCTATAATGAGGCGACCAGAACTGCGCACAATACTCCAACTGGGGTCTGACAAGAGTCTTATAGAGCTGCATCATTACCTCCTGACTCCTAAACTCTATTCCTCGATTAATGAAGGCCAGTACACCGTACGCCATAGGTTAAAGAGATATGTATTGTCTCCGGACAGGACAGGAAGTGAGATGTTACAAGCCCAGGTAAGTCATGGGATTACAGATAGTGTGACATGAACCCAAGATCCCGGTTGAGGCCATTCTCACGTATGTGGAACTTGGCTGTCAGTTTCGGCTCAGCGACTTTGCGCTGTTGTATGTTGTGGAGGCTGCTTTGGAGAACATTTACTGAATTCCCATGATGTTGAAGTTGTTCCAGAATATTAGTAAGGCTACATTTGGAATACTATATACAGTTCTGGTTACCCTATCATAGAAAAGACATTATTAAACCAGAAAGAGTGCAGAAAAGATTTACTAAGGTGTTACCGGGACTTGATTATTTGAGTTGTAAGAAGAGGTTGGATGGACTGGGACGTCTTCCACCTGGCATGTCAGAGGCTTTTGGGCTGATCTTATAGAGGTCTATAAAATAATGAGGGGTGTAGATAAGTTTTCTTTACCCAGAGGGTGGTAAGGATATGGAATGCCTTGCCTGCGTCAGTTGTAGATGCGCCAAGTTTGGTGGAGTTTAAGAGGTTAGTAGATAAGTTTATGGATGAGAAGGGAATGGTTTAGGTTAGAGGGTCACTGCTTGTTCCTAATTGGTCGGCGCAATATCGAAGGCCGAAGGGCCTGTTCTGCGCTGTAATGTTCTATGTTCTATGTTAGACAGTCAACATATTTTCCTAAAAGTTGGGGAGTCTAAAACTAGAGGGCATACAATTAAGGGGAGAGGGGAGAGATACAAAAGGGTTCAGAGGGGCAATTTGTTCATACAAAGAGTGGTGAATGTCTGGAACAAGCTGCCAGAAGTAATAATAGAAGCGGATATAATTTTGTCTTTTAAAAAGAATTTAGACAATTACATAAGTAAGATGGGTACAGAGGGATATAGGCCAAAGGCTGTCAATTGGGATTAGTTTAGAGATTAAAAAAAGATGGCATGGATAAGCCGAAGGACCTGTTTCTATGCTGTAGATCTCTATGACTTTATGACCTGGGTTTGATTCCTGGCTTGTATCACTGTCTGTGTGGAGTTTGCACATTCTCCCCATGTCTAGGTGGTTTTCCTCCCACTGTCCAAACGACAAGCTGGTTATGTGGATTGGCCACGATAAATTCTCCCTCATGTACCTGAACAGGCGCCAGAGTATAGCACCTAGGGGATTTTCAATGTTACTTCATTGCACTGTGACTGTAAGCCTACTGGGGACACTAATAAAGACTAAATGACTTTTCATGGAATAAATAATGTCCCAGACACCACCATCACCAGCAGAGATGATAGCACAATGGTACAGTCAGAGAAGAATTATCCTGGAAATTCTTAACATTCACTCTGGACCCAATGAAATCTTGTGGCACTAAGTCAAACAAAGGCAAGGAAACCTCCTGCTGATTGCCACACACATCTTCCCTCTGCTGATGAATCTGTACTCATCCATGTTGAACACCACTGAAGGTGGTGAGGGCACAGAATGTAATCTGGCTGGAGGACTTCAATGTCCATTACTAAGAGTGGCCCGGTAGCACCACCACAGACAGAGCTATTCGACTCTGAAAGGGCATAGCCACTAGACTGGGTCTGTAACAGGTGGTGAGGGAACCAACAAGATGGATGTAATCAGCGCGTCTTTCAGACTGTGGGGGGAAGCTCACTTAGACTCACAGAGAATATGCAAACTCCTTACAAACAGTGACCCAAGCCAGGCACTCTGAGGCAGCAGTGCTAACCACTGTGTCACTGTGCTGCTCAAAACCCCCAACTACTACTCCAACACCAAGGGATCTGATGTTAAGTAACCATTTGTGCGGTACATTAGTGAACATTTTTGGAAATCCGAGAATATTACATCTAATTGGATTACTAGGAATATTGAGGACTTGGTTAGGAAGAAAAGAGAAGCGTATGATACGTCGAAGCAGCTGGGAACCGAGACAGCATTGAAGGAATATAGAAAGAGTAGGAGGGAGCTCAAAGAAGGAGTTAGAAGGGCAAAAAGGGGGCATGAAATGATTTTGACGGATAGGATTAAGGAAAACCCAAAGGCTTTTTATTCCTATGTTAGGAATAAAAGGGTGGTTAGAGGAAAAATCAGACCTCTTAGGGACAGAGGAGGGGAACTGTGCTGAGAGCCGAGGGAATGACGGAGATCCTGAATGAATACTTTGCGTCGGTATTCACGAAGGAGAGGGGCTTGTTGACAGCTCCTGTCTCTGAGGGAGCTGTGGACCAGTTGAGGGAAATATCCATACCGAGGGAAGAAGTGTTAGAGCTTCTAGGTAGCATTAAAACTGATAAATCTCCAGGGCCTGATGGCATTTATCCCAGGCTGCTTAGGGAGGTGCGAGGTGAAATTGCTGGGCCTCTGACACAAATCTTTGTCTCTTCTTTGGACACAGGAGAGGTCCCAGAGGACTGGAGAATAGCTAATGTTGTACCGTTGTTTAAAAAGGGTAGTAGGGATAACCCTGGGAATTATAGGCTGGTGAGTTTGACGTCAGTGGTAGGGAAGCTGTTGGAGGGGATCCTTAGAGATAGGATGTATAGGCACTTAGAGCGTTGCGATCTGATTAGGGATACGCAGCATGGATTTGTTAAGGGGAGGTCGTGCCTTACAAATCTGGTAGAATTTTTTGAGGAGGTGACGAAATCAGTGGATGAAGGGCGAGCTATTGATGTTGTCTATTTGGATTTTAGTAAGGCGTTTGACAAAGTCCCTCATGGGAGGTTAGTCGAGAAGGTCAAGGCAAATGGGATACAAGGACAGGTAGCTAGATGGATAAGTAACTGGCTTAGTAATAGGAGGCAGAGAGTAATAGTGGAAGGGTGTTTTTCTAGCTGGAGGTCGGTCACTAGTGGTGTGCCACAGGGCTCGGTACTGGGACCTCTTCTATTTGTAACATATATAAATGACTTGGAAGAGGGAGTAAGTGGAGTGATCAGCAAGTTTGCAGACAATACAAAGATGGCTGGACTTGCGGATAGTGAGGAGCGTTGTCAGGCGATGCAGCAGGACATAGATAGGCTGGTAGCTTGGGCAGACAGATGGCAGATGGAATTCAATCCTGATAAATGTGAGGTGATGCATTTCGGGAGAAAGAATGTAGGGGGGAGGTATATGATAAAGGGTAGACCTATTAAGAGTATAGAAACGCACAGGGACCTGGGGGTGCAGGTGAACAAGTCTCTGAAGGTGGCAGAGCAAGTGGAGAAGGTTGTGAAGAAAGCATATAGTATGTTAGCCTTTATAGGAAGGGGTATAGAGTACAAGAGCTGGCCTTTAATGTTGCAGTTGTATAAAACGTTGGTTAGACCTCATTTGGAATACTGCGTCCAGTTCTGGTCGCCTTACTACCGGAAGGACGTGGAGACTCTGGAGAGAGTGCAGAGGAGTTTACCAGGATGCTGCCTGGTATGGAAGGTCTGAGTTACGAGGAGAGTTAGGCAAATTGGGACTGTTTTCCTTAGAAAGACGTAGACTTAGAGGAGATCTGATAGAGGTGTACAAGATTTTGAAGGGGATAGATAGAGTAAACAGGGTTAAGCTTTTTCCTAGGATGGACTCAAATAGCACGAGGGATCACGGGCTTAGGGTGAGGGGGGTAAGGTATAATTTGGATGCTAGAGGGAGTTTTTTCACACAGAGGGTGGTGGGGGTATGGAATGCGCTGCCAAGTAAAGTGGTGGAGGCAGGTACTCTGGAGTTATTTAAGAAATACTTAGATGGGCACATGAACAGAATGGGAATGGAGGGGTATAGAAAACTGATTTAAAATAGGGATCATGAGCCTTGGGAGTCCCTGGGAAGTGTGTAAATAGATGATGATATTGATGTACTTGTTTTTATCCTACAGGTGCTTTGGTCCACCTTGTTGTCTAACAAGGGGCATACAAGCGATGGGTCGTGAGAGGACTGCTCTTGGATCTTTTTCAAGAGTATCCTACTGCTTCACGTTGTTAGTGTATGCTTGACCTGGACCATCTGATGGGCAACACGACAGCTCAGTGACTATCGCTGTGCTGTGCAGATACATGGATTTGGGCCTGTGTCTGTGGGAGTTTGCGCATTCTCCCCGTGCTTGCGTGGGTTTTCTCCCACGTCCCAAAGATGTGCTGTTCGGCTGATTGGCAAAACAAATTCTCCCTAAATTGTCTCAAATTTGGTTTTTAATCAATAGATTAATCTATCAACATGGACAGTGATCGCGGGTAGAGGTGGGAACATCAGGATGGCAGCGCGGGCTCGTTGGGCCGAAGGGCCTGTTTCCCGTGCTGTCTTGTACTTTGTTCTTTGATCTACTGGTTCCCCTTTATCTCAGCTTATTACCACTCCAAAGAATTCTAATACATTTGTCAGGCACAATTACGCCTTAATGAAGTCTTCATTAAGGATGAAAGGATGTTAATAAGATTGAAAGTGTGCAGAGAAGGTTTACAAGGATGTTGTTAGGACTTGAGAAGCTGAGTTACAGAGAAAGGTTGAATAGTTTAGGACTATATTCCCTGGAGCGTAGAAGAATGAGGGGAGATTTGATAGAGGTGTATAAAATTATGATGGGTATAAATAGAGTGAATGCAAGCAGGCTTTTTCCATTGAGGCCAGGAGGGAAAAAAAAAGGACATGGGTTAAGGGTGAAGGGGGGAAAGTTTAAAGGGAATACGGGGGGGGGGCTTCTTCATACAGAGTGGTGGGATTGTGGAATGAGCTGCCAGATGAAGTGTTAAATGTGGGGTCACTTTTAACATTTAAGAAAAGCTTGGATAGGTACATCGATGAGAAGGGTGTGGAAGGATATGGTCCAGATGCAGGTCAGTGGGACTAAGCAGAAAAATGGTTCGGCACAGACAAGAAGGGCCAAAAGGCCTGTTTCTGTGCTGTAATGATCTATGATTCTAAGTCATGCCGACTCTGCTCCATTATATTATGTATTTATAAATACTAAAATGCTATTACCTCCTTTGTAACTGACACTGAACATTTTCCCAATAACAGACATTCCATCAGATGATACACATTGTTACCATTATGCAGAGGCTGATGGAGTGACAGTTTGTGGAAGGACAAATCAAGCAGGTTGCTTTGTCCCTGATATCTTCAAGCCTCTTGAGTGTTGTTTAGGGGTGAGTATACCATTACATTCCTGACTGAAATCATGTAGATGGTGGATAGATTGTGGGGAAGCAAGTAGTAAGTTACTTGCTACAGTTCAGAGATGAGGAGGAATCTCTTCTCTCAGAACGTGGTGAATTATGGAATTCTTTACTGCAGAGGGCTGCAGAGGCTGGGTCATCAAGTATGTTCAAAGCTGAAATATAGAGATTTATAATCAGTAAGGAAATCGAGGGTTATGGGCATAAAGTGAGAAAGTGGAGTTAAGGATTATCATATCTGTCATCTACTAAACTCCAGTGAATATAATCCTAACCGATTTAATCTCTTCTCATATGACAAACCTGCCATTCCAGCAATCAGCCTGGTAAACCTTTGTTGCACTCCCTCTATAGCAAGGACATCCTTCCTCAGATAAGGACACCAAAACTCCATACAATACTCCAGGTGTGGCCTCACCACCACCCTGTACAATTGCAGCAAAACATCCCTAACCCTATACTCAACTCCTCTTGTTATGAAGGCCAACAAACCATAGAACATAGACATAGAACATTACAGCGCAATACAGGCCCTTCAACCCTTGATGTTGCACCGACCAATGGAACCAATTTTATGACCCTCTATCCTAAACTATTTCAATGCTATCCATATGCCTATCCACTGACCATTTGAACGCCCTTAAACTTAGCGAGTCTACAACTGCTGCAGGCAGGGCATTCCACGCCCTTACTATCCTCTGAGTAAAGAACCCACCTCTAACATCCGTCCTGTAACTAACATCTGCTTTCTCTATTGCCTGCTGTACCTGCGCACTTACTTTCAGCGACTGATGCATGAGGACACCAAGATCTCATTGAATATCCACCTCTCCCAATTTACATACATTCAAATAATAATTTGTATTCCTGTTATTGCTATCAAAGTGGATAATCTCGCATTTATCCATATTATGCGTATTATCCACATTATCCATATATGGATAATGTTAATCCATATTAATCCATATTTATCCTAAGAGTGATTAGGGAGTGGAATGCCCTGCCTGCAGCTGTTGTAGATGCGCCAAGTTTGGTGGCGTTTAAGAGGTTAGTTGATAAGTATATGGAAGAGAAGGGAATGGTTTAGTTTGGAGGGGCATTGCTTTTTATTTTGGTCGGCACAACATTGAAGGTCGAAGGGCCTGTTCTGTGCTGTAATGTTCTATGTTCTATGTTCTATACTGCATCGGCCATGCTTGTGCCCACACACTCAGCCTGTCCAAATCACACTGAAGCATCTCTGCATCTTCCTCACAGCTCACGCTCCCACTCAACTTTGTATCATCTGCAAATTTGAAGATAATCACCAGAATTGTAACGTCCCACCTGCCACAGAATTGAAGCGGATGCAGGATGGACAATGGAAATGTCCATTGAGCTCGGGCCAGAATTTCCAGGCTGCAAAATCCCCCCCAGTACATTTAGCTCCTTCTTCCAAATCATTAATATATAATGTGAACATAGAACATTACAGCGCAGAACGGGTTCTTCGGCCCTCGATGTTGCGCTGACCAATTGAGAAAAAGCAATGACCCTCTAACCTAAACCATTCCCTCTTCATCCATAAACCTATCCACTGACCACTTAAACTTGGCACATCTACAACTGCTGCAAGCAGGGCATTCCATACCCTCACCACCCTCTGGGTAAAGGACCTACCTTTGACATCCGTCCTATAACCACCACCCCTTAATTTAAAGCTATGTCCCCTCGTGTTAGCCTTCTCCATCCGAGGAAAAAGGCTATCACTGTCCACCCTGTCTAACCCTCTGACCATCTTATATGCCTCAATAAAGGTCACCTCTTAGCCGCCTTCTCTCTAATGAAAATAAACTCAAATCCCTCAGCCTTTCCTCATAAGACCTTCCCTCCATACTAGTCAACATCCTGGTAAACCTCCTCTGCACCCTCTCCAATGCCTCCACATCTTTCTTATAATGCAGGGTACAGAACTGTACACAATACTCCAAGTGCGGCCGCACTAGAGTTTTGTACAGTTGCAACATGACGTTGTGGCTCCGAAATTCAATCCCCCTACCGATAAAAGCCAAGACTCCGTATGCCTTCTTAACAACCTTATCGACTTGATTGCCTGCATTATAAGAAAGATGTGGAGGCATTGGAGAGGGTACAGAGGAGGTTTACCAGGATGTTGCCTGGTATGGGGGGCAGGTGTTATGAAGAGAGGCTGAGGGATTTGAGTTTATTTTCATTAGAGAGAAGGCGGCTAAGAGGTGACCTTTATTGAGGCATATAAGATGGTCAGAGGGTTAGACAGGGTGGACAGTGATAGCCTTTTTCCTCGGATGGAGAAGGCTAACACGAGGGGACATAGCTTTAAATTAAGGGGTGGTGGTTATAGGACGGATGTCAAAGGTAGGTCCTTTACCCAGAGGGTGGTGAGGGTATGGAATGCCCTGCTTGCAGCAGTTGTAGATGTGCCAAGTTTGGGGGCGTTTAAGTGGTCAGTGGATAGGTTTATGGATGAAGAGGGAATGGTTTAGGTTAGAGGGTCATTGCTTTTTCTCAATTGGTCAGCGCAACATCGAGGGCCGAAGAACCCGTTCTGCGCTGTAATGTTCTATGTTCTATACATTTGTTATTTCTGCCAAAGTGAATTACCTCACACTTTTCTGCATTAAACTCCATTTGCCACCTCTCAGCCCAGCTCTGCAACTTGTCTAAGTCTCTCTGCAAACTATGACACCCCTCTTCACTATCTACAACTCCTCCAACTTTGGTGTCGTCAGCAAATTTAGTAATCCATCCTTCTGTACCCTCATCCAGATCATTTATAAAAATTACAAACAGCAGAGGCCCCAAAACAGATTCCTGAGGTACACCGCTTGTAACCGAACTCCATGATGAATAATTCCCATCAATCACCACCCTCTGTCTTCTATCAGCTAGCCAATTCCTAATCTAATTAGCTAAATCACCCTCAATCCCATACATCTGCATTTTCTGCAGAAGCCTACCATGGGGAACCTTATCGAACGCCTTACTAAAGTCCATATATACCACGTCAACTGCCTTACCCTTATCTACCTCTTTGGTCACCTTTTCAAAAAACTCAATAAGGTTTGTGAGGCACGACCTACCCTTCACAAAACCATGCTGACTATCCCCAATCAATTCATTTCTCTCTAAATGACTATAAATCCTATCCCTAATAATTCTGTCCAAAACTTTGCCCACAACAAAAGTAAGACTCACCGGTCTATAATTCCCAGGAAAGTCTCTATTCCCCTTCTTGAACAATGGGACAACATTCGCTATCCTCCAGTCTTCCGGCGCTATACCTGTAACCAACGACGACCTGAAGATCAGAGCCAAAGGCTCTGCAATCTCCTCTCTTGCTTCCCAGAGAATCCTAGGGTGAACAATTGGGGTCTCAGCACAGATCCCTGCAGAACCCCACTAGTCACTGACTGCTAATCAGAAAAAGACCCATTTATGCCAACTCTTATCTGCTATCCATCTCAAGACATTATCTGCAATCCCATGTGCTTTAACTTTACATAGTAGTCTGTTATGTGAGACTTTATCAAAAGTCTTCTAAAAATCTAAATAAACCACATCTACTGGTTCTTCTCAGTCAACTCTACTAGTTACATCCTCAAAAATTCCAATAGCTTTGTCAAATATGATTTTCCCTGACTAAATCCATGCTGACTCTGTCTGATTATGGTGAAATACATTTCAATGTTTCTAGTCAAGCATTTTATGTCCTAACAACATTCTGTTGAGGAAAATAATCTTTTTGCCCTTCTTGGTTATATGTCATGATATTAGTCTACTGTTACCGACTCATCGCATAAAATAGACTTTATTAAATCTTCAGATCATTTTAATTGGCCCTATCAGTTTTCTGTAAAAGTGTTTATGATTTTGTTCGAATCCAGAACTCTCCAGGCTTTACACTTGCTTTTCTAGTTGGCCCGTTGTGCCTTTATGGAATCATGCTATTAGTTACTTTGTTAATCAGGCACTTTACATCTGCACAATGTTTTATTTAAAGCAATTTAGAAATGTTGATACATTGCCTCATATCAGATAAAACTGCTGTTCCTGTACCTGCCAAGGCTGTTGCTTCTGCAGCAAAGGTCAACGCAAACTGTTTGATGATGTCAGTACTTATCTCATCAAAGAAATATCCGATATAACTTGGGCTTGTGTGAAGGCTTAGAGAGAGGCAGGATGGGAAACGATCCACAAACTTATCTCCAGCTTTCTTCAATGCTTCATACAAACTTTCTGCTTTCCTGTCTTCACACTGCAGTTAAAAATATCGTTAATGACAGTTGCATTACATCCGAATCATTCAAAAACTGAAAGTTCAGATTGAAAGGCAGTGGTAACAAATGAAAAATGCTATAACTGGAGATGTGTGCCTCAAATTGATCAAATTTCCTTTTTTCAATCTCTTTGAAAAATCATTCTCCCAGTAGCATTACAGAACAAAATAGGACATTAGGATGGATTTTTCAAGCAATGTAGTTTTTAGAATCAAGTTGCTGGTGCCCACTTCAAAGAATGGGTTTAAAAATTAATTCAATTATAGGTCATTTTGAATGGAAACAAAGATAGTTTGAAGTAATTTAAATTTGTATTTGTAGCTATTAGAAACAAGATACAGCTTTAAGTAAATTTAATTTGTGCTTCTGTGTATGAAAAGGTTAAAACATCAGTTAATTCATGTTAAACTTAGTTTCATTTTAAATTGTCCCTGCATTATAATTAAGAGATTTATAGTTGAAGGTAAACAGGGTTAAATAAACATTATTTATCATTTTCATTGGCCCTATCAGATTTGTTAGTTTTCTGTAAAAGCATTTACGGTTTTGTTTGAATCCCAGAACTCTAGGATTTACACTTGCTTTTCAAGTTGAACAGGGATAGGATGGTTGTTGGCAGTTCTGGAGTATAGAATAGGGAAGGTGGTAAAAGAAGTAGAAGAGTAACATTGTTAATCAAGTTTAACGGTTGTAGAAAGACATTTTGAGGGGGATCAGCCTACTGAGGTATTATGGACTGAAGTCAGAAATAGTAAAGGATCGGCCACTTTGTTAGGAGTTTTCTATCGGCCTCCAAATAGCAATAGAGATGTGGAGGAGGAAGTGGCAAGGCAGATTATGAATAGGTGTGGAGGTCTCAGAGCAGTTATCATGGGTGACTTTAATTTTCCAAATATTGATTTGAACCTTTATAGGTGGAATAGTTCGGATGGGCACTTGTTGTATAGTGTGTGCAGGAGTGTTTCCTGACACAATATGTGCACTGGCCAACAAGGGGTGGGGCCACATTGGATTTGGTACTGGGCAGTGAACTGGGCCAAGTGTTAGGTTTGTTTGTGGGAGAGCACTTTGGAGACAGTGACCACAATACGGTGTCTTTCATTATTGCAATGGAGAGGAATAGGGTTACACAACAGAACAAGGTTTATAATTGGGGCAGGGGCAATTATGATGCGATTAGGCAAGAATTAGGGAACATAAGATAGAAATAGAAACTGTCAGGTATGAGCACAAATGAAAAGTGAAGCTTTTTCAAGGAACAAATACTGCGTACCCTTGATAGGTATGTCCCTGGCAGGTAGGGAGAAAATGGCTGAGTGAAGGAACCATGGTTCACAAAGGAGGTTGAATGTCTTGTCAAGAGGGAAAAGGAAGTGTATGTAATGATGAAAAAACAAGGTTCAGTTGGGTCGCTTGAGGGTTACAAAGTAGCTAGGAATGAGTTAAAGAAAGGGCTTAGGAGAGCTAGCAGGGGCGTGAGAAGTTCTTGGTGGGTCAGATCAAGGAAAAATCCAAGGCTTTTTACTCTTATGTGAGAAATAAAATTATGACCAGAGGTTAGGGTCAGTCAAGGGTAGTAATGGGAACTTATGCACAGAGTTAGAAGATATAGGTGAGATGTTGAATGAATATTTTTCTTCAGTGTTCACTAAGGAGAGGGGCCATGTTTTTGAGGATGTGTGTGTGATACAGGCTGATAGGATAGAGGAAGTAGATGTTCTGAGGGAAGATGTATTAGCAATTTTGAAAAACCTGAGGGTGGGTAACTCCCCTGGGCCAGATGGGATATATCCCAGGATACTTTGGGAGGCAAGTGATGAGATTGCGGAGCCTTTAGCTTTGATCTTTGGAGTTTGCAGGATTGTGCCAGAGGATTGGAAAGTGGCGAACGTTGGTCCTCTCTTCAAGAAAGGAAATAGGCCAGTTAGTCTTACTTCAGTGGTTGGCAAGTTAATGGAAAGAGTCCTGAGAGATAGGATTTATGAACATTTGGAAAGATGCAGCTTAATCTTTAACTTTAAAAAGACTTGAACTTTTCTAATATCGATTGGAAAAGCTATAGTTCAAGTACGTTAGAGGGGTCAGTTTTTGTTCAATGTGTGCAGGAGGGTTTCATGACTCAGTATGTAGATAGGCCAACAAGAGGTAAGGCTGTATTGGATTTGGTACTAGGTAATGAACCAGACCAGGTGTTAGACTAAGGAATAAGTAATGTCCTTAATGAATACGTACCTGCCAGGCAGGGAGGAAGTGGTTGAGTGAGGGAACCATGGTGTACTAGGGACGTTGAATCTCTGGTGAAGAGGAAGAAGGAGGCTTATATAATGATGAGACGTGAAGGCTCAGTTAGGGCAATGGAGAGCTATAAATTAGCCAGGAAAGAGCTAAAGAGGGAGTTGAGAAGAGCTAGAAGAGGACACGAGAAGACTTTGGCGGATAGGATTAAGGAGAATCCTAAAGCTTTTTACAGGTATATAAATAATAAAAGATTGGTTAGGGCAAGATTAGGGCCAGTCAGAGATAGCAGTGGAAGTTGTGCGTGGAGCCTGAGGAGATAGGAGAGACACTGAATGAGTATTTTTCATCAGTATTCACGCAGGAGAAAGACAATGTTGTCGGGGAGAATACTGCGATACCAGGTTGTAGACTGGGCAGGATTGAGGTTCATGAGGAGGAGGTGTTAGCGAATCTTGAGGGTATGAAAATTGATAAGTCCCCTGGGCCAGATGGGATTTACCCTAGGATTCTCTGGGAGGCTAGAGAGAAGATGGAGTCTTATGGAGTCTTAGCTTTTATTGGTAGGGGGATTGAATTTAGGAGCCGCAGCATCATGTTGCAGCTGTACAAAACTCTAGTGCGGCCGCACTTGGAGTATTGTGTGCAGTTCTGGTCGCCACATTATAAGAACGATGTGGAGGCATTGGAGAGGGTACAGAGGAGGTTTACTAGGATGTTGCCTTGTATGGAGGGCAGGTCCTATGAAGAGAGGTTGAAGGATTTGAGGTTGTTTTCGTTAGAAAGGAGGCGGCTAAGGGGGGATCTTATTGAAACATATAAGATAATTATAGGTTTGGATAGGGTGGACAGTGATAGCCTTTTTCCTAGGATGGAAAAAGCTAGCACGAGGGGACCCAACTTTAAATTAAGGGGTATGAGTTATAGGACGGATATCAGAGGTAGGTTCTTTACTCAAAGAGTGATTAGGGAGTGGAATGCCCTGCCTGCAGCTGTTGTAGATGCGCCAAGTTTGGTGGCGTTTTAGAGGTTAGTTGATAAGTATATGGATGAGAAGGGAATGGTTTAGTTAGGAGGGGCATTGCTTTTTTATTTTGGTCGGCACAACATCGAAGGCCGAAGGGCCTGTTCTGTGCTGTATTGTTCTATGTTCTATGTTCTATTACAGGTAGCTGCCAACATAAAATATGGTACAGAACAAATTCTGATTCAAAAGCTAATTCTGAGTTAATCACTGCAAGTGTTGCAACTCTCTTAAGATAACTTAAACCTTCAACGGTGGGGGGCACTCAGGTAAGTGATTTGCAGAGACCTTGAGAGAGTTTGTGGCAGGATCACTGGAAGATGGAGGAAGCTTGGAGCAGAGGCCAACCAAAGTTTTCTTGTCAAGCCAGGGCAATCCTGAAAGGGTCACAAAGAGAGGGAGAGATAAGGGAGAGGTGGAGTGGAATGTGGTAGGTGTGGGAAAGCAGTTATCTGTGGAATTTTATATTGCATTACAGGTCAAACACATTGTGCAAATTGATGATGAAGATTGCAGAGCCTTTGGCTTTGATCTTCATGTCGTCGTTGGCTACAGGTATAGTGCCGGAAGACTGGAGGACGGCAAATGTTGTCCCTTTGTTCAAAAAGGGGAGTAGGGACCATCCTGGAAATTATAGACCAGTGAGCCTGACTTCTGTTGTGGGCAAAGTCTTGGAAAGAATTATAAGGGATAGGATTTATAAGCATCTAGCGAGAAATAAATTGATTATGGATAGTCAGCATAGTTTTGTGAAGGGTAGGTCGTGCCTCACAAACCTTATTGAGTTTTTTGAGGAGGTGACCAAAGAGGTAGATAAGGGTAAGGCAGTTGATGTAGTGTATATGGATTTTAGCAAAGCGTTTGATAAAGTTCCCCATGGTAGGCTACTGCAGAAAGTGCAGATGCATGGGATTGAAGGTGATTTAGCAGTTTGGATTAGGAATTGGCTATCTGATAGAAGACAGAGGGTGGTGGTTGATGGGAAATATTCAACCTGGAGTGCAGTTACAAGTGGTGTACCTCAAGGATCTGTTTTGGGGCCACTGCTGTTTGTCATTTTTATTAATGACCTAGATGAGGGTGTAGAGGGTTGGATTAGTAAATTTGCTGACGATACCAAAGTGGGGGAGTTGTAGACAGCAAGGATGGATGTTACAGTTTCAGAGGGACATAGATAGGTTGCAGAGCTGGGCTGTGAGGTGGCAAATGGAATTCAATACAGATAAGTGTGAAGTGATTCACTTTGGTAGGAATAACAGGCATATGAAATATAGGGCTAATGGAAGGACCCTTAATAGTGTTGTCGAGCAGAGGGATCTTGAGGTACAAGTACATAGCTCTTTGAAAGTTGGCACCCAGGTTTATAAAGTTGTTAAGAAGGCGTACGGTGTGTTAGCTTTTATTGGTAGAGGGATTGAATTTAGGAGCCGTGAGGTTATGTTACAACTGTACAAAACTTTGGTGCAGCTGCACTTGGAGCATTGCGTACAGTTCTGGTCGCCGCATTATAAGAAAGATGTGGAAGCATTGGAAAGGGTGTAGAGGAGGTTTACCAGGATGTTGCCTGGTATGGTGGGAATGCCTTATGAGGAAAGGCTGAGGGACCTGAGGTTATTTTCATTAGAGAGAAGAAGGTTACGCGGTGACCTAATTGAGGCGTATAAGATGATCAAGGGATTGGATAGGGTGGATAGTGAGAGCCTTTTTCCTCGATGGTGATGACCAACACGAGGGGACATAACTTTAAATTAAGAGGTGGTAGTTATAGGACGGATGTCAGAGGCAGGTTCTTTACACAGATGGTGGTGATGGCGTGGAATGCCCTGCCTACAGCAGTTATGGACTTGCCTACTTTGGGGGCATTCAAATGTTTGGTGGATAGGCATAAGGATGATATTGGAATAGTTTAGGTTAGAGGGTCCACTGGCCGGCGCAACATCGAGTGCCGAAGGGCCTGTACTGCGCTGTAATGTTCTATGTTCTATAATCCGGGATAGTCAGCACGGTTTCATGAGGGGTAAGTCTTGCCTCACAAATTTGATTGAATTCTTTGAGGAGGTAACTAAGTGCGTAGAAGAAGGTGGAGCAGTTCATGTCATATACATGGATTTTAGTAAGGTGTTTGATAAGGTTCCCCATGGTAGGCGCATGAAAAAAGTAAAGTGGTGTGGGATAGAAGGAAGTTTGGCCGATTGGATAAGTAACTGGCTGTATCATAGAAGACAAAGGGTGGTGATGGTGGTGGAGAGAAAATTTTCAGACTGGAGGCTAGTTACCAGCGATGTACCACAAGAGTCAGTGCTGTGTCCTCTGCTATTTGTGATTTTTATCAATGACTTGGAGGAGGTGGCTGAAGGGTGGGTTAGTAAATTTGCTGATGACACCAAGATTGGTGGAGTAGTGGATGAGTTGGAGGGCTCTTGTAGACTGCAAAGAGACATTAATAGGATGTAGAGCTGGGTCGAAAAGTGGCAGATGAAGTTTAACCCTGATAAGTGTGAGGCGATTCATTTTGGTAGGACAAACTTGAATGCAGATCACAGGATCAACAGCAGGGTTCTAAGGAATGTGGAGGAACAGAGAGATCTTGGAGCTCTTTTTCACAGATCTCTGAAGGTTGCCACTCAAGTGGATAGAGCCGTGAAAAAGGCTTATAGTGTGTTAGCGCTTATTAACAGGGAGTTTAAGTTTAAGAGCAGTGCAACTATACAAGACCTCGGTGAGATCACATTCGGAATATTGTGTTCAGTTCTGGTCACCTCACTATAAGAAGGATGTGGAAACATTGGAGAGAGTACAGAGGAAATTTACCAGGATGCTGCCTGGTTTGAAGGGTAGGTCTTATGAGGAAAGATATCGGGAGCTGGGGCTTTTCTCTTTGGAGTGGAGGAAGATGAGAGGCGACTTAATAGAGGTTTATAAGATAATAAGGGGATAGATAAGAGAGGAGATCCAGAGACGATTTCCTCGGGTGGATGTAGCAGTTACTAGGACGCATAAAGTTCCTGGTGGGAGATATAGGAGAGATTTCCAAGGTAAATTCTTTACTCAGAGAGTGGATTGGGGTGTGGGATAGACTGCCTGCTGTGATAGTGGAATCGGACATTTGGGAACTTTCAAGCGGTTTTTGGATAGGTACATGGAACACACCAGAACGATAGGGAGTGGGATAGCTTGATCTTGGGTTTAGACATAGCTCGGCACAACAGCAAGGGCCGAAGGATCTGTACTGTGCTGTACTATTCTATGTTCTATTGGGCTGTTAATTAGCCACAAGAAGACACTTTAAGTTAGAAAGAACTTTTGAGTTCTGTTTTTAAGATAAACCTAGAATGATTTGGACAGGAAGAGGCATCTGGGAAAAGCAAACTTCACAAAAGAACAAAAGTAGGCCCAGGAACCAGGGAGTTGAGAAGAAAAGATTATAAGAAGTTGAAGGAACAAAGAAAAAGAGGTTGAAGAAGGTCATGTTCAGGAGAATTTAAGTAAATGGCAGAGAAAGTGTTCTGAGTTAAAAAGACAGCTCAGGAACCAGAGTTAAAGTCAGCTAGGTGAGAAGCATAGAACATAGAACGTTACAACGCAGAACAGGCCCTTCGGCCTTCGATGTTGCGCTGACCAATTAAGAAAAAGCAATGACCCTCTAATCTAAACCATTCCCTTTTCATCCATAAACTTATGGATGAAAGAACATAAGTTTATGGATTACCTCTTAAACGCCACCAAACTTGGCACATCTACAACTGCCGCAGGCAGGGCATTCCATACCCTTACCACCCTCTGGGTAAAGAACCTACCTCTGACATCCGTCCTATAACTACCACCCCTTAATTTAAGCTATGTCCCCTCGTGCTAGCTTTCTCCATCCTAGGAAAAAGGCTATCACTGTCCACCCTATCTAAACCTCTAATCATCTTATATGTTTCAATAAGGTCTCCTCTTAGCCGCCTTCGTTCTAACGAAAACAACCTCAAATCTCTCAGCCTCTCTTCATAAGATCTGCCCTCCATACCAGGCAACATCCTGGTAAACCTCCTCTGTACCCTCTCCAATGCCTCCACATCTTTCTTATAGTGCGGGGACCAGAACTGCACACAATACTCCAAGTGCGGCCGCACTAGAGTTTTGTACAGCTGCAACATGATGCTGCGGCTCCTAAATTCAATCCCCCTACCAATAAAAGCTAAGACTCCATATGCCTTCTTAACACCTTTATCCACTTGACTGCCTACTTTCAGGGATCTATTGACACATACACCAAGATCCTTCTGTTCCTCAACACTATTAAGAGCCCTACCATTAGCCCTATACTCTACACATTTATTGTTCCTGCCAAAGTGCATTACCTCACACTTTCCACATTAAACTCCATTTGCCACCTCTCGGCCCAGCTCTGCAACTTGTCCAAGTCTCTCTGCAAACTATAACACCCCTCTTCACTATCTACCACTCCACCGACTTTAGTGTCATCTGCAAATTTCTAATCCATCCTTCAATACCCTCATCCAGATCATTTATAAAAATTACAAACAGCAGGGGCCCCAAAACAGACCCCTGAGGTACACCACTTGTCACCGAACTCCAAGATGAATATCTCCCATCAACCACCACCCTCTGGCTTCTATCTGCTAGCCAATTCCTAACCCAATTAGCTAAATCACCCTCTATCCCATACATCTGCATTTTCTGCAGAAGTCTTCCACGGGCCACCTTATCAAACGCCTTACTAAAGTCCATATATACCACATCAACCGCCTTACCCCCATCCACCTCTTTGGTCACTTTTTCAAAAAACTCAATAAGGTTAGTAAGGCACGACCTACCCTTCACAAACCATGCTGACTATCCCCAATCAATTCATTTCTCTCTAAATAACTATAAATCCTATCCCTAATAATTCTCTCCAATACCTTGCCCACAACAGAAGTAAGACTCACTGGCCTATAATTCCCTGGACGGTCTCTCTTCCCCTTCTTGAACAATGGGACCACATTCGCTATCCTCCAGTCCTCCGGAACCACACCCGTAACCAACGACGACCTGAAGATCAGAGCCAGAGCTCTGCAATCGCCTCTCTTGCCTCCCAGAGAATCCTAGGGTAAATCCCGTCCGGCCCAGGGGACTTATCCAACTTCAAACCCTCGAGAATATCTAGCACATCCTATCTACTTCGATACTTTCCAGTTTGCTACCCTGTACCTCAGTGTTCTCCATAACTACATTTACATCACCCTGCGTGAATACCGAAGAGAAATATTTATTCAGTGCCTCTCCAATCTCTTCAGTCTCC
Organism: Sphyrna mokarran; assembly: GCA_024679065.1. NCBI lineage: Eukaryota > Metazoa > Chordata > Chondrichthyes > Carcharhiniformes > Carcharhinidae > Sphyrna > Sphyrna mokarran. The sequence continues at coordinate 284,666 of JAGIQG010000013.1, read as the reverse complement.
ACGCACAACTTCCCACTGCTGTCTATGACTGGCCCTAATCTTGCCCTAACCAATATTCTATTCTTAACATATCTAAAGAAAGCTTTAGGATTCTCCTTAATCCTATCAGCCAAAGTCTTCTCGTGTCCTCTCTTAGCTCTCCTCAATTCACTTTTTAGCTCCCTCCTGGCTAATCTATAGCTATCCATTGCACTAACTGAGCCTTCAAGCCTCATCCTGACATAAGCCTCCTTTTTCCTTTTAACCAGCAAATCAACTTTTTTCGTACACCAAGGTTCTCTTACTCGACCATTTCCTCCTTGCCTGACAGGGACATACTTATCAAGGACTCGCAGTAGCTGCTCCTTGGATAAGCTCCACATTTCAGATGTTCCCAGTCCCTGTAGTTTCCTAGTCCAACCTATGCACCCTAATTCCCTCCTCATGGCCTCATAATTACCATTCCCCCAGCTATAACTACTGCCCCCAGCTTCATGCCTATCTCTATCCATCACTAAGGTGAACGTAACCGAATTGTGGTCACTATCACCAAAATGTTCACCGACTTCCAAGCCTAACACCTGGTCTGGCTCATTGCCCAGCACCAAATCCAATGTAGCCTCACCTCTAGTTGGCCTATCTACATACTGAGTCAAAAAAACCTCCCTGCACACTTTGTACAAAAACTGACCCCTCTAAACGAGCTAGAGCTATAGCTATTCCAATCAATATTAGTAAAGTTAAAGTCCCCCATAACAATTACCCTATTACTTTCACTCCTGACCAGAATTGACTTGGCAATCCTTTCCTCTACCTCTCTAGAACTTTTAGGAGGTCTATAAAAGACTCCCAACAGGGTGATCTCTCCTTTCCTGTTTCTAATCTCAGCCCATACTACCTCAACAGACAAGTCCTCATCAAACTTCTTTTCTGTCACTGTGATACAGTTTTTGACTAATAATGCCACTCCTTCCCCCCTTCTACCTCCTTCTCTACTCCGACTAAAGCATTTGAACCCCGGAACCTGCAACATCCATTCTTGTTCCTGCTCTACCCAAGTCTCTGAAATGGCCACAACATCGAAGTTCCAGGTACTGGTCCAAGCTGCAAGTTCCTCCCCCTTATTGCGAATACTCCTTGCATTAAAGTATACGCATTTCAAACCATGCCCTACCCCCCCCGTACGCTGCTGTGTTTTACAGCTTTCCTCTATGACCCCCTTACTCTCATCCCTCTTAGCACCCCAACTACTTAGGATCCCACCCCCCCCAAATCAGTTTAAAGCCCCCTGCATAGCCTTAGCAAATTTTCCCCCCAAGATATTAGTTCCCCTCTGGTTCAGGTGTAGACCATCTCTCTTGTAGAGGTCCCACCTATCCCAGAATGAGTCCCAATTATTCAGGAACCTGAACCCCTCCCTCCTGCACCATCCCCGCAGCCACGAGTTCAAACATTCCCTCTCTCTATTCTTCTCTAAACTATCCCTAGGCACAGGCAAGAGTCCAGAGATAACCACTCTGCCAGTTTTGGCCCTAAGCTTCCACCCCAACTCCATAAATTTCTGTTTAATACCTCCTTCCCTCGTCCTTCCTATATCATGTGTCCCTACATGAACTATGACTTGGGGTTGACTCCCCTCTCCCTTAAGAATCTTAAAAACCCGATCTGCGACATCCTGGACTCCAGCCCCTGGGAGGCAACACACCAGCCCTGAGTCACTTTTATTACTATTTACTCTCCAAATATTACTATTTACTCTTATTGACTTGATTGCCAACTTTCAGGGATCTATGCACATATAGACCAAGATCCCTCTGTTCTTCAACACTATTAAGAGTCCTACCATTAGCCCTATACTCTACACATTTGTTATTCCTGCCAAAGTGAATTACCTCACACTTTTCCACATTAAACTCCATTTGCCACCTCTTGGCCCAGCTCTGCAACTTGTCCAAGTCTCTCTGCAAACTATAACACCCCTCTTCACAATCTACCACTCCTCCGACTTTGGTGTCATCCACAAATTTACTAATCCATCCTTCAATACCCTCATCCAGATCATTTATAAAAATTACAAACAGCACGGGCCCCAAAACAGATTCCTGAGGTACACCACTTGTAACCAAACTCCATGATGAATAATTTCCGTCAACCACCACCCTCTGTCTTCTATCAGCTAGCCAATTCCTAATCCAATTAGCTAAATCACCCTCAGTCCCATACATCTGCATTTTCTGTAGAAGCCTTCCATGGGGCACCTTATCGAACGCCTTACTAAAGTCCATATATACCACATCAACTGCCTTTTATTGGTTGGGGCAAAGTATTGGAAAGAATTATTAGGGATAGGATTTATAGTTATTTAGAGAGAAACGAATTGATTGGGGATAGTCAGCATGGTTTTGTGAAGGGTAGGTCGTGCCTTACTAACCTTATTGAGTTTTTTGAAAAAGTGACCAAAGAGGTGGATGGGGATAAGGCAGTTGATGTGTTTCTCAATCAATTCATTTCTCTCTAAATAACTATAAATCCTATCCCTAATAATTCTTTCCAATACTTTGCCCACAACAGAAGTAAGACTCACCGGTTTATAATTCCCAGGAAGGTCTCTATTCCCCTTCTTGAACAATGGGACCACATTCGCTATCCTCCAGTCTTCCGGTACTATACCTGTAACCAACAACGACCTGAAGATCGGAGCCAGAGACTCTGCAATTGCCTCTCTCGCCTTCCAGAGAATCCTAGGGTAAATCCCGTCCGGCCCAGGGGACTTATCTAACTTCAAACCTTCAAGAATATCTAGCACATCCTCCTTATCTACTTCAATACTTTCCAGTTTACAACCCTATATCTCAGTGTTCTCCACAACTACATTTACATCTCCCTGCGTGAATACCGAAGAGAAATATTTGTTCAGTGCCTCTCCAATCTCTTCAGGCTCCACGCACAACTTCCCACTGCTGTCTCTGACTGGCCCTAATCTTCTATTCTTAACATATCTAAAGAAAGCTTTAGGATTCTCCTTGATCGTATCATAGAACATAGAACAATACAGCACAAACAGGCCCTTCGGCCCACGAGTTGCGCCGATCACATCTACCAATCCACAGACCTATCTATAACCCCCTATCCTATTCTTTTCCATATACTCATCCAGAAGTCTCTTAAAAGACCCCAGTGAGTTTGCCTCAACAACCTCCGATGAAAGTCAGTTCCATTCACTCACCACCCTCTGAGTGAAAAACCTACCCCTGACACCTTAAATCTGTGTCCTCTCGTATTTACCATTTCAGCTCGGGGAAATAGTCTCTGAGAGTCCACCCTATCAGTCCCTCTCAACATTTTATAAACCCCTATCAGGTCACCTCTCAACCTATGTCTCTCCAGTGAGAAGAGTCCCTGCTCCCTCAACCTATCTTCATAAGGCCTGCCTCCCAATCCAGGCAGCATCCTTGTAAATCTCCTCTGAACTCTCTCAATAGCCTCTACATCCTTCCTATAATGAGGCGACCAGAACTGCGCACAATACTCCAACTGGGCTATCAGCCAAAGTTTTTTTGTGTCCTCTTTTAGCTTTTCTCAACTCACTCTTTAGCTCTTTAAGCAAGATATCAAAGGTTAAAAAAAAGTTTGGTGACATCTTAGTACAGTTGGTGAAGCAGTGGCTTTCTTCCAGTATTGCTGGATAATTGGAGATTGTGTGCAAGTTTGAATGCATGTGGCAATCTGAGAAAGACAGAGGAATACTTTGTGGGTGTGCAAACATAGAACATTCTCAGGCAAACCAGTATAATGAAGGAAGGGTTATGTGTCTTAAAATACATTAAGGTAGATAAGTGAATAGGCATATGAATGGCAGATGCAATATAATGTGGACAAATATGAGATTATCCACTTTGGTAGTAATAATTGGACAAATTATTACTTGAATGGATGTAATATCTGGCTAGCAGATAGAAGACAGAGGGTGGTGGTTGATGGGAGATATTCATCGTGGAGTTCGGTGACAAGTGGTGTACCTCAGGGGTCTGTTTTGGGGCCCCTGCTGTTTGTAATTTTTATAAATGATCTGGATGAGGGTATTGAAGGATGGATCAGTAAATTTGCAGATGACACTAAAGTTGGTGGAGTGGTAGATAGTGAAGAGGGGTGTTATAGTTTGCAGAGAGACTTGGACAAGTTGCAGAGCTGGGCCGAGAGGTGGCAAATGGAGTTTAATGTGGAAAAGTGTGAGGTAATGCACTATGGCAGGAATAATAAATGTGTAGAGTATAGGGCTAATGGTAGGATTCTTCATAGTGTTGATGAACAGAGGGATCTTGGTGTGTATGTGCATAGATCCCTGAAAGTAGGCAGTCAAGTCGAGAAGGTTGTTAAGAAGGCATATGGAGTCTTAGCTTTTATTGGTAGGGGGATTGAATTTCGGAGCCGCAACGTCATGTTGCAACTGTACAAAACTCTAGTGCGGCCGCACTTGGAGTATTGTGTGCAGTTCTGGTCCCCGCATTATAAGAAAGATGTGGAGGCATTGGAGAGGGTACAGAGGAGGTTTACCAGGATGTTGCCTGGTATGGAGGGCAGGTCTTATGAAGAGAGGCTGAGGGATTTGAGGTTGTTTTCGTTAGAAAGGAGGCGGCTAAGAGGGGACCTAATCGAAACATATAAGATGATTAGAGGTTTAGATAGGGTGGACAGTGATAGCCTTTTTCCTAGGATGGAGAAAGCTAGCACGAGGGGACACAGCTTTAAATTAAGGGGTGATAGTTATAGGACGGATATCAGAGGTAGGTTCTTTACCCAAAGGGTGATTTGGGAGTGGAATGCCCTGCCTGCAGCAGTTGTAGATGCGCCAAGTTTGGTGGTGTTTAAGAGGTTAGTTGATAAGTACATGGAAGAGAAGGGAATGGTTTAGTTTGGAGGGGCATTGCTTTTTATATTGGTGGGCACAACATTGAAGGCCAAAGGGCCTGTTCTGTGCTGTAATGTTCTATGTTCTAAATTGGACTTTGACAAAGGGTCACCTGGATTCAAAACTTCAGCTCTTTTCTCTCCTTACAAATGCTGCCAGACCTGCTGAGATTTTCCAGCATTTTCTGTTTTGGATACTTAATGAGACCTTGATGTCCCCATGCATCAGTCATAGAACATAAAATATAGAACACGACAGCACAAACAGGCCCTTCGGCCCAAAAGTTGCGCCCATCATATCCATACCTACCAAGCCATAGAATTATCTGTAACTCCCAATTCCATTAAATCCCATGTACTCATCGAGAAATCTCCTAAAAAAAACCCCAACGAGTTCGCCTCTACCACCACCAACGGCGGCCAATTCCACTTACTCACCACCCTCTGAATGAAAAACTTACCCCTGACATCTCCTCTGTACCTGCTCCCCAGCACCTTAAACCTGGGTCCTCTTGTAGGAAAGGGAAATAGCCTTTGAGAATCCACCCTATCTATACCTCTCAGCATTTATAAACTTCTATCAGGTTGCCTCTCAACCTTCGTCTGTCCAGGGAGAAAAGACCGAGTTCCCTCAACCTTTCTTCATTAGTCCTTGAAAGTAAGTGCACAGGATGGAAATTGCTGGGACCTTGAGAGAAATCTTTGTATCCTCACTGGCTACAGGAAAGGTCCCAGAGGACTGGAGAATAGCCAATGTTGTTCCTTTGTTTAAGAAGGGTAAAAGGAATAATCCAGCTAATTACAGGCCAGTGAGCTTTACATCAGTGGCAGGGAGATTATTGGAGAGGATTCTTCGAGACAAGATTTACTCCCACTTGGAAATAACTGGATGTAATAGTGAGAGGCAACATGGTTTTATGAAGGAGAGTTTGTGTCTCACTCACTTGATCAAGTTTTTCAAGAAAGTGATAAAGGTGATTGATGAGGGTAGAGCAGTACATGTTGTCTACATGGACTTCAGTAAGGCCTTTGGCAAGGTCCCTCATGCCAAACTGTTGCAGAAGGTGAAGTTGCACGCATGGGATCAGAGGTGAGCTGACAAGGTGGATACAAAACTGGCTCAGTGAAAGACTGAGGGTAGCAGTGGAAGGGTGTGTTTTTGAATGGAGGGTTGTGACAAGTGACGTTCTTCAGGGATTAGTGCTGAGACCTTTGCTATTTGAATATATATAAATAATTTGGAAGAAAATGTAACTGGTTTAATTAGTAAGTTTGTGGACAACACAAAGGTTGGTGGATTTGTGGATAGTGATGAGGATCATCAAAAGACACAGCAGAATATAGATCAGTTGGAATCTTGGGTGGAGAGATGGCAGATGGAGTTTAATATAGTTACATGTGAGGGAATGCATTTTGGAGGGCCTAATACAGAAAGAAAATATACAGTAAATGGCTGAACCCTTAAGAGAATTGATAGGCAGAGGGATCTGGATGTACAGGTACAGAGATCACCGAAAATGGCAAAGCAGATGGAGAAGGTAGTCAAGAAGGGATATAGTATCTTGCTTTCATTGGCCAGGCCGTTGAGTTTAAAAATTGGCAAGTCATGTTGCAGCTTTATAGAATCTTAGTTAGGTCGCACTTGGAATATAGTGTTCAATTCTGGTCGCCACACTACCAGAAGGATGTAGAGGCTTTGGAGAGGGTACAGAAAAGATTTACCAGGATGTTGCCTGGTATGGAGAGCATTAGCTATGAGGACAGCTTGGGAAAGCTTGGTTTGTTCTCGATGGAGGTTAAGGGATGACCTGATAGAAGTCTATAAAATTATGAGGGGCATGGACAGAATTGATAGTCAGAAGCTTTTTCCCAGGATGGAAGAGTCAATTAACTAGAGGGCATAGGTTTAAGGTGCAAGGGTCAAGGTTTAAAGGAGATGTATGAGACTTTTTTTTTACATAGAGCGCGGTGGATGCCTGGAACTCATATCGGGGGAGATAGTTGAAGCAGATACAGTAGTGATTTTTAAGGGGCATCCTGACAAATATATGAATAGGATGGGAATAGAGGGATACGGTCCCAGAAGGGTTGGGTGTTTCAGTTCTGTTGGGCAGCATGGTCGATGCAGGCTTGGAAGGCCGAAGGGCCTGTAATTTTCTTTGTTCTTTGTATACCTGAAGCAAAACATGTATGCTCACAGTAATGTTCAATTTGGTTTATTATTGTCACACGTATTAGTGAAAAGTATTGTTTCTTGTGCGCTATACTGACAAAGCATACTGTACATAGGGAAAGTAGAGAGTGCAGAATGTAGGGTTAGTCACACTAGGGTGTAGAGAAAGAGCAATTGAGTGTGAGATAAGTCCATTCAGATGTCTGATGGTAGCAGGGATGAAACTGTTCTTGAGTGGGTTGGTACATGACCTCAGACGTTTGTATCTTTTCCTTTGTGGATAAAGGTAGAAGAGAGAATGTCCAGGCCGTGAGGGGCCTTTGATTATATCAGCTGCTTTTTTGAGGCAGCAGGAAGTGCAAACAGTGTCAATGGATGGAACGTTGGTTTGAGTGATGGAGTGGGCTTCATTCATGACCCTTTGTAGTTTATTGCTGCCTTCGACAGAACAGGAGCCACACTAACCTATGATACAACCAGAAAGAATGCTTCCTATGCTGCATCTGCAGAAATTGGTGAAAGTTGTAGCAGACGTACTGAATTTCGTTAGCCTCTGAGAAAATAGAGGCATTGGTGGGCTTTCTTACCTATAGTGTCCACATAAAGGTTCCAGAACAGCTTGTTGGTGACTTGAACACTTAAAACCTTGAAGCTCTTGACCCTTTCTACTTCATCTCGATTGACGTGGGACGTAGCTTTAAATTAAGGGGTGGTAGTTATAGGACGGATGTCAGAGGTAGGTTCTTTACCCAGAGGGTGGTTAGGGTATGGAATGCCCTGCCTGCTGCAGTTGTAGATGCGCCAAGTTTGGGGGCGTTTAAGAGGTCAGTAGATAAGTTTATGGATGAAAAGGGAATGGTTTAGGTTAGAGGGTCATTGCTTTTTCTTAATTGGTCGGCGCAACATCGAAGGCTGAAGGGCCTGTTCTGCGCTGTAATGTTCTATGTTGATGCCAATGCTTCCTGATGTTGATGACTATCTCAATCGTTTTGTTGACGTTGAGGGGAAGGTTATTGTTGCCGCACCAGTTACCAGATTCTCTATCTTATTTCTGTACTCTGTCTCGTCATTGTTTGAGATCCAAATCACTATGGTGGTGTCGTCAGCAAATTTGAAAATGGAATTGGAGGGGAATTTGGCCACACGGTTATAGGTATATAAGGAGTATAGTAAAGGGCTGAGAACATAGCCTTGTGGGGTATCGGCGTTGAGGATGATTATAGAGGAGGTATTGTTGCCTATCCTAATTTCATAATCAAATGAAGTTGGGGTTTAGGCTAACTTCATTCTATACCTTGGATTTCTGATCTGTTCCCTAACATTCGATGGGCCAAATGGCTCCTTTGTTTTATGGTCTGACTTGTGAGCAGCTTTCTTTGCAGCCATCCTTTGCGATTGACTAAGGGGAAATGGCTGGTGAACAAGGGGGTTCCCTTTAATTGAAGCGCCCTATCACTAATGTGCTGAGGGGATGGTGTGACTAGTGAATCAGAGGCTGCCAGACACCAATCCAACATGAATTCCCTGAGCTCAAACTTGTTTGCCTAAATACCATACAATACAGGGCAAAAATTTAGCACTGCCATTGGCAGATTCAGCCCCGGTTATTTATCCTGTCATCGGCCTTTGCCAATTTCCCAGGAAAATCTCACTAGGTGAGTTTGACTGTACTCATGCAATACACACTTCACCTTAACACAACATGGTAAGTCACAGAAGTAGCCATTCAGCCCAACTGGCCCATTTCTCATTAGAAAACAAATATCACGCTATGTTAAAGCTTTATAAAGACAACAACTGTTTAAATCACATCAATAATATTGAAGTTTTGCTAATATTCCACATAGGAAACTGTCTTACGGTAAAGAAATGGCAGAGAGTAACATGCGGGAAAGTTTCGTGTGCTTTATTCCGACCACATTGTTGTTGGCTTTTGGTCCAGAATGTCATTAACTTGTCCCAGAGTGGACCTGATGGACACAGATATAGAACATATTCTTGTGGGATGAGATCATCTAAAGTGGGGTCATTCCGGTGAGCAAATATCCTGTTGAAAAAAAATTCCTCATCAATTTACGTGAGATGAAACTTCAAGTGGATCAAACTGGACAATCACAATCAAACAGCTTCCTTTAAAAAGGGGACTGAGGAACCCAATGGCCTCTGTAAATTCCAACATTCAAATTGCAATGGCAAAGAATGTGCAATAGCAGAAGTGAATCATAAATCCAGATATTCACAGAATGTGAAAGCCTGGAGGACTGGCCCTTTTCCCATCACACTTCCAAATGACCAGTCCACTTTCAGTAGGGATTACTGATGACTCAAACGGATCTGCATCCAAGCCTCAGCTTTTCACCATATTTATAAATAATGAAGACAAAAGAAGAATGAAAGTCTCATGTCTAATTTCTGACAACATAAGTTACAATAAATAATGGAGATTGGATTAGAAAGTTACAAAGAGCATTAATAGACCAAAGTGTTTTTTTTCAAATAGTGAGAAGCTACAAACTGTGGAGGAAGAGAGAGGGTTATGGAATGAAGCACAGAGATCACTAAGAGTTTGTGAAAGTAAATTAAAAACTTGCATTTAGAACATAGAACACTACAGCACAAACAGGCCCTTCGACCCACAAGTTGTGCCGAACACATCAAAAACCTACCCAGCCATAGACCTATCTATAACCCCCAATCCCATTGGATCCCATATACTCATCCAGAAGTCTTTTAAAAGACCCCAGCGAGTTTGCCTCGACCACCACCGACGGCAGCCGATTCCATTCACTCACCACCCTCTGCGTGAAAAACTTTCCCCTAGCATCCCCTCTGTACTTGCTTCCCTGCACCTTAAATCTGTGCCCTCTCGTCGCGACCATTTCAGCCCTGGGAAATAGTCTCTGAGAGTCCACCCTATCTAATCCTCTCAACATCTTGTAAACCTCTATCAGGTCGCCTCTCCACCTTCGTCTCTCCAGGGAGAACAGTCCCAGCTCCCTCAACCTGTCTTCATAAGGCATGCCTCCCAATCCAGGCAACATCCTTGTAATCTCCTCTGCACCCTTTCAATAGCTTCCACGTCCTTCCTATAGTGAGGCGACCAGAACTGCGCACAGTACTCCAAGTGTGGTCTGACAAGGGTGCTATAAAGCTGCAGCATTACTTCCTGACTCCTGAACTCAATCCCTCAATGAATGAAGGCCAGTACACCGTAAGCTTTCTTAACCACATCCTCCACCTGGGAGGCCGATTTGAGAGTCTTATGGACCCGGACCCCAAGATCCCTCTGCTCTTCCACACATCTAAGACTCCTACCTTTGATAGTGTACTCATTCATCCCGTTGGATCTGCCAAAATGGACCACAACACATTTATCCGCGTTGAAGTCCATCTGCCACTTCTCCGTCCAGTCTTGCATCCTGTCGATGTCATGCTGCAACTTCTGACATCCCTCCAGACCATCCACAACACCACCGACCTTCGTGTCATCGGCGAACTTACTCACCCATCCCTCCACTGCCTCATCCAGGTCATTTATGAAAATGACAAACAGCAAGGGTCCTAGAACAGATCCCTGGGGCACTCCACTGGTGACCGACCTCCATGCAGAAAAAGAGCCATCCACAACCACCCTCTGCCTTCTGCAGGCAAGCCAGTTCTGGATCCACAAGGCCAAAGCCCCTTGGATACCATGGCCTCTCACCTTCTCAAGAAGTCTTGCATGTGGGACCTTGTCAAATGCCTTGCTGAAGTTCATGTACACCACGTCCACTGCTCTTCCTTCGTCAATGTGTTCAGTCACATTTTCGAAGAACTCAATTAAGCTCGTAAGGCACGACCTGCCTTTTACAAAACCATGTTGACTATTTCTAATCAACCTAAACTTCTCCAAATGTTTGTAAATCTTGTCCCTCAGAAGCCTCTCCATCAGCTTACCAACCACTGAGGTCAGACTCACCGTCGGTAATTTCCAGGACTATCCCTGTTCCCTTTCTTGAAAATAGGGACCACATCTGCAATCCTCCAAACCTCCGGAACCTCTCCCATCTCCATCGATGACGCAAAGATCATCGCCAGGGGCTCTGCAATGACATCCCTCACCTCCCACAATAACCTGGGGTACATCCCATCTGGTCCCGGAGACTTGCCTATCATGATAGCATTTAAAAGTTCTAACACATCCGCTTCCTTAATATCTACATACTCAATCTTTTCAGTCTGCCGCAAACTTGTAGTGCATCCTTCCAGATCACTTTCCACCGTGAATACTGAGGCAAAGTACTCATTAAGCACCTCTGCCATTTCTTCCGGTTCCATACAGACTTTCCCCCTTCACCTTTTATAGGTCCTATCCCTTCTCGTCTCATCCTTTTACTTTTCACATATTTGTAGAAGGCCTTGGGATTCTCCTTAATCCTACCAGCCAAGGCCTTCTCATGACCCCTTCTGGCTCTCCTAATTTTCTTTTTAAGCTCTCTTCTATAAGCCTTGTACTTCTCTAGATTCCCAACATCTCCTAGCTCTTTGAACCTTTTATACACCTTTCTTTTCTTCCTGACTATGTTCACCACAGCCTTCGTGCACCACGGTTCCTGCGTCCTGCCAAAACCTCCTTGTCTCACCGGAACGTTGTCGTGCAAAGCTCCAGACAAGCATTCCTTGAATATCTGCCACCTTCCTTCTGTGTTTTTCCCCAAGAACACCTCCTTCCAGTTTATTCTCCCCAACATCTGCCTGATGTCTTCATATTTCCCCTTATTCCAGACGAACACCTTCCTAGCCTGCCTGATCCTATCCTTTTCCAATGCAAGGGTGAAGGAGATAGAATTATGATCTCCATCCCCAAGATGCTCTCCTACCGAGAGCTCCATCACCTGTCCTGGTTCATTAGCTAGTACCGGGTCCAGTACAGCCTCTCCTCTCATAGGCTTGTCCACGTGCTGTGTCAGGAAACCCTCCTGAACACACCTAACAAACTCCTCCCCATCCAAACCCCTTACCCTTGGGATATTCCAGTCGATGTTTGGGAAATGAAGTCTCCCATCACAACAACTCTGTTATTTCTACATCTCTCCAGTATCTGTTTCCCTATCTGCACCTCAACTTCCCTGTCACTATTGGGCGGCCTACAGAATACACCCAGCAACGTCACCGACCCTTTGCTATTCCTAACTTCCACCCACAGAGACTCTGTAGACATTCCCTCCTCGGTATCCACCTTCTCTGCAGCCATGACACTGTCCCTGATCAAAAGTGCCACTCCACCACCTCTTTTGCCTCCCTCCCTGTCCTTCCTGAAGGATCTGAATCCCGGGACCTGTAGTACCCAGTCCTGTCCCTGAGACATCCAAGTCTCTGTAATGGCCACCACATCATAATCCCAAGCAGCAATCCACGCCCTAAGTTCATCCACCTTATTTACTACACTCCTGGCATTAAAATAGACACAGCTCAGTCCCTCAGACTGGGCATTTTCCTTCTCCCCCACTCGTCTAACCTGCCTCTCATCCTGCCTAGAGTCCTTCCCTACCTGGGAGCTAACTTCCTTGCTCCCTGTCTCCACATCACTATTCCCTCCCCCTAACCTTTCTAGTTTAAAGTCCCCCCAGTAGCCCTAGCCAGTCTTCCCGCCAAGATATTAGTCCCCCTGGGATTCAGCTGCCACCTGTCTTTGCTGTACAGGTCACACCTGCCCCTAAAGAGGTCCCAATGATCCAGGAACCGGAATCCCTGCCCCCTGCTCCAGTCCTTCAGCCACGTATTCAACCTCCACCTCATACTATTCCTGCTCTCACTCTCCCGAGGCGCAGGCAGCAATCCTGAGATTACTACCTTCGCTTTCCTCTCTCTCAGCTGCCTACCCATTCCCTATAATCCCTTTTTATGTCCACTTCCCTCTTCCTGCCTATGTCAGTAGTACCTACATGTACTACAACTTCCAGTTCCTCACCCTCCCCTTTCAGGATGTCCGGGACGCGACCAGAGACCTCCCGAATCCCAGCTCCAGGGAGACATACCACCATCCGCGACTCCTGTCTGCGTCCACAAAAACGCCTGTCCGCCCCCCTCACTAGGGAGTCCCCTATAAGCACTGCCTTTTTGCTGTTTTTTAGGTTTTTGTTTTTGTTCAGCTCCAGGGAGCTGGCCACCGCTGCCTCCCTTGGATGAGCTGTCCCCCACAGTAGTACTCAGCCAAGAGTACTTATTTTGAAGGGGGACATCCACCGGTGTACTTTCCATCACCTGAGGTTTCCCCTTCCTAATAGTTACCCATGTGCCTTCTTCCCTTTGCCCTGGTGTGACTACTTGTCTGTAGCTCCTATCAATAATCTCCTCATTCTCCCTAATGAGTCGACGGTCCTCAAGCTGCATTTTCAGTTCTTTTACCTGGTCCCGTAGGGATTGCAGCTCCACACAGCGATCACAGGTATGGACATCGGGGAGACCAGGAGCCTCCAAGACCTCCCACATGTTACACTGGCAACAACATGCTGGCCTCACACCCATGCTTGCCCCTTTTTAGTAACCCAGAGAAAAAAAAAAGTAAGAAAGATTAAAACTTACCTTGCCTCCCCTTTTTGCTTAGGCTCTGAGCCAAGGACCTTACAGCTCACACAAAAACAAACTTACCTGCTCCTTCTCAGAGCTCTCCTCTCTCTCTTTTTTAGGTTAGAGGAGGAGGGGGGTGTTGGGATACTCTACTTGTGTAGAGTATCGGGATTCCACACCACCCCAATTTATTGTGAGGTTGAAAAAAAAAACTACACTACCCAAGGTGCTTTGCAACACCTTGCGGGTTTAAAAAGTTTAAAAAAACTAGTAAAATTTAGACTTAAAAATCGCTCTACTCACTCACAAGCTCTCCACTCGCAAATCGCTGCCTCTCCACAGTGCTCCCAAGGAACAATTAGCATTTATATAGTCCTTTCAGAACATCTCATCTTCACCAGCCACAAATTACTTTTGGAATGCTGTCGCTAATGCAAGGTAGGAAATACAGTAGCCAATTTATGCACAACAACATCCAACAAACCAAACTGTAGGAATGTCAGATTTTGTTTGCAATGTTGATTGATTGATAGATGTTGGCTAGGCATCAGGATGAACTAACCCTTGTTTTTCTGTGAAGTAGTTCTCTGAAATCTTTCACACTTTCAAGAAAAGACAAGGACTTGATTTAACATTAACTTGATTTACAGGCACAGCCAGTGTGAGTGGAGAGGGGTTAATTACATGTTAACTTGATTTAACATCACATTTGAAAGGTAGCATCTCTGACACTGCAGCACTGCAGTAGTGGGGCCATCTTAGATTTCTGTGCTGAAATTTCTGAAATGGAATTTCATTCCAGAACTTTCTGATTTGAATGTTGAGATGCCGGCATTAGACTTAGGTGGGCGTTGGACTGAGTAAGAAGTCTCACAACACCACGTTAACTCCAACAGGTTCATAAGGTATCACGAGCTTTCATAGTCTTGTGGAGAGGTGGGTTCACAAACATATGTAGACGGAGACACAATCGCAAGAAAATGGTTGGAATGCAAGTCTTTATGGCTAATTGAGTCTTTACAGGCACAGCCAGTGTGAGTGGAGAGGGGTTAATTACATGTTAAAGAGATGTGAATTGTCTCAAGCCAGAACAGTTAGTAGGATTTTGCAAACCGAGGCCACATTGGTATTCACGCAGGGAGATGTAAATGTAGTTGTGGAGAACACTGGGATACAGGATTGTAAACTGGAAAGTATTGAAGTAGATAAGGAGGGTGTGCTAGATATTCTTGAGGGTTTGAAGTTAGATAAGTCCCCTGGGCCGGATGGGATTTACCCTAGGATTCCATGGGAGGCGAGAGAGGCGATTGTAGAGCCTCTGGCTCTGATCTTCAGGTCGTTGTTGGTTACAGGTATAGTGCCGGAGGACTGGAGGATAGCGAATGTGGTCCCATTGTTCAAGAAGGGGAATAGAGACTTCCCTGGGAATTATAGACCAGTGAGTCTTACTTCTGTTGTGGGCAAAGTATTGGAAAGAATTATTAGGGATTGGATTTATGTTATTTAGAGAGAAATGAATTGATTGGGGATAGTCAGCATGGTTTTGTGAAAAGTAGGTCGTGCCTTACTAACCTTATTGAGTTTTTTGAAAAAGTGACCAAAGAGGTGGATGGGGGTAAGGCAGTTGATGTGGTATATATGGACTTTAGTAAGGCGTTCGATAAGGTGGCCCATGGAAGGCTTCTGCAGAAAATGCAGATGTATGGGATTGAGGGTGATTTAGCTAATTGGATCAGGAATTGGCTAGCAGATAGAAGACAGAGGGTGGTGGTTGATGGAAATTATTCATCATGGAGTTCGGTTACAAGTGGTGTACCTCAGGGATCTGTTTTGGGGCCCCTGCTGTTTGTAATTTTTATAAATGATCTGGATGAGGGTATTGAAGGATGGATTAGTAAATTTGCGGATGACACCAAAGTCGGAGGAGTGGTAGATAGTGAAGAGGGGTGTTATAGTTTGCAGAGAGACTTGGACAAGTTGCAGAGCTGGGCCGAGAGGTGGCAAATGGAGTTTAATGCGGAAAAGTGTGAGGTAATTCACTTTGGCAGGAATAACAAATGTGTAGAGTATAGGGCTAATGGTAGGACTCTTAATAGTGTTGATGAACAGAGGGATCTTGGTGTATGTGTGCATAGATCCCTGAAAGTTGGCAATCGAGTCGATAAGGTTGTTAAGAAGGCATACGGAGTCTTAGCTTTTATTGGTAGGGGGATTGAATTTCGGAGCCGCAACGTCATGTTGCAACTGTACAAAACTCTAGTGCGGCCGCACTTGGAGTATTGTGTGCAGTTCTGGTCCCCACATTATAAGAAAGATGTGGAGGCATTGGAGAGGGTACAGAGGAGGTTTACCAGGATGTTGCCTGGTATGGAGGGCAAGTCTTATGAAGAGAGGCTGAGGGATTTGAGGTTGTTTTCGTTAGAAAGAAGGCGGCTAAGAGGAGACCTTATTGAAACATATAAGATGATTAGAGGTTTAGATAGGGTGGACAGTGATAGCCTTTTTCCTAGGATGGAGAAAGCTAGCACGAGGGGACATAGCTTTAAATTAAGGGGTGGTAGTTATAGGACGGATGTCAGAGGTAGGTTCTTTACCCAGAGGGTGGTAAGGGTATGGAATGCCCTGCCTGCTGCAGTTGTAGATGCGTCAAGTTTAGGGGCATTTGAGAGGTCAGTAGATAAGTTTATGGATGAAAAGGGAATGGTTTAGGTTAGAGGGTCATTGCTTTTTCTTAATTGGTCGGCGCAACATTGAAGGCCAAAGGGCCTGTTCTGCGCTGTAATAGAACATAGAACACTACAGCACAAACAGGCCCTTCGGCCTGCAAGTTGTGCCGAACACATCAAAACCTACCCAGCCATAGACCTATCTATAACCCCCAATCCCATTGGATCCCTTATACTCATCCAGAAGTCTTTTAAAAGACCCCAGCGAGTTCGCCTCGACCACCACCGACGGCAGCTGATTCCATTCACTCACCACCCTCTGAGTGAAAAACTTTCCCCTAGCATCCCCTCTGTACTTGCTTCCCTGCACCTTAAATCTGTGCCCTCTCGTCGCGACCATTTCAGCCCTGGGAAATAGTCTCTGAGAGTCCACCCTATCTATTCCTCTCAACATCTTGTAAACCTCTATCAGGTCGCCTCTCAACCTTCGTCTCTCCAGGGAGAACAGTCCCAGCTCCCTCAACCTGTCTTCATAAGGCATGCCTCCCAATCCAGGCAACATCCTTGTAAATCTCCTCTGCACCCTTTCAATAGCTTCCACGCCCTTCTTATAGTGAGGCGACCAGAACTGCACACAGTACTCCAAGTGTAGTCTGACAAGGGTCCTATAAAGCTGCAGCATTACCTCCTGACTCCTAAACTCAATCCCTCGATGAATGAAGGCCAGTACATCATAAGCTTTCTTAACTCTATGTAATGTTCTATGTTCTACATGGTGGGGGTTACACATAGTGTGACATGAACCCAAAATCCTGGTTGAGGCCATCCTCACGTGTGAGGATCTTGATTGTCAGTTTCTGCCAGGCCAGGATATAGAGTCTTTAGAGAGGGTACAGAAAGGATTTGCCAGCATGTTGCTTGATATGGTAGGCATTAGTTATGAGGAGAGGTTGGAGAAACTTGGTTTATTCTCACTGAAACGATGGAGGTTGAGGGGTGACCTGAAAGAAGTCTATAAGATAATGAGGGGCCTGGAGAGAATGGATAGTCAGAAGCTTTCTCCCAGGGTGGAAGAGTTAATTACTAGGGTGTATAGATTGAAGGTGCAAGGGGCAAGATTTAAAGGAGATGTACGAGGCAGATCTTTTACACAGAGAGTGATGGGTGCCTGGAACTCGCTGCTGGGTAAAGTAATGGGGTTTAGATGGGGACACATTTGTTAGATGTGTTCAGGTGGGTTTGTGGTATGTGGATAAGCTGACAAAGGAAAGAGGCCGTACTTGATTTGGTATGGGAAAATGAGCCTAGTCAAGTATCAGATCTCTCAGTGGGAGAGCATTTTGGAGACAGTGATCATAATTTTATCTCCTTTACAATAGTGTTGGAGAGAAATAGGATCAGACAAGTTAGAAAAGTGTTTAATTGGAGTAAGGGAAATTATGAGGCTGTCAGGCAGGAAATTGGAGGCTTAAATTGGAGGCTTAGGCATGAAGCTGGGGGCTGTAGTTATAGCTGGGGGAAGGGTAATTATGAGGCCATCAGGAGAGAATTAGGGTGCGTAGATTGGACTAGGGAACTACAGGGACTGGGAACATCTGGAATGTGGTGCTTATTCAAGGAGCAGCTGCTGAGAGTCCTTGATAAGTATGTCCCTGTCAGGCAGGGAGGAAATGGACGAGTAAGAGAGCCTTGGTGTACGAAAAGAGTTGATTTGCTGGTTAAGAAGAAAAAGGAGGCTTATGTCAGGATGAGGCTTGAAGGCTCAGGTAGTGCAATGGATAGCTATAGATTAGCTAGGAAGGAGGTAAAAAGTGAATTGAGGAGAGCTAAGAGGGGACACGAGAAGATGTTGGCTGATAGGATTAAGGAGAATCCTAAAGCTTTCTTTCGATATGTTAAGAATAGAAGATTGGTTAGGGCAAGATTAGGGCCAGTCATAGACAGCAGTGGGAAGTTGTGCGTGGAGCCTGAAGAGATTGGTGAGGCACTGAATAAATATTTCTCTTCGGTATTCACGCAGAGTGCTGGAAATGTAGCTGTGGAGAGCACTGAGGTACAGGGTTGCAAATTGGGGAGTATTGTAGTAGATAGGGAGGATGTGTTAGAAATTCTCGAGGGTTTGAAGTTGGATAAGTCCCCTGGGCCGGACGGGATTTACCCTAGGATTCTCTGGGAGGCAAGAGAGGAGATTGCAGAGCCTCTGGCTCTGATCTTCAGGTCCTCGTTGGTTACGGGTGTGGTTCCGGAGGACTGGAGGATGGCGAATGTGGTCCCATTGTTTAAGAAGGGGAAGAGAGACCTTCCTGGGAATTATAGGCCAGTGAGTCTTACTTCTGTGGTGGGCAAGGTATTGGAGAGAATTATTAGGGATAGGATTTATAGTTATTTAGAGAGAAATGAATTGATTGGGGATAGTCAGCATGGTTTCGTGAAGGGTAGGTCATGCCTTACTAACCTCATTGAGTTTTTTGAGAAAGTGACCAGAGAGGTGGATGGGGGTAAGGCGGTTGATGTAGTATATATGGACTTTAGTAAGGCGTTTGATAAGGTGGCCCATGGAAGACTTCTACAGAAAATGCAGATGTGTGGAATAGAGGGTGATTTAGCTAATTGGATTAGGAATTGGCTGGCAGATAGAAGACAGAGGGTGGTGGTTGATGGGAGATATTCATCGTGGAGTTCGGTGACGAGTGGTGTGCCTCAGGGGTCTGTTTTGGGGCCCCTGCTGTTTGTAATTTTTATAAATGATCTGGATGAGGGTATTGAGGGATGGATCAGTAAATTTGCAGATGATACTAAAGTTGGTGGTGTGGTAGATAGTGAAGAGGGGTGTTTTAGTTTACAGAGTGACTTGGACAAGTTGCAGAGCTGGGCCGAGAGGTGGCAAATGGAGTTTAATGTGGAAAAGTGTGAGGTAATGCACTTTGGCAGGAACAATAAATGTGTAGAGTATAGGGCTAATGGTAGGGCTCTTAATAGTGTTGAGGAACAGAAGGATCTTGGTGTATGTGTCAATAGATCCCTGAAAGTAGGCAGTCAAGTGGATAAAGTTGTTAAGAAGGCTTATGGAGTCTTAGCTTTTATTGGTAGGGGGATTGAATTTAGGAGCCGCAGCATCATGTTGCAGCTGTACAAAACTCTAGTGCGGCCGCACTTGGAGTATTGTGTGCAGTTCTGGTCGCCACATTATAAGAAAGATGTGGAGGCATTGGAGAGGGTACAGAGGAGGTTTACTAGGATGTTGCCTGGTATGGAGGGCAGGTCCTATGAAGAGAGGTTGAAGGATTTGAGGTTGTTTTCGTTAGAAAGGAGGCGGCTAAGGGGGGATCTTATTGAAACATATAAGATAATTAGAGGTTTGGATAGGGTGGACAGTGATAGCCTTTTTCCTAGGATGGAAAAAGCTAGCACGAGGGGACACAACTTTAAATTAAGGGGTATGAGTTATAGGACGGATATCAGAGGTAGGTTCTTTACTCAAAGAGTGATTAGGGAGTGGAATGCCCTGCCTGCAGCTGTTGTAGATGCGCCAAGTTTGGTGGCGTTTAAGAGGTTAGTTGATAAGTATATGGATGAGAAGGGAATGGTTTAGTTAGGAGGGGCATTGCTTTTTATTTTGGTCGGCACAACATCGAAGGCCGAAGGGCCTGTTCTGTGCTGTATTGTTCTATGTTCTATGTTCTATGTTCTAAATTGGCAAGAAGTTTTCTTAGGGAAAGGTATGGAAGAAATGTGGCGAATTTTCAGGGAATATTTGTCTGAAGTTTGCATAGCAACGTTGCAGTGAAATAGGGACGTTATGGTAGGTTCCAGGAACTGTGATGTACAAAGGCTGTAATAAATCTAGTCAAGAAGAAAAGAAAAGCTTACAAAACATTCAGAGAGGTAGGTAATTTTGGAGATCTAGAAGAGTATACGGCTAATAGGAAGGATCTTAAGAAGGAAATTAGGAGACCCAGAAGGAGTTATAAGGAGGCCTTGGCTGACAAGATTAAGGAAAACCACAAGGCATTCTACAGTATTTGAAGAGCAAGAGGATAAGACATGAAAGAATAGGACTTATCAACTGTGATGGTGGGAACATTTGTGTGGAACTGGAAGAAATAGCAGAAGTACTTAATGAATATTTTACTTCAGTATTCACACTGGAAAAGGATCTTCGTGGTTGTAATGCAGACTTACAGTGGACTGAAAAGCTTGAGCGTGTAAGTATTAAGAAAGATGTGTTGGAGCTTTTGAAAAGCATCAAGTTAGATAAATCGCCGGGACCAGATGGGATGTACCCCAGGCAACTGTGGGAGCTGAGGGAGGAGATTGCTGAGTCTCTGGCGATGATCTTTGCATCATCAATGGAGATGGGAGAGGTTCCAGAGGATTGGAGAATTGCGGATGTAGCTCCTTTATTCAAGAAAGGGAGTAGAGATAGCCCAGGAAATTATAGATCAATGAATCTAACCTCAGTGGTTGGTAAGTTGATGGAGAAGATCCTGAGAGGCAGGATTTATGAACATTTGGCGAGATATAATATGATTAAGAATAGTCAGCATGGCTTTGTCAAAGGCAGATCATGCCTTATGAGCCTGACTGAATTTTTTGAGGATGTGACTAAACACATTGATGAAGGAAGAGCAGTAGATGTAGTACATATGGACTTCAGCAAGGCATTTGATAAGGTGCCCCATGTAAGGCTTATTGAGAAAGTGAGGGGGCATGGGATCTAAGGGGACATTGCTTTGTGAATCCAGAACTGGTTTGCTCACAGAAGGCAAAGAGTGATTATAGATGGGTCATATTTTGCGTGGAGGTTGGTCACCAGTGGAGTGCCCCAGGGATCTGTTCTGGGATCCTTACTCTTTGTGATTTTTATAAATGACCTGGATGAGCACTGAAGGGATGGTTGATAAATTTGCTGATGACACAAAGATTGGAGGTGTTGCAAATAGTGAGAAGGGATGTCAGAAGTTGCAGCAAAACATTGATAGGATGCAAGACTAGGCAGAGAAGTGGCAGATGGAATTCAACCCAGATAAGTGTAAAGCAGGTAAAATGGGATGGCAGAATATAATATGAATGGTAAGATTCTTGACAATACAGAAGATCAAAAGGTTTTTGGGGTCCAAGTTCATAGGATGTTCACAGCAGCTGTGCAGGTTGAAGCTGTGGTTAGGAACGTGTATGGTGTGCTGGCCTTCATCAATCAAAGAATTGAGTTTAGGAGTTGAGAGATAATGTTGCAGCTATATAGGATCCTGATCAGACCCCACTTGGAGTACTGTGCTCACTTCTGGTCACCTCATTACAGGGAGGATGTGAAAGCCATAGAAAAGGTGCAGAGGAGATTTACAAGAATGTTGCCTGGTTCGGGGAGCATGCCTTATGAGGATAGGTTGAGGGAGCTTGGCCTTTTCTCCTTGGAGAGATGAAGGATGAGGGGTGACCTGATAGAGGTGTATAAGATGTTGAGAGGTATTGATTGAGTGATAGTCAGAGGCTTTTTCCCAGGGCTGAAATGGCTGCCACAAGAGGACACAGGTTAAAGGTGCTGGGGAGTAGGTACAGAGGAGATGTCAGGGGTAAGTTTTTCACTCAGAGGGTGGTGGGTGTGTGGAATGGGTTTTCGGCAATGGTGGTGGAGGCGGATTCGATAGGGTCTTTTAAGAGACTTTTAGATAAGTACATGGAACTTAGTAAGATAGAGGATTATAGGTAAACCTATTAATCTCTAGGATAGGGACATGTTCGGCACAACTTTGTGGGTTGATGGGCCTGCATTGTGCTGTCGTTTTTCTATGCCTTCTATGTTTCTATATCCCTCACACAAACACACACAACTCCCACACACACACGCGCAACCCCTCCCCCCCCAACACATCCACACAGCCCCACACACACCTCCCATACACATTCCCCCTCAACACACACACGCACACCCACACATACCACCCCCCTAACACTCACACATCACCCCCACATACACACTCCTTCCCATACAAACTCCCCCCCATGCACATTCTCCTCCCACACACACACACAAACCCCTGCACACAGATATCAAACATTCCCCCACACACAAGCATACACAAATCCCACATGGATACTAGACAAGGATGTGATTCAATGGAGGAGATACAGAGGAGATTCACCAAGTTGCTCCCTGGGATAGAGCATTTGGGCTATAAGGAGGGACTAGATACGATTGGATTGTTTTCTCTAGAATAGAGAAGGTTGCGGGGGGGAATATGATTGAGGTGTGTAAGATTGAGGGATATGGACAGGGTGGATAGGAAGCAGCTGTTCCACTTTTTTGAAGGGTCAACCATGAGGTTTGGAGTTTTGAGAACAGGTGCCAGAGATTCAGAGGGAATTTGAGGAAAACCTTTTCACTCAGAGCGTGCTGGAAATCTTAAATGCACTGCCTGAGAAAGTTTTCATAAATATTTGGATGACCACTTGAAATATCATAATATTCAAGGATATGGGACAAGTATAGGGAAATGGGATCAGTGTGCCTTGGTGATAGTTATTGTTGGCGCAGACATGATGGGCCAAAGAGCCTTTTCTGCACTATACGACTCTAACCTTTTCCATATACAAATCCCCAAGCACAAACCCCCACATACTGAGATGCCTGATCCCATCTATAACAAATCCTCGTGTACAAATCCCCATGTACAAACCCCCACACACTGAGATGCCTGACCCCCCCCACCTATAACAAATCCCCATGTACAAATCTCCATGTACAAACCCCCACACTGAGATGCCTGACTCCCCTCCAAACAAAAAACCCCACACACAAACTCTTGGGGGTGAAGGAGGTGCTTGGGAGTCAGACGCTGGAAGCATGCAGGGGGAGGTAGGGAGATCTGAGGGTGATTTAGGAGAAGATGCTAGTTGAGGTAAAACACTCACCCTTGCTGCCTAGATGAGATCATTCAATTTCTTGTGGCACTGCTTCCTGGTTCTCCTGGCCAGTGGCCTAGCGTTAATGCATGCTGCCACTTGCTCCCTGCTGTGTTTCCATCCCTTCCTCTGTGATGGCATCATGTGGGGGGAAAGAGGGTGTCCTGTCTTGCCTCCTCCATCTCCAGCAACCTGGCAAGATCTGCATCAGAAAATCTGGGGGCTGTCTTCCTTGAGGACATTTTTCCCTGCACTACCTGCCTGTCTGCCCATGTTTGGAGTTTTTATGGAGCTGCCCCTTATTTGGACACATTGCTTCAGGCAAAACTCCATAAAAACTTTGGTAAGTCACACACCCGTTAGAGCATTGCAGTGAGTTTAATGTAGTTTGCCTTGTTAGCATGGAGGGGAAGCTAGGTCAGCACTTCAGGTGAGAACATAAGAACATAAGAAATAGGAGCAGGAGGCGGCCATCTAGTCCTTTGAGTCTGCCCCGCCATTCAATAAGTATGCTGATTAAGGTGGGGAAATGTACTCTGTGATGATGGGGGTGTCAGGAGCGTGTGGAGGGGTGGTGGGAGAGAGAGAGATTCATGTCACTCAGCAATTGGGACCAGGGGTGTGATGAGGGGGTCATGTGCAAGGGGTCAGTAATCATAGAATCATGGAATCCTATAGTGCAAAAGGAGGCCATTCAGCCCACTGAGTCTGCACTGATAATAATCTCACCTAGAACCCTGACCTCACAACCCCATGCAATTACCATGCTAATCCCTGTAACACTAAGGGACAATTTAGCATGGTCAATCAACCTAACCTACACATCTTTGGAATATGGGAGGAAACCAGAGCACTCGGCGAAAATCTGCAGTCACAGGAGAACTTGCAAAACGCACACAGATAGTGATCCAAGCCGGGAATCAAACCCGAGTCCCTGGCACTGTGGGGCAGCAGCACTAACCACTGTGCCACCATGCCTCCATGTTGAGGAAGGTCTCCAATGAGGGAAAGACAGAGGCTGTATCTAGCTTTGGAGGGGGGGGGGGGGGGGGGCGGCATTCTTTCAAGAGAACTGCTGTTTTTGTGCTTTTCCTGCACATGCGCAGTTTGTGACTATAATCCAAGTTGCAGTCTGTCTGATTTGATTTGATTTGATTTATTATTGTCACATGTATTGGTATACAGTGAAAAATATTGTTTCTTGTACACTAAACGGACAAAGCATACCATTCATAGAGAAGGAAAGAAGAGGGTGCAGAATTAGTGTTACAGGTGAGAAAAATCAGCTTCATGTGAGATAGGTCCATTCAAAAGTCTGACAGCGGTAGGGAAGGAGCTGTTCTTGAGTCAGTTGGTACGTGATCTCAGATTTTTGTATCTTATTCATGATGGAAGAAGGTGGAAGAGAAAATGTCTGAGACACGTGGGGTCCTTAATTATGCTGGCTGCTTTGCCAAGGCAGCATGAGGTCAATGGATGGGAGGCTAATTTATGTGATGGACTGGGCTTCATTCACAATGTTTTGTAGTTTTCTTTGGCGATCTTGGACAGAGCAGGAGCTATACCAAATTGTGATATATCCAGAAAGAATGTTTTCTATGGTACATCTATAGAAGTTGGTGGGAGTTGTTGTGGGCATGCCAAACTTCCTTAGCCTGCTGAGAAAATAGAGGTGTTGGTGGGCTTTCTCACCTACAGCATCTGTAAAGATGCACAGAATGCAAAAGAATACAATGCTTTTTATGTTGCATCTGGCAAGTTAAACTGCACCCGCCCTCCCCCCCCACTGCCTCAATCATAGAATCCTATAGTGAGGAGGAGGCCATTCAGCCCATTGAGTCTGCACCAAGCACAATCCCATCTAGGTCTATCCCTATAACCCCATGCATTTACCCTAGTTAGCCACCCTGACAATAAGGGACAATTTAGCACAACCAATCCATCTAACCTGCACATTTTGCACTGGGGAGGAAACCAGAGCAGCCGAAGGAAACCCATGCAGACACAGGGAGAACATGCAAACTCCACACAGTTACCCAAGCCAGGAATCAAACCTGGGTCCCTGATGCTGTGAGGCAGCAATGCTAACCATTGTGCCAACCTAAAATGACCAGAAGTGGTCTAGTCCATATTTTCAGTGATTAAGTGCGTAAGATTGGAAGTGAAGACTCACCCAACAAATGGATCCAGAATTGTCCCATTTTCACACTAGTTGGACATTTGGAAAAAATCTGGTCAAATTCTGCCCAATCTTTCAGCCCTGATCCTATGCAAGCTGAACCCATACATCCACTCATTGCAAGCTTTCATTATCGTGACAGCAAGTTTGAACTTCAATCCAGGATAATCGGAGGTAAGGGCCAAATGTTAAGACACTGTTTGTTTCAATTTATCATAAAGCAGCATTAATAATTAGAAAATAACTGTTCCTAACTTTTGCAGGAATTTAATTGGTGCAGTGTTTGTTATCTTTTGGTATCAGATCAGTATGTTTATAACTTTACAGAATTGTGGTAAGATCATATCAGTCACACTGAGGTTAAATGTTGCAAAAGCTGACAGTGGTTCTCATTACAGCAAGAAAAATGTAGTTGGCGAAAAGGCATCAAACAGGAATTGCGCATTCACATTTTAGTGATATCAGGATCCACCTCCTGAATTGTTTGGAGAGACAACACTGTCTATCCTTCCCCAGTTCCACATCCATCCTTTTCAATACCCTCTCCCCACTCCCTTGAGATTGATTAACTTCATTGAGTTCTTTGACCAAGTATGATTGATTGTGTGTGATGGACTATTAAAAGGTAATCAATGATACATCACATAATAGCCTATGAAATGAAAGGGAAAATGTTAGAATTGGTACAAAACTGGCTGGAGTACAGAGAGTAGTGGTGAAGTGTTGTTCATTAGATTGCAATGATGTTTCCTGAGGATCAATGCCAGGGCCATTGCTCTTCTTTGTTTTCTTGGCTTTGTAATTGGACCATTGCTATGTATGGTGACACAGACTGCTTGGGTCTGTGGTCCTCTGTGTGTTGCAGTCCCTAGACATTTTGAAATATTATTCACTCCTGAAAAGCTTCCAAATTCCTCCACTTATGTACTTTCTTGAAAATGAGCGCTTCAAAGATGGTTGTCACTGCTTGCTCAGGTGAGAGAACATAAACCAAATGCAAGTCAAATTTCAAATTTACCAACTTTAAGAAACAAACAAAATTTAGGATAGAAACCATGATTAATAACAGTGACATTACTCACCAGTCAGCAGCTTCCTGTGCGCTCCTTCTTCCTGTTGCAGCTAAAGCTTTCTGGCTGCAGAGAGACAGTTAAACAAATAAACTCAAAGCCAGACAATGAGGTAAAGTTTATCTTTACCACACCCTCTGTCATCTAGAAGAATAGACCCATGAAATGAAAGCTTGTTATGTGGTTGATTTTCCATCATGGGATGGAGTGAAACCCTTAAATAAGTAAGAACAAATCACCATAACAAATGGAACAGGCTTAGGCCATTCAGCCTTTTGAGCTCAGTGTACCATTCACTTCATCATTTTCCTGCATGATCCCCGTAACCCTCCTTATTTTTAATTATGTAGAAACCTATCAATCTCGGCCTTCTAGTGCAGAGAATTGCAAACATTCACCACCCTCCAAGTAAAGAAATTCCTGTCCATCTCAATCCGAAATGGCCTGTACCTTATCCCGAGATTGTGTTTTCTGACAAAACATAGAATATTACAGCGCAGTACAGGCCCTTTGGCCCTCGATGTTGCCCAACCAGTGGAAACAATCTAATGGCCCTCTAACCTAAACTATTCCAATATTATCCATATGCCTATCCAATGACCATTTGAATGCCCTTAAAGTTGGCGAGTTCACAACTGCTGCAGGCAAGGCATTCCACACCCTTACTACCCTCTGAGTAAACAACCTACCTCTGACATCCGTCCTATAATTATTACCCCTCAATTTAAAGCTAAGTCCCCTCGTGTTAGCCATCACTATCCGAGGAAAAAGGCTGTCACTATCCACCCTGTCTAACCCTCTGATCATCTTATATGCCTCAATTAGGTCACCTCTTAACCTTCTTCCCTCTAACAAAAACAACTTCAAGTCCCTCAGCCTTTCCTGATAAGATCTTCCCATCATACCAGGCAACATCCTGGTAAACCTCCTCTTCACCCTTTCCAATGCTTTCACATCTTTCTTATAATGTGGTGACCAGAATTGTACGTGATACTCCATGTGCGGTCACATCAGAGTTTTGTACAGTTGCAACATGATCTCATGGCTCTGAAATTCAATTCCTCTACCAATAAAAGCTAATAACCGTATGCCTTCCTAATAACCTTATCAACCTGGTTGCCAACTTTCAGGGATCTATGCACATGTACACCAAGATCTCTCTGCTCATCGACACTACCAAGAGTCCTTTCATTAGCTCTATATTCTGTAATCCTGTTACTCTTTCCAAAGTGAATCACTTCACACTTTTGCACATTAAACTCGATTTGCCACCTCTCAGCCCAGCTCTGCAGCTTATCTTTGTCCCTCTGCAAATTATAACATCCATCCTCACTCTCTGGACTTTAGTGTCAGACACTGCACTGATTCTACACTCCTGCTAACTGAGCAAACATACTTTCTGCACCTACCCATCAAGTCTTGTAAGAACTTTGTATGTTTCAATGAGGTCACCTCTCATTCTTCTAAACTGCAGAGAATAATTGCCTCTCTCATTTAGGGAGCCTTTCTCATAGGACAGTCACTCCAGAACAGAAATTAATTTAGTTAACATTCAGTGCATGCCTTCTATGGCAAGTATATCTTTCCTCAGGTAAGAAGACCAAAACTGTACACAACACTGCAGGCGTGGCCTCATTGCAGCTCTATATAATTGCAGTAATATATCTTTACTTCTACACTCAAATCCCTTTGTAATAAAGGCCAACATACCAAATGCCTGAATCTTATGGCCTCCAATGGGCACGTCAAATATGAGGGGTTCCCAGCCCACAACCTTCATGCCCATCACAGAGCTTCTCCATAATATGCTAGATGGGCAGGTACC
The DNA here is from genome assembly GCA_024679065.1 of Sphyrna mokarran. Taxonomy (NCBI): domain Eukaryota; kingdom Metazoa; phylum Chordata; class Chondrichthyes; order Carcharhiniformes; family Carcharhinidae; genus Sphyrna; species Sphyrna mokarran. The sequence continues at coordinate 256,414 of JAGIQG010000013.1, read as the reverse complement.
AAAATCAGCATCAGATATTTCTAATGAATATTAGTTGACTGGGATATTACACTGTCCATGCCATTATACTGTTGGCATGAGTAGGACAGTGGAGTGGGCAAGTTTACAAAAAGGTGGGATTATTTGGAGTGTGCCATTTGTGCATTCAGGAGCATATTCCCCACCAGCCAGAACATAGAAACTAAAAGCAGGAGTAGGCCATTCCGTCCTTCAAGCCTGCTCTGTCATTCATTTTGATCATGATTGATCATTAAATGCAATATCCTGATCCCGCCTTCCCCACCCCCCTGACATTCCTTGATCCCTTTAGCTCCAAGAGCTATATCTAATTTCTTCTTGAAATCACACAGTGTTTTGGCATCAACTATTTTCTGTGGTAATGAATTCCACACTTTCACCAGTCTCTGGGCGAAGATTTTTCTCCTCATCTCAGTTATGGAGTTATAGAGATTTACAGCTTGAAAAAAGCCCTTCGGCCCAACTTGTCCATGCTGCCCACTTTTTACCATTAAACTATTCTCAATTGTCTGTATTTGGCCCACATCTCTCAATGTCCGTCTTACCCATGTAACTGTCTAAATGCTTTTTAAAAAACAAAATTGTACCCTCCTCTACACCCTCTGGCAGCTCATTCCAGTCACTCACTACCCTCTGTGTAAAAGAAATGCTTCTCTAGATCTACTTGTGAAGAAAGCATATAGTATGCAAGCCTTTATAGGAAGGGGTATAGAGTACAAGAGCTGGCCTTTAATGTTGCAGTTGTATAAAACGCTAGTTAGACCTCATTTGGAATACTGCGTCCAGTTCTGGTCGCCTTACTACTGGAAGGACGTGGAGACTCTGGAGAGAGTGCAGAGGAGGTCTACCAGGATGCTGCCTGGTATGGAAGGTCTGAGTTACGAGGAGAGATTAGGCAAATTGGGACTGTTTTCCTTAGAAAGACGTAGACTTAGAGGAGATCTGATAGAGGTGTACAAGATTTTGAAGGGATAGATAGAGTAAACAGGGCTAAGCTTTTTCCTAGGATGGACTCAAATAGCACGAGGGGTCACGGGCTTAGGGTGAGCGGGGTAAGGTATAATTTGGATGCTAGAGGGAGTTTTTTCACACAGAGGGTGGTGGGGGTATGGAATGTGCTGCCAAGTAAAGTGGTGGAGGCAGGCACTCTGGAGTTATTTAAGAAATACTTAGATGGTCACATGAACAGAATGGGAATGGAGGGGTATAGAAAACTGATTTAAAATAGGGATCATGAGCCTTGGGAGTCCCTGGGGAGTGTGTAAATAGACGATGATATTGATGTACTTGTTTTTATCCTACAGGTGCTTTGGTCCACCTTGTTGTCTAACAAGGGGCATACAGGCGATGGGTCGTGAGAGGACTGCCCTTGGATCTTTTCGAGAGTATCCTACTGCTTCACGTTGTTATTGTATGCTTGACCTGGACCATTTGATGGGCAATACAACAGCTCAGTGACTATCGCTGTGCTGTGCAGATACATGGATTTGGGCCTGTGTCTGTGGGAGTTTGCGCATTCTCCCCGTGCTTGCGTGGGTTTTCTCCAGGAGCTCCGGTTTCCTCCCACATCCCAAAGATGTGCTCTTAAGCTAATTGGCAAAACAAATTCTCCCTAAATTGTCTCAAATTTGGTTTTTAATCCATAGATCTATAAACATGGACAGGAATCGCGGGGAGAGGTGGGAACATCAGGATGGCGGCGCGGGCTCGTTGGGCCGAAGGGCCTGTTTCCTGTGCTGTTTTGTTCTTTGATCTTTGACCCTTTTGTATCTCTCCCCCTCTCACCTTAAACCTATGCCATCTAGTTTTAGATTCCCCTGCCTTTGGGAAAAGACATTGATCAACAATTGTCTACCTACTGGGAGCCAGGACAAGGCTATTAAAGAAGAAAAGCATTCTGGAGGAGGATGACCTCAGAGGGTCTGGAGGTCTGGAGTGCATCTGCTTCAATGCAAGGAGCATAACAGGTAAGAAAGATGAACTTAGAGCTTTAATGCTTACACAGAATTTAGTTGTGGTTGCGGTGACGGAGACTTGCTAAAAGAAGGACAGAACTGGCAGCTGAATATTCCAGGGTATAAGTGTTTTAGGCAAGACAGAAGAGGCTAGAAGAGGTAGAAGAGTGGCAGTATTGGTTAGGGAGCATATTACAGCGGTACAGAGAGTGAACAATTTAGAAGGGTCATGTAATGAGTCACTGTGGATGGAGCTCAGAAACAGGAAGGGCGCAGTCACTATGCTAGGGGTGCACTACAGGCCTCCCAACAGCCCACAGGAAGTGGAGGAACAGATATTAGGCAGTCAAGTGGATAAAGTTGTTAAGAAGGCTTATGGAGTCTTAGCTTTTATTGGTAGGGGGATTGAATTTAGGAGCCGCAGCATCATGTTGCAGCTGTACAAAACTCTAGTGCGGCCGCACTTGGAGTATTGTGTGCAGTTCTGGTCGCCACAATATAAGAAAGATGTGGAGGCATTGGAGAGGGTACAGAGGAGGTTTACCAGGATGTTGCCTGGTATGGAGGGCATGTCTTATGAGGAGAGGCTGAGGGATTTGAGGTTGTTTTCGTTAGAAATGAGGCGGCTAAGAGGAGACCTTATCGAAACATATAAGATGATTAGAGGTTTAGATAGGGTGGACAGTGATAGCCTTTTTCCTAGGATGGAGAAAGCTAGCAAGGGGACACAGCTTTAAATTAAGGGGTGATAGTTATAGGACGGATATCAGAGGTAGGTTCTTTACCCAAAGGGTGGTTCGGGAGTGGAATGCCCTGCCTGCAGCAGTTGTAGATGCGCCAAGTTGGGTGGCGTTTAAGAGGTTAGTTGATAAGTATATGGAAGAGAAGGGAATGGTTTAGTTTGGAGGGGCATTGCTTTTTTATTTTGGTCGGCACAACATCGAAGGCCGAAGGGCCTGTTCTGTGCTGTATTGTTCTATGTTCTATGTTCTATATGTAAGGAGATTCTGGATAGGTGCAGAAAAAATAGGGTTGCTGTGATGGGAGAATTTAATTTCCCCTGCATAGACTAGAAAGTGCTTAGGGCTGGGGGTCTGGAAGGGGAGGAATTTGTAAAATGCATACAGGAAGGTTCTTCGAACAATATGTAGATAGCCCAACCAGAGAGAGGGTTATACTGGACCTAGTACTGGGTGATGAGCCCGATCAGGTCATCAAAGTTTTAGTGGAGGAGCATGTGGCAAATAGTGACCACAATTCTGTTTTAGGATAGTAATGGAAAAGGATGAGTGTTGTCCTATGGGTAAAGTGCTAAATTGGGAGAAGGCTAACTACAGCCAGACTAGGCAGGAATTGGTGGCCGTTGATTGGGAGAGGCTGTTCAAAGGTAAATCCACATCTGGCATGTGGAAGTCTTTTAAGGTGCAGTTGATGGGGCCACAGGACAGGTATCTGCCTGTAAAAAGGAAGGATAGGAAAAGTCGGATTCGAGAGCCATGGATAACCAGTGAAATTGTGGGTCTAATCAAAAAGAAAAGAGAGGTGTACATTAGGTCCAGGCAGCTAAAAACTGATGGAGCACTGGAGGAATACAGAAAAAGTGGGAAAGAATTCAAACGGAGAGTTAGAAGGGCAAAAAGGGGTCATGAAATGTCCTTGGCACTCAGGATGAAGGAGAATCCTAAGGTATTTTATTCATACATTAGGAACAAAAGAGTTGTCAGGGAAAACGAATCGGACCTCTCAGGAACAAAGGAGGGGAATTATGCTCAGAGCCCAAGGAAGTTGGGAAGATCCTAAATGAATACTTTGCAAAGTATTCACAAAGAAGAGGGACATGTTGACTGGGAGTGTCTCAGAGGGAAGTGTTGACCTGTTAAAGAAAATCTCCATTGCAAGGGAGAAAGTGTTAGGGTTTTTAGGGAACATTAAGACTGAGAAATCCCCATGGCCTGACGGCATCTATCCTAGGCTGCTCAGGGAGACAAGAGATGAAATTGTTGGGCCTCTAACAGAAAACTTTGTCTCTTCACTGGACACAGGTGGGGTCACAGAGGATTGGAAGATAGCAAATGTGGTCCAGTTATTTCAGAAGGGTAGCAAGGATAACGTAGGTAATTATAGGCTGGTGAGCTTGATGTCCGTGGTAGGGAAATTGTTGAAGAGAATTCTTAGAGATAGGATGTATGCACATTTAGAACAGAATAATCTCATTAGTGATAGACAGCATGGTTTTGTAAGAGGAAGCTCATGTCTCACAAATTTGGTGGAGTTTTTTGAGGAGGTGACAAAAACGGTTGACGAGAGAAGGGCCGTGGATGTCATCAATATGGATTTTAGTAAAGCGTTTGACAAAGTTTCTATGGCAGGTTGGTGCAAAAGGTTAAATCTCATGGGATAAAAAGAGAGGTGGCTAAATAGGTAGAGAACTGGCTTGGCCACAGAAGACAGAGGGTAGCAGTGAAAGGATTAGAAGTCTGTGACTAGTGGTGTTCTGCAGGGCTCTGTACTGGGATCTCTGCTATTTGTGATATATAGAAATGATTTGGAAGAAGGTGTGACTGGTGTAATCAGTAAGTTTACAGATGACACAAAGATGGCTGGACTTGCAGATAGTGATGAACATTGTCAGAATACAGCAGGATATAAATAAGCTGGAAAATTGGGCGGAGAAATGACAGATGGATTTAATCCAGATAAATGAAAAGTGATGCATTTTGGTAGAACTAATGTAGGGAAGAGCTGTACAATAAATGGCAGAACTATCAGGAGTATAGACACACAGAGGGATCTGGGTGTGCAAGTTCACAGATCCCTGAAGGTGGCGTCACAGCTGGAGAAAATAGCGAAGAAAGCATATGGCATGCTTGCATAGAGTATAAAAATTGGCGTCTGATGTTACAACTGTATAGAATGTTGGCTAGGCCACATTTGGAGTACTGCGTCCAGTTCTGGTCGTCATACTACCAGAAGGACATGGAGGCTTTGGAGAGAGTACAGAAAAGGTTTATCAGGATGTTGCCTTGTAAGGAGGGTCTTAGCTATGAGGAGAGATTGGGTAAACTGGAGTTGTTCTCCATAGAAAGACGGAGGATGGGGGTGACCCAATAGAGGTGTATAAAATTATGAAAGTTATAGATCATAGATAGATCATAGATAGGGTGAACAGTGGGAAGCTTTTTCCCAGGTCGGAGGTGACGATCACGAGGGGTCACAGGCTGAAGGTGAGGAGGGCAAGATTTAACTCAGATATCAGAGGGACGTATTTTACACAGAAGGTGGTGGGGGCCAGGAATGCACTGCCAAGCAAGATGGTGGAGGCGGTCACGCTGGGATCATTTAAGACTTATCTGGATAGCCACATGAACAGACTGGGAATGGAGGGATACAAACAAATGGTCTAGTTGGACCAATGAGCAGCGCAGGCTTGCAGGGCTGAAGGGGCTGTTTCCTGTGCTATACTGTTCTTTTTTTCTTTGTTCTATCTTACTTATCATGAAAAGATGGGAATGGAGTGGCATACGTTCCATAAGTGCATACAGTTTTAGTTTAGGCAGGGATCAGTGCAGGCTTGAAGGACTGAAAAGCCTGTTCCTGTGCTGTATTATTCTTTGTTCTTTCTATGCTTCTCATTGTTTTATAGACCTCGAAAAGATCACCCCTAAGCTTCCTACCCTCCATGGAAAATAGACTCAGTATTTCCAACCTCTCCTTATAACTCAAACCGTCAAGTCCTGGTAGCATCCTAATAATTTTTTTCTGCATTCTTTCTGGTTTAAGAATATCCTTTCTATAATAGGATGACCAGAACTGTACATAGCATTCCATTGGGCTAACCAATGTCTTGTACATCTTCAACACAACATCCTAACTCCTGTATTCAATGTTCTGACCAACGAAACCAAGCATGCTGAATGCCTTCTTCACCACTCTATCTACCTGCGAGTCCACTTTCAAGCAGCTATGAATCTGTACCCTAGATCTCTTTGTTCTATAATTCTCCCCTATGTCCTATTAACTGAGTAAATACTGCCCTGGGGTTTGATCGACCAAAATGCATCACTTCACCTATATCTAAATTAAACTCCACCTGTCATTCATCAGCCCATTGGCCCAATTGATCAAGATTCCATTGCAATCCTAGATAAGCTTCTTCACTATCTCCTATGCCACCAATCTTAGTGTCATCTGCAAACTTATGAAGTTCTTGATAAGTATGTACTTATCAAGAGATAAGTAATAAGAGATTTCAGAGTCTTTGGCTTTGGTCTTTAGGTCATCATTTTCTACATGAATAGTGCCAGAAAACTGGAGGATAGCAAATGTAGTCCCCTTGTTCAAGAAAAGAAGAGACAATCCTCGTAATTATAGACCAATTAGCCTTACTTCTGTTGTGGGCAAAGTTTTGGAAAGGATTATAAGAGATAGGATTTATAATCATCCAAAAAAGGAATAATTTGATTAAGAATAGTCAACACTGTTTTCTGAAGGGTAGGTCATGCCTCACAAACCTTATTGAGGTCTTTGAGAAGGTGACCAAAGAGATGGATGAGGGTAAAGCAGTTGATGTGATGTATATGGATTTCAGTAAAGTGCTTGATAAGGTTCTTCACGGTAAGCTATTGCAGAACATAGAACATTACAGCGCAGAACAGACCCTTCAGCCCTCGATGTTGCACCGACCAATTGAGAAAAAGCAACGACCTCTAACCTAAACCATTCCCTTTTCATCCATAACCCTATCCACTGACCACTTAAACACCCCTAAACTTGGCACATCTACAACTGCAGCAGGCAGGGTATTCCATACCCTTACCACCCTCTGGGTAAAGAACCTACCTCTGACATCGTCCTATAACTACCATCCCTTAATTTAAAGTTATGTCCCCTCATGCTAGCTTTCTCCACCTGAGGAAAAAGGCTATCACTGTCCACCCTGTCTAATCCTCTGATCATCTTATATGCCTCAATAAGGTCTCCTCTTAGCCACCTTCTTTCTAATGAAAACAACCTCAAATCCCTCAGCCTCTCCTCATAAGACCTTCCCTCCATACCAGGCAACATCCTGGTAAACTTCCTCTGCACCCTCTCCAATGCCTCCACATCTTTCTTATAATGTGGGGACCAGAACTGCACACAATACTCCAAGTGCGGCCGCACTAGAGTTTTGTACAGTTGCAACATGACGTTGCGGCTCCGAAATTCAATCCCCCTACCAATAAAAACTAAGACTCCGTATGCCTTCTTAACAACCTTATCGACTTGATTGCCAACTTTCAGGGATCTATGCACATATACACCAAGATCCCTCTGTTCATCAACACTATTAAGAGTCCTACCATTAGCCCTATACTCTACACATTTGTTATTTCTGCCAAAGTGAATTACCTCACACTTTTCCGCATTAAACTCCATTTGCCACCTCTCGGCCCAGCTCTGCATCTTCAAGTCTCTCTGCAAACTATAACACCCCTCTTCACTATCTACAACTCCTCCAACTTTGGTGTCATCAGCAAATTTAGTAATCCATCCTTCTATACCCTCATCCAGATCATTTATAAAAATTACAAACAGCAGAGGCCCCAAAACAGATCCCTGAGGTACACCACTTGTAACCGAACTCCATGATGAATAATTCCCATCAACCACCACCCTCTGTCAGAAGATATGAAGGCATGGTATTGAGGGTGATTTAGTGGTTTGGATCAGAAATTAGCTAGCTGCAAGAAGACAGAGGATGGTGGTTGATGGGAAATGTTCATTCTGGAGATCCGTTTCTAGTGGTGTACCACGAGGATCTGTTTGGGGGCCACTGCTGTTTGTCATTTTTATACGTGACCTGGATGAGGACATAGAAGAATGGGTTAGCAAATTTGCGAATGACACTAAAGTCGGTGGAGTTGTGGACAGTGCAGAATGATGTTGCAGGTCACAGAGGAACATAGATAAGCTGCAGAGCTGGGCTGAGAGGTGGCAAATGAAATTTAATGTGTGAGGTGATTCACTTTGGAAGGAGTAACAGGAATACAGAATACTGGGCTAATGGTTAGTTACTTGGTAGTGTGGATGAAGAGAGAGATCTCGGATTCCATATGCATAGATTTCTGAAAGTTAGCACCCAGGTTAATAGCGTTGTTAAGAAGACGTACAGTGTGTTAATTTTTATTGGTAGAGAAATTGAGTTTTGGAGTCATGAGGTCACTTTGCAGCTGTACGAAACTCTGGTGCAGCTGCACTTGGAGTGTTGCGTACAGTTCTGGTCACCGCATTGTAGGAAGGATATAGAAGCATTGGAAACGGCACAGAGGAGATTTACCAGGATATTGCCTGGCATGATGGGAAGGTCTTATGAGGAAAGGCTGAAGGACTTGAGTCTGTTTTCATTAAAGAGAAGAAAGTTAAAATGTGACTTAATAGAGGCATATAAGATGATCAGAGAATTAGATAGAGTGGACAGTAAGAGCCTTTTTCCTCGGATGGTGATGGCTAGTACGAGGAACATTGGTTTAAATTGAGGGGTGGTAAATATAGGACAGATGTCAGAGGTAGGTTCTTTACTCAGAGTAGTAAGGGTGTGAAATGCCCTGCCTGCAGCGGTAGTGGACTCGCCAACATTCAGAGCATTTAAATGGTCATTAGATAAATATACAGATGATATTGGAATAGTGTAGGTTAGATGGGCTTTAGATTGGGTTCAGCACAACATCGAGTGCTGAAGGGCCTGTATTGCATTGTAATGTTCTATTTCTAACCATGCATCCTAAATTCTCATCCAAATCATTAATATAAGTGACAAATAACTGTGGACCCAGCACTGATCCCTGAGGCACACCGCTGGTCACAGGTCACCAGTTTGAAAAACAACCCTTTAAAATCATCCTCTGTCTACTGTCATCAGACCAATTTTGTATCAGTTGGCTTATCTCACCATGGATTCCTTATGCAACAACCTACTATGCGGTACTTTGTCAAAGATTTTGTTAAAATTCCATGTATGCAATGTCAAATACACTGCCCTCATCTAACTTCTTGGTTACTCCTTCAATAATTAATCAAATTGGTGAGACATGATTTTCCACTCACAATGCTGACCGTCTCTACTCAGTTTTTGCATCTTTAAATGCCTGTAGCTCCTGTCTCTCAGAAAACTTTCAAACAACTTACCCACTACAGATATGAAGCTCCCTGGCCTGTAGTTCCCAGGCTTTTTCCTGCATCCATTTTTAAACCAAGGCACAACATTTGCCACCCTCCAAACTTCAGGCACCTCACCTGTGGTTGTCGATAATTCAAATATCTCTGATAGGGAACCTGCAATTTCCTCTCTAGCTTCCCATAGTGTCTTGGGATACATTTCATCAGATCCCGGGGATTTATCCACCTTGATGCATGTTAAACTTCCAGCATCTTCTTCTCAGTAATATGTATATTCTTCAAAACATTACTTTTTACTTCCCCAAGTTGCTTTTTAACGGTAAATTCACAGGCCCATCAAGCCTTTACATAGAACATTACAGCACAGAACAGGCCCTTTGGCCTTCGATGTTGCGCCGACCAATATAAAAAGCAATGACCCTCCCAACTAAACCATTCCCTTCTCTTCCATATACTTATCAACTAACCTTTTAAACGCCACCAAACTTGGAGCATCTACAACTGCCGCAGGCAGGGCATTCCACTCCCGAACCACCCTTTGGGTAAAGAACCTACCTCTGATATCCGTCCTATAACTATCACCCCTTAATTTAAAGCTGTGTCCCCTCGTGCTAGCTCTTTGAAAGAGTTATCCAATTATCTATACAAGTCCCATTTACCAGCTTTTGGGCCATAATCCTAATTTCTCCCTTCAAGTATTTATCCAATTCTTTTTTAAAATTTACATTTGAATCTGCTTCCACTGCTCTTTCATGCAGCATATTGCTGATCATAACTTACTACGTAACAACAATTCTATCTTGCCGCTGGTTCTTTTTACCAATTAACTTAAATCTGTGTCCACTCATTAATCTCACTAAAATCTAAATTCTTAAATTATTAAAGCCATCACTGAACATTTTTGAAACAAACAGCTGTTAAATCATTTACAAATTCCAGATCCAAATGGATTAAGGAATCAATAGTCTGTAAAGTAAATCTGCATTACTTTAAAAAATTAACATCCAATTACTTACGCTATGTGTTCTGGGTAACCCATAGAAAGAATGAATTCAAGTAAAGAGAAAGTACTTCTGCTTTTTAGTTGAGCAGAGTACTTTGCATGCCTCTCTCTCCAGTTCTCCGCCATCTCACAGCTTCTTCAACAGCACAAGCAGTCTGCACCCAAACCTCAAACAACCATATGACCTTTTTAACAGATGGTTTCCTGTCAATGCTGCTAAAGCTTACCCACTGCAGTTGAAATTGCACTACAGAATTGGAATGATTATTATGTTATAATTAATTTCTGTTTGATCTTTTAATTTCATAGTTTGCAAATCTATTTTTGCTGATAGCTAAACAAATTTGATACAAATTAGAGCAACTATGCAAAAGTGTCTGAAGAATTTTGTAGCATGGTAGGTCTCAGACTTCTCTTCATTCTGGTTATGTGGATTTGTTGGCAAGGTTATCACATACTGCCCACCTTTAGTTATCCTAAGATGCTGGTGGTTTTCTCCTTGAACTATTAATAGCTTGATACAACTGAGTGATTTGACAGATCAGTTCAGACAGAGAATCAATACATAGGAAAGAAGTGTCACACTTTAGCAAACAATATGTGAGTATTTGAGAGGTAATGCGTAATGCCTGGATTGGGAAAAACAAGTGGCTTTGGAAGGATGGTTCCCGAATGTCACTTCCATTAAGGGTTTTTTTCCACCTTCTTTCTGGGTTTTGATGGTCTCAATAATAGAGATTAATCACTGTGATTGGTCAAAGCATCATTATTTTTGTATTGTGGGCCTACCAGGATGATAGAAGATTTACCGATGCTGTTATGATCCCTGTAGAACCTGATAATCTTAAAAATCTGAACTTCCAGTGCTGAGTAGTTTAGAAAATTTATTTATTTAATGTTATAAGTAGGCTTACATTAACATTGCAATGAAGTTACTGTGAAACCTAGTCACCACACTTGGGCGCTTGTTCGTCTACACCGAGGGAGAATGTAGCATGGCCAACACACCTAAGTAGCACGTCTTCAAGACTGTGGAAGGAAATTGGAGCACCTGGAAGAAACCCACACAAACATAGGTGAGAACACGCAGACTCCACACAGAATGACCCTGACCAGGAATCAAACTCAGGTCCCTGACGCTGTGAGGCAGCAGTGCTAACCATTGTGCTACCATGTGTCTGTGAATAGCTGAGAGGATAACATAACAGGATGTCACACTATAGAATTAGAGTCAGAAAGTCATAGAGATTTACAGCATGGAAACAGGCCTTTTGGTCCAACTTGTCCATGTCAACTTTTTTTTGAACAACTAAGATAATCCCATATTCCCCTAACCTATCTTACCATGGAACTGTCTAAATGCTTTTTAAAAACCAAAATTGTACTTGTCTCTAACAGTACCTCTGGCAGCTTGTTCCAGACACTCATCATCCTCTGTGTGAAAAAAATTGTTCCACTGGACCCTTTTGTATCTCTCCTCTCTTACCTTAAACCTATGTCTTCTAGTTTTAGATTCCCCTACCTTTGGAAAAGGATGTTGACTATCCAGCTGATCTATGCCCCTCATTATTTTATAGGCCACTATAATATCACCCCTAACATTTCAAGGAATGTTTGTCTGGAGCTCTGCACGACAATGTTCTGGTGAGACAAGGAGGCTTTGGTAGATCAGGAGAACCGTGGTGCACAAAGGTTGTGATGAACCTAGTTAGGAAGAAAAGAAAGTTGTACAGGTTCAGGGAGCTAGAGGATGTTAAGGACCTAGAGGCAAATTTTAATGCCAGGAGTGTAGTAAATAAAGTAGATGAGCTTAGGGCATGGATTGCTGCTTGGGAGTGTGATGTGGTGGCCATTACAGAGACTTGGTTGTCTCAGGGACAGGACTGGATACTTCAGATGCCAGGATTCAGATCCTTCAGGAGGGACAGGGTTGGGGGCAAAAGAGGAGGTGGTGTGGCACTGTTGATCAGGGATAGTGTCATGGCTGTAGAGAAGGTGGAAGATGGGGAGGAAATGTCTACGGAGTCTCTGTAGGTGGAAGTTAGGAACAGCAAAGGCTCGATAACTTTAGAACATAGAACAATACAGCACAGAACAGGCCCTTCGGCCTTCGATGTTGTGCCGACCAAAAATAAAAAGCAATGCCCCTCCTAACTAAACCATTCCCTTCTCATCCATATACTTATCAACTAACCTCTTAAACGCCACCAAACTTGGCGCATCTACAACAGCTGCAGGCAGGGCATTCCAATCCCTAATCACTCTTTGAGTAAAGAACCTACCTCTGATATCCGTCCTATAACTCATACCCCTTAATTTAAAGTTGTGTCCCCTCGTGCTAGCTTTTTCCATCCTAGGAAAAAGGCTATCACTGTCACCCTATCCAAACCTCTAATTATCTTATATGTTTCAATAAGATCCCCCCTTAGCCGCCTCCTTTCTAACGAAAACAACCTCAAATCCTTCAACCTCTCTTCATAGGACCTGCCCTCAATACCAGGCAACATCCTAGTAAACCTCCTCTGTACCCTCTCCAATGCCTCCACATCTTTCTTATAATGTGGCGACCAGAACTGCACACAATACTCCAAGTGCGGCCGCACTAGAGTTTTGTAAAGCTGCAACATGATGCTGCGGCTCCTAAATTCAATCCCCCTACCAATAAAAGCTAAGACTCAATAAGCCTTCTTAACAACTTTATCCACTTGACTGCCTACTTTCAGGGATCTATTGACACATACACCAAGATCCTTCTGTTCCTCAACACTATTAAGAGCCCTACAATTAGCCCTATACTCTACACATTTATTGTTCCTGCCAAAGTGCATTACCTCACACTTTTCCACATTAAACTCCATTTGCCACCTCTCGGCCCAGCTCTGCAACTTGTCCAAGTCCCTCTGTAAACTAAAACACCCCTCTTCACTATCTAACTTTGTTGGGTGTATTCTACAGGCCGCCCAATAGCGACAGGGAACTTGAGGGGCAGATAGGGAAACAGGTCCTAGACAGATGTAGCAATAACAGGGTTGTCATGATGGGAGATTTCAATTTCCCGAACATCGACTGGAATATCCCAAGAGTAAGGGGTTTGGATGGTGTGGGGTTTGTTAGGTGTGTTCAGGAAGGTTTCCTGACACAGTACGTGGAAAAGCCTACGAGAGGAGAGGCTGTACTTGACCTGGTGCTTGCTAATGAGCCAGGGCAGGTGTCGGATCTCACAGTAGGTGAGCATCTTGGGAATGGAGATCATAATTCTATCTCTTTCACGATAGCAATGAAAAGAGATAGGATCAGGCAGGCTAGGAAGGTGTTTGTCTGGAGTAAGGGGAAATATGAAAACATTAGGCAGGTAATTGGACGTATAAACTGGAAGGAGGTGTTCTTGGGAAAGAGTACAGAAGAAAGTGGTGGATTTTCAAGGAATGTTTGTCTGGGGCACTGCAAGACAACATTCCGAGGAGTCAAGGAGGTTCTGGTAGGACATGGGAACCGTGGTGCATGAAGGTAGTGGTGAACCTAGTTAGGAAGAAAAAAAAAGGTATATAAAAGGTTCAGAGAACTAGGGGATGTTAGGGATCTAGAGGAGTATAAGGTGTGTAGAAGGGAACTTAAAAAGGAAATTAGGAGAGCCAGAAGGGGTCATGAGAAGGCCTTGGCAGGTAAGATTAAGGATTCTGTGTAAAATCCCAAGGCCTCTACAAATATGTGAAAAGTAAAAGGATGAGAAAAAAGTTGATTTGCTGGTTAAAAGGGAAAAGGAGGCTTATGTCAGGATGAGGCTTGAAGGCTCGGTTAGTGCAATGGATAGCCATAGATTAGCCAGGAGGGAGCTAAAGAGTGAATTGAGGAGAGCTAAGAGAGGACACGAGAAGACTTTGGCTGATAGGATTAAGGAGAATCCTAAAGCTTTCTTTAGATATGTTAAGAATAGAAGATTGGTTAGGGCAAGATTAGGGCCAGTCATAGACAGCAGGGGGAAGTTGTGCGTGGAGCCTGAAGAGATTGGAGAGGTACTGAATAAATATTTCTCTTCGGTATTCACGCAGGGTGATGTAATGTAGTTATGGAGAACACTGAGGTACAGGGTAGCAAACTGGAAGGTATCGAAGTAGATAGGGAGGATGTGCTAGATATTCTCGAGGGTTTGAAGTTGGATAAGTCCCCTGGGCCGGACGGGATTTACCCTTGGATTCTCTGGGAGGCAAGAGAGGAGATTGCAGAGCCTCTGGCTCTGATCTTCAGGTCGTCGTTGGTTACGGGTGTGGTTCCGGAGGACTGGAGGATAGCGCATGTGGTCCCGTTGTTCAAGAAGGGGAAGAGAGACCTTCCAGGGAATTATAGGCCAGTGCGTCTTACTTCTGTGGTGGGCAAAGTGTTGGAGAGAATAATTAGGGATAGGATTTATAGTTATTTAGAGAGTAATGAATTGATTGGAGATGGTCAGCATGGTTTTGTGAAGGGGAGGTCGTGCCTTACTAACCTCATTGAGTTTTTTGAAAAAGTGACTAAGGAGGTGGATGGGGGTAAGGCGGTTGATGTGGTATATATGGACTTTAGTAAGGCGTTTGATAAGGTGGACCATGGAAGACTTCTGCAGAAAATGCAGATGTATGGGATAGAGGGTGATTTAGCTAATTGGGTTAGGAATTGGCAAGCAGATAGAAGACAGAGGGTGGTGGTTGATGGGAGATATTCATCTTGGAGTTCGGTGACAAGTGGTGTACCTCAGGGGTCTGTTTTGGGGCCCCTGCTGTTGTAATTTTTATAAATGATCTGGATGAGGGTATTGAAGGATGGATTAGTAAATTTGCAGATGACACTAAAGTCGGTGGAGTGGTAGATAGTGAAGAGGGGTGTTATAGTTGCAGAGAGACTTGGACAAGTTGCAGAGCTGGGCCGAGAGGTGGCAAATGGAGTTTAATGTGGAAAAGTGTGAGGTAATGCACTATGGCAGAAATAATAAATGTGTAGAGTAGAGGGCAAATGGTAGGATTCTTAGCAGTCTAGATGAACAGAGGGATCTTGGTGTGTATGTGCATAGATCCCTGAAAGTAGGCAGTCAAGTCGAGAAGGTTGTTAAGCAGGCATATGGAGTCTTAGCTTTTATTGGTAGGGGGATTGAATTTCGGAGCCGCAACGTCATGTTGCAACTGTACAAAACTCTAGTGCGGCCGCACTTGGAGTATTGTGTGTAGTTCTGGTCCCCGCATTATAAGAAAGAGGTGGAGGCTTTGGAGAGGGTACAGAGGAGGTTTACCAGGATGTTGCCTGGTATGGAGGGCAGCTCTTATGAAGAGAGGCTGAGGGATTTGAGGTTGTTTTCGTTAGAAAGGAGGAGGCTAAGAGGGGACCTTATCGAAACATATAAGATGATTAGAGGTTTAGATAGGGTGGACAGTGATAGCCTTTTTCCTAGGATGGAGAAAGCTAGCACGAGGGGACACAGCTTTAAAATTAAGGGGTGATAGTTATAGGACGGATATCAGAGGTAGGTTCTTTACCCAAAGGGTGGTTCGGGAGTGGAATGCCCTGCCTGCAGCTGTTGTAGATGCGCCAAGTTTGGTGGCGGTTAAGAGGTTAGTTGATAAGTATATGGAAGAGAAGGGAATGGTTTAGTTTGGAGGGGCATTGCTTTTTATATTGGTCGGCGCAACATCGAAGGCCGAAGGGCCTGTTCTGTGCTGTAATGTTCTATGTTCTAAGAGAAGGGATAGGGCCTATAAAAGGTGAGAGGGGAAAAGCCTGTGTGAATCCAGAAGAAATGGCAGAGGTGCTTAACGAGTACTTTGCCTCGGTATTCACGGTGGAACAGGTTTGAGGCATACGGAAAAGATTGAGTATGTGGATGTTAGGAAAGAGGATGTGTTAGACCTGTTAAATTCTATCAAGATAGACAAGTTGCCAGGACCAGATGGGATGTACCCCAGGTTATTGTGGGAGGTGAGGGAAGTGGTCGCAGAGCCCCTGGTGATGATATTTGCGTCATCCATGGAAACGGGAGAGGTTCCGGAGGAGTGGAGGATTGCGGATGTGGTTCCTATCTTTAAGGGAACAGGGATAGCCCAAGAAATTACCGACCAGTGAGTCTGACCTCAGTGGTCGGTAAGTTGATGGAGAGGATTCTGAGAGATAAGATTTATGAGCATTTAGAGAAATTCAATATGATCAGGAATAGTCAACACGGCTTTGTTAAGGGCAGATCGTGCCTTACGAGCCTAGTTGAGATCTTCAAAAATGTGACTGAACACATTGACGAAAGAAGAGCAGTGGACGTGGTTTACAGGGATTTGAGAGGGCATGGGATCCAAGGGGATTTGGCCTTGTGGATCCAGAACTAGCTTGCCTGCAGAAGACAGAGAGTGATTGTGGATGGGTCTTGTTCTGCATGGAGGTCAGTCAGCAGTGGAGTGCCCCAGGGATCTGTTCTAGGCCCCTTGCTGTTTGTTACTTTCATAAATGACCTGGATGAGGAAGTGGAGGGATGGGTTAGTAAGTTCGCTGACGATACGAAGGTTGGTGGTGTTGTGGATAGTCTGGAGGGATGTCTGAAGTTCAGCGAGACATAGATAGGATGCAAGACTGGGCGGAGAAGTGGCAGATGGACTTCAACGCAGATAAATGTGTGGTGGTCCATTTTGGCAGGACCAATGGGATGAAGCAGTATAATATCAAGAGGCACTGAATATCAAGGGTAGGAGTCTTGGCAGTGTTGAGGAGCAGAAGGATCTTGGGGTCCGGGTCCATAGATCTCTTAAATCTGCCCCGCAAGTGGAGGATGTGGTCAAGAAGGCATATGGTGTACTGGCCTTCATTAATAAAGGAATTGAGTTTAGGAGTTGGGAGGTAATGCTGCAACTTTATAAGACCCTTGTCAGACCCCACTTGGAGTATTGGGTGCAGTTCTGGTTGCCTCACTATAGGAAGGATGTGGAAGCTATTGAGAGGGTGCAGAGGAGATTTACAAGATGTTGCCTGGATTGGGGGGCATGCCTCATGAAGATAGGTTGAGAGAGCTAGTCTCTTCTCCCTGGAGAGACAAAGGTTGAGAGGCGACTTGATAGAGGTTTTTAAAACGTTGGGAGGAATAGATAGAGTGGATTCTCGGAGGCTATTTCCCAGGGCTGAAATGGTCGCTACGAGAGGACACAGGTTTAAGATGCTGGGGGGCAAGTACAGAGGAGATGTTAGAGGTAAGTTTTTCACTCAGAGGGTGGTGAGTGAATGGAATCGGTTGCCGTCAGTAGTGGTAGAGGCGAACTCGCTGGGGTCTTTTAAGAAACTTCTGGATAAGTACATTGGACGTAATAGGATTGGGAGTTATAGATAGGTCTATGGCCTGATAAGTATAGATATGATCGGCACAACTTGTGGGCCGAAGGTGTGCTGTAGTGTTTTATGTTCTAACCCTGCTACCCTCCAGGGAATAAAGTCTATCAAGCTTTTCCTAATAACTTAAACTATCAAGTCCCAGTAACATCCTTTCCCGCATTCTTTCTAGTTTAATAATATCCTTTCTATAATAGGGGTGCTCAGAATTGTAAGCAGTATTCCAAGTGTGGTCTTACTAATGTCTTGTACAATTTCAATAAGATATCCCAACTCTTGTATTCAATGTTCTGATCAATGAAACCAAACATGCCAAATGCCTTCTTCACCACTCTATCCATTTGTGATTCCACTTTCAAGGAACTATGAACCTGGACCCTGAATCTCTTTATTCTATATTGCTTCCCAGTGCTCTGCCATTAACAGAGTAAGTCCTGCCCTTGTTCAATCTACCAACATGCATCACCTCACATTTATTGAAACTCTAGCTACCATTCGTCACATGGCCCAATTGATCAAGATTCCGTTGCAGTCCAAGATAACCTTTCTCACTGTCCACCATGCCATCAATCTTGGTGTCTTCTGCAAACTTAGTAAGCATGTTTCCTAAATTCTCATCCAAATCATTAATATAAATGACAAATAACAGTAGACCCAGCACCAATCCCTGAGGCACACTGCTGGTCACAGGCCTTCAGTTTAAAAAGCAACCATCTACAACAACCCTCTGTCTTCTGTCATCAAGCCAATTTTGTATCCAATTGGCTACCTTACCCTGAATCCCGGGAGATTTAACCTTATAGAACAATGTACCATGTGGTAGCTTGTCAAACAGAAGAATTATAATTGGGCGATTGTTCCTGTTCTGCCTGCCACAGGAATCGTAGCAGATGATGGGGGGATTATGGAAAGGTCTGTTAACCTTGGGTGGGATTCTTGGTGGGGAATCTCATAAGAACATAAGAAATAGGAGCAAGAGTAGGC
This sequence comes from Sphyrna mokarran, assembly GCA_024679065.1. Lineage (NCBI taxonomy): Eukaryota > Metazoa > Chordata > Chondrichthyes > Carcharhiniformes > Carcharhinidae > Sphyrna > Sphyrna mokarran. The sequence goes on along the minus strand of JAGIQG010000013.1, from coordinate 237,970 downwards.
CATCTAGTCCCTCAAGGCTGCCTCGCCATTCAATAAGATCATGGCTGATCTGAAGTGGATCAGTTCCACTTTCCTGCTTTCTTCCCATAACCCTTAATTCCCTTGTCTATCAGAAACCTATCTATCCGTGACTTAAATATTTTTAGCGAAGTAGCCTCCACCACTTCAACAGGCAGAGGATTCCAAAGATTCACCACCCTTTGAGTGAAGAAGTTCCTTCTCAACTCCAATCTAAATCACATCCCCCCCCCAGCTCCTTATTTTGAGGCTGTGCTCTCTAGTCCTGCTATCCTTTCTAAGCGGGAAGAATCTCTCTACCTCATAGAAACTTATAAAATTATAATGGGTTAGACAGGGTAGATTCAGAAAGATTGATGGGGTAATCCACAATTAGGGGTCATAATTTGAGGATAAGGGGTAAATGTTTTAGGACTGAGGTGAGGAGAAATTTCTTTCCTGGAGAGTAGTGAATGTGTGGAATTCACCACCACAGAAAGTAGTTGAGGCCAAAATGTTGTCTGGTTTCAAGAATAAATTAGATGTAGCTCTTGGCTAAAGGGATCAAGGGATGGGAGGGGGTTGGGGAGGCTGAATCAGGATAGTGAATTTGATGATCAGTTATGAACTTCAAGGGCCGAATGACCCACTCTTTCTAGTTTTGGAGTTCAGTGGACCAGATGGGCTTTTCGAACAATCGACAATGGTTTCATGGTCATCAATAGATCCTTAATTTCAGTTTTATTTTTAATTGAATTCAAATCCCACCATCTGTTGTGGTGGGATTTGAACCCAGGTTCCCCAATACATTAGTTGTGTTTCTGGATTAATAGTTTAGAGATAATCATCACCTCCCCTTTCCTGATGAATGAGACAGCTGATTGGGGCAGTAATTGGCTAGGTTGAAATTGTCCTGCATTGCTTGTACATAACATACCTGACCATTTTTTCTACGTTGCCAGATAGCTTCCAATGTTGTAGCTATACTATGATAGCTTGGTTAGGTGCTTAGATCCTTTGATCTAATGCAATCTTTAACTTCTCTTGTTAGCAACAGTTGGATCACTTTTCGTCTCAAAGGACATCATGTATTAATTCTTTAAATAGTAGTTATTGCCTATATACCATCATTTCTGTTAATGTAATTCTCCAATCTACCATGATAAATATCCCCCTTAGGCCTTTGTAGCTTCCTTCATTTAGATTTAAGGTTCTTGGATTAAACTGCAACACTTTCAACATTAATGTAAAATTTTAACATATTATCGTTGAGGTTCCCTAGAGGCCCCTTTATTAATTAGCTGTCTCTCAATTAATAATCCTAGATCAAAATAGATAGAGACATAGATAGGCTGCAGAGTTGGGCTGAGAGGTGGCAAATGGAGATTAATATGGAAAAGTGTGAGGTGATTCACTTTGGTAAGAGTAACAGTGTAGAATGTAGGTCTAATGGAAGGACTCTTAGTAGCGTCGACAAGCAGAGAGATTTCGGTGTACATGTGCATAACTCCCTGAAATTTGGCACCCAGGTTGATAAGGTTGTTATGAAGGCATACAGTGTGTTAGCTTTCATTGATAGAGGGATTGAATTTCAGAGCCATGAGGCCATGTTGCAACTGTACAAAACTCTGGTGCGGCCACACCTGAAGTATTGCGTATGGTTCTGGTCGCCACATTATAAGAAAGATATGGAGGCATTGGAAAGGGTGCAGAGGAGGTTTACCAGGATGTTGCCTGGTGTAGTGGGAAGGTCTTATGAGGAAAGGCTGAGGGACTTGAGGTTATTTTCATTAGAGAGAAGAAGGTTAAGAGGTGACCTAATTGAGGCATACAAGATGATCAGAGGGTTAGATAAGGTGGACAGTGAGAACCTTTTTCCTCGGATGGTGATAGCTAACACAAGGGGACATAGCTTTAAATTAAGGAGTGGTAGTTATAGGACGGATGTCAGAGGTAGGTTCTTTACTCAGAGGGTAGTAAGGGCGTGGAATGCCCTACCTGCAGCAGTTGTGGACTCACCAACTTTAAGGACGTTCAAATGGTCAGTGGATAGGCATACGGATAACATTGGAATAGTTTAGATTAGAGGGTCATTAAATGGTTTCACTGGTCGGCGCAACATCGAGGGCCGAAGGGCTTGTACTGTGCTGTAATGTTCTATGTTCTAAATGTTGAATACCCTTAAACATTCAATTATTGACCTTTGTTATTGCAGTCACTTCAGTGTGATGGCAATTAGATCATGTATGTTTCATTCCAGTTATGCTGTCAACTTATCTACCTCAGTGTGAATGTGATGCACATTCAGATAAGGCACCTTCTATCCTGTCCTTTTATTATTTTTGCAACCTCTAGCAGCATAAATGTGAGGTTATTCACTTTGGAAGCAAAAACAAAAAGGCAGATTACTACCTGAATGGCTGTAAATTGGGAGCGGGGACACCTGGGTATCCTTGTGCACCAGTTGCTGAAGGTAAGCTTGCCGGTGCAGCAGGCAGTAAAGAAGGCAAATGATATGTTAGCCTTCATTAGGAGAGGTTTCAAGAAGTATCAAAGGGTAAAAGGAAGCTTTTGTCAAGGCTAGGAGGCTGGGAACACACAAAGCAAGTGTGGAATACAAGGATAGTAGAAAGAAACTTAAGCAAGGAGTAAGAAAGGCTAAAAGGGGTCATGAAAAAGCATTGGCCAATACGATGAAAGGCTTTTTCTACAAACATAAAGAGCAAGAGGGTAGCCAGGGAGAGAATTGGCCCATTCAAGGATAGGGGAGGGAATCTCTGTGTGGATCCAGAGGAAATGGGGGAGGTATTACATGAGTACTTTGCATCAGTATTCTCCAAAGAGATAGGATCAGGCAGGCTAGGAAAGTGTTTATCTGGAGTAAGGGGAAATATGAAGCCATCAGGCAGGAAATTAGATGAATAAACTGTAAGGAGGTGACTATGAGAGGACACAGGTTTAAGGTGCTGGGGAGCATGTATAGAGGAGATGTCAGGGGTAAGTTTTTCATTCAAAAGGTGGTGGGTGAGTGGAATCGGCTGCCGTCGACGGTGGTGGAGGCGAACTCATTGGGATCTTTTAAGAGATTTCTGGATGAGTACATGGGATTTAATGGGATTGAGGGTTATAGATGGGCCGGGTAGGTAGAGATATGATCAGCACATTTTGTGGGCCGAAGGCCTATTCATGCTGTAATGTTCTATGTTCTGTGTTAAAGAGAAGGACTTGCTGGATGATAAATGTGGGAAAGGGTGCGTGGATAGTTTGAGTCATGTTGAGAAGAAGAAGGAGAAGGTATTTGGGTTCTTGAGAAACATTAAGGTAGAAAAGCCCCTGGACCCTGATGGAATATACCCTAGAATACAGAGAGAGGCAAGAGAGGAAATTGCTGGAGCCTTGAGAGAAATCTTTGTATCCTCACTGGCTACAGGGGAGATCCCAGAGGATTGGAGAATAGCCAATGTTGTTACTTTGTTTAAGAAGGGTCACAAGAATAATCCAGGTAATTACAGGTCAGTGAGCCTTTCATCAATGGTAGAGAAATTATTGGAGGGAATTCTTCGAGACAGGATTTACTCCTACTAGGAAATAAATGGACGTAATAACAAGAAGCAACATGATTTTGTGAAGGGAAGATTGTGTCTCACTAACTTGATCAAGATTTTTGAGGAGGTGATGAAGATGTTCGATGAGGATAGAGCAGTGGATGTTGTTTACATGGACTTCATTAAGGCCTTTGACAAGGTCCTCATGGCAGACTGGTGCAGAAGGTGAAGTTGCATGGGATCAGAGGTGCACTGACAAGGCGGATACAGAACTGGCTCTGTCATAGAAGACAGAGGGTAATATTGGAAGGATGCATTTCTGAATGGAGGGCTGTGACATAGAAACATAGAAAAACTACAGCACAAGCAGGCCCTTCAGCCCACAAGTTGTGCCGAACATGTCCCTACCTACTAGGCTTACCTATAATGCTCTATCTTACGAAGTTCCACGTACGTATCCAAAAGTCTCTTAAAAGACTCTATCAAGTTTGCATCCACCACTACTGCCTGCAGCCGATTCCACACACTCACCACTGTCTGAGTGAAAAACTTACTTCTGACATCTCTTCTGTACCTATTCCCCAGCACCCTAAACCCGTGTCCTGTTCCCATTTCAGCCCTGGGAAAAAGCCTCTGAGAATCCATTCGATCAATACCTCTCATCATCTTATACACCTCTATCAGGTCATTTCTCATCTTTCGTCTCTCCGAGAAGTAAAGACAGAGCTCCCTCAACCTATCTTCATAAGGCATGCCACCCAATCCAAGTGATAAGTGGTGTTCCTCCAGAATCAGTGCTGGGATATTTGCTGTTTGTAATATTTATAAATGGTTTGGAGGAAAATGTAATTAGTTTGATTAGTAAGTTTGCAGATGACACAAAGGTTGGTGGATTTGCAGATAGTGATGAGGACCATCAGAGGACACAGCAGGATATAGATCAATTGGAGACTCGGGCAGAGACATGACAGCTGCAGTTTAATCCAGACAAGTGTGAGGTAATGCATTTTAGAAGATCTAATACAGATAGGAAATATACAGTAAATGGCAGAACCCTTTAGAATATAGAACATAGAACATTACAGTGCAGTACAGACCCTTCGACCCTCAATGTTGCGCCGACAGTGGAACCAATTTAATGACCCTTTAACCTAAACTATTCCAATGTTATCCATATGCCGATCCACTTACCATTTGAATGCCCTTAAAGTTGGCGAGTCCACAACTGCTGCAGGCAGGGCATTCCACACCCTTACTACCCTCTGAGTAAAGAACCTACCTCTGACATCTGTCCTACAACTACCACCCCTTAATTTGAAGCTGTGTCCCCTCATGTTAGCCATCTCCATCCGAGGAAAAAGGCTCTCACTGTGCACCCTAATTTAACCCTCTGATCATCTTGTATGCTTCAAATAGGTCACCTCGTAACCTTCTCTCTAATGAAAATAACCTCAAATCCCTCAGCCTTTCCTCATAAGATCTTCCCACCATCCCAGGCAACATCCTGGTAAACCTCCTCTGCACCCGATCCAATGCGTCCACATCTTTGTTACAATGCGACGACCAGAACTGTACGCAATACTCCAAGTGCGGCCTCACTAGAGTTTTGTACAGTTGCAACATGACCTCATGGCTCCAAAATTCAGTCCCTCTACCAATAAACGCTAAAACACTGTACGCCTTCTTAACAACCTTATCAACCTGGGTGCCAACTTTCAGGAATCCATGCACATGTACATCGAGATCTCTGCTTTTCGACACTACCAAGAGTCCTTCCATTAGCCCTATGTTCTGTATTCCTATTACTCTTATCAAAGTGAATCATCTCACACTTTTCCGCATTAAACTCCATTTGCCACCTCTCAGCCCGGCTCTGCAGCTTATCTATGTCCCTCTGCAAACTGTAACATCTATCCTCATTGCCTACAACTCCTCCGACTTTGGTGTCGTCTGCAAATTTACTAACCCATCCTTCTACACTCTCATCTAGGATCATTTATAAAAATGACAAACAGCAGTGGTACCAAAATAGATCCCTGAGGTACACCATTTGTAACTGAACTCCAGGTTGAATATTTCCCAACAACTGCCCTCTGTCTTCTACAGCTAGCCAATTCCTGATCCAAACTGCTAAATCACCCTCAATCCCAAGCATTGCATTTTCTGCAGTAGCCTACCATGGGAAACCTTATCAAACGCCTTGCTAAAATCCATATATACCACGTCAACTGCCTTACCCTTATCCATCTCTTTGGTCACCTTTTCAAAAAACTCAATAAGATTTGTGAGGCACGACCTATCCTTTACAAAACCGTGTTGACTATCCCTAATCAATTTATTTCTCTCTAGATGATTATAAATCCTATCCCTTACAATTCTTTCCAAAACTTTGCCCACAACAGAAATAAGGCTGACTGGTCTATAATTCTCAGGATGGTCTCTACTCCCCTTCTTGAACAATGAGAAACATTGACTATCTGCCAGTCTTCCGCCACTATACCTGTAGCCAATGACTACATGAAGATCAAAGCGAAAGGATTTGCAATCTGTTCCCTAGCCTCCCAGAGAATCCTAGGGTAAATCCCATCTGGCTCAGGGGACTTATCTATTTTCATACTCTCAAGAATTGCTAACACATCCTCCTTTTGTACCTCAGTCCCGTCTCGTCCACAACTCTGTATCTCAGTTTTCTCCTCAACTACACTGACTTTTTCTTGCGTGAATACTGACAAGAAATACTCATTCAGTGCCTTTCCAATCTCTTCAGGTTCCCTGCACAACTTCCCACTGCAGTCTCTGACTGGCCCTAATTTTGCCCTAAGCAATCTTTTATTCTTGACGTACCTGTAGAAAGCTTTAGTGTTCTCATTAATCCTATCTGCCAAAGTCTTCTCATGTCATAGAACATAGAACAATACAGCACAGAACAGGCCCTTCGGCCTTCGATGTTGTGCCGACCAAAATAAAAAGCAATGCCCCTCCTAACTAAAACCATTCCCTTCTCATCCATATACTTATCAACTAACCTCTTAAACGCCACCAAACTTGGCGCATCTACAACAGCTGCAGGCAGGGCATTCCACTCCCTAATCACTCTTTGAGTAAAGAACCTACCTCTGATATCCGTCCTATAACTCATACCCCTTAATTTAAAGCTGTGTCCCCTCGTGCTAGCTTTCTCCATCCTAGGAAAAAGGCTATCACTGTCCACCCTATCTAAACCTCTAATCATCTTATATGCTTCAATAAGATCCCCTCTTAGCCGCCTCCTTTCTAACGAAAACAACCTCAAATCCTTCAACCTCTCTTCATAGGACCTGCCCTCCATACCAGGCAACATCCTGGTAAACCTCCTCTGTACCCTCTCCAATGCCTCCACATCTTTCTTATAATGTGGCGACCAGAACTGCACACAATACTCCAAGTGCGGCCGCACTAGAGTTTTGTACAGCTGCAACATGATGCTGCGGCTCCTAAATTCAATCCCCCTACCAATAAAAGCTAAGACTCCATAAGCCTTCTTAACAACTTTATCCACTTGACTGCCTACTTTCAGGGATCTATTGACACATACACCAAGATCCTTCTGTTCCTCAACACTATTAAGAGCCCTACCATTAGCCCTATACTCTACACATTTATTGTTCCTGCCAAAGTGCATTACCTCACACTTTTCCACATTAAACTCCATTTGCCACCTCTCGGCCCAGCTCTGCAACTTGTCCAAGTCACTCTGTAAACTAAAACACCCCTCTTCACTATCTACCACACCACCAACTTTAGTATCATCTGCAAATTTACTGATCCATCCCTCAATACCCTCATCCAGATCATTTATAAAAATTACAAACAGCAGGGGCCCCAAAACAGACCCCTGAGGCACACCACTTGTCACCGAACTCCACGATGAATATCTCCCATCAACCACCACCCTCTGTCTTCTATCTGCCAGCCAATTCCTAATCCAATTAGCTAAATCACCCTCTATTCCACACATCTGCATTTTCTGTAGAAGTCTTCCATGGGCCACCTTATCAAACGCCTTGTCCTCAAATGTCCTCTTATAGCTCTTCTCAACTCTCTCTTTAGCTCCCTCCTGGCTAATTCATAACTCTCCAGTGCCCTAACTGAGCCTTCACGTCTCATCTTTACAGAAACCTCCTTCTTCCTCTTCACCAGAGATTCAACTTTCTTAGTGCACCACGGGTCCCTTGCTCGACCACTTCCTCCCTGCCTGATAGGTACATAGATTATGAGGGGCATGGACAGAGTGGACAGGCAAATGCTTTTTCCCCACAGTGGAAGAGTCAATTACTCGGGGGTTACGTGTTTAAGGTGCAAGGGCTAAGGTTTAAAGGAAATTACAAGACAAGTTTTTCTACACAGAAGGTGATGGGTGCCTGGAACTTGCTGCGGGGGGAGGTAGTAGAAGCGAATAAGATAGTGACTTTTAAGGGACATCTTGACAAATATATGAATAGAATAGGAATAAAGGGATGTGGTCCCTGGAAGATAGGGGTTTTAGTTCAGTTGGGCAGCATGGTTGGTATAGGCTTGGAGGGCCAAAACACCTGTTCCTGTGCTGTAATTTTCTTTCTTTGTTTTTGCTCTTGTAGGAGCAGGTATGTATTGTTACAATTATACAGGGCCTTGGTGAGGTTACTCCTAGAGTATTACGTGTAGTTTTGGTCTCCTTTTCTGAGGAAGGATGTTATTGCTCTTGAGGGAACGCAGTGAAGGTATAACAGGCTGATTCCAAGGATGGCGGGATTGATGTATAAGAAGAGTTTGATTAGATTCGGATTTCGCTGGAATTCAGGCGAATGAGGGGCAATCTCATACAGACTTATAAAATTCTAACAGGACTGAACAGGGTAGATGCAGGGACAATGTTCCAATGGTGGGGAAGCCCAGAATCAGGGTCATGGTCTGAGGATTCAGGATAAACCATTTAGGATGGAGATGAGGAGGCTTTTCTTTACCTAAAGACTGGTGAGCCTGTGGAATTCATTATCACAGGAAGTAGTTGATGCCAAACATTAAATGTATTCAAAAGGCAGCTGGATATAGCACTTGGGGTGAATGGGATCGACGATTATGGGAAGAAAGCAAGATTAGGCTATTAAATTGGATAATCCGCCACGATTGTGATGAATGGCAGAACAGTCTCGAAGGGCCAAATGGTCCCCTCCTATCTTCTATGTTTCTATCTGCTGGTGCATTTAAAAGTTTGAATGCTCTGTTCTTTGCTACCACACTCAGATCATCAATTCCCTTATTGCTACATTGTTCTTCTGCTTTGTCTTTTCGAGACTGTTCTGCCATTCATCACAATCGTTTGTTGCAGGATGATTGAAATTAATTTTGGTTGTTATTTAAAATCATAGAATCTCATAGCACAGAAATACTTTTGGCTTATTGTATAAAGCTGACTCTATCTTCCATTTGTGCATTCTGGTTATCAGCTCAATTGCCAGTGGAAAGTTTCTCCCTCTCTATCAAAATCCTTTATGACTTTTCCTCTATCAAAGTTTCTCTTTAACCTTCTCTGCTCCAGGGAGAATAATCCCGGCTTTTCCAGTCTATCGCATCAGTGGATTTGTTATTTATAAATGCAGAATATTACAGGAATTTGGGGTTCTGCCAGAATGAGTGTGTGTTGGACGAAGATAAATAGGGGTCATGAAGAGTGCTGGAACGCCCAAAATAGCTATGCTATTAAGTCGATTCAGCTGCCCCTAAATACAGACAGGAAGGCTGCTTGGTTTGATTTTGCAGATGGTTCGGAGAGCTTGTGAGATGATTTTGTCTCTGGCCTGGCTATTCATTTGGACAGTAGCTGCGTTTTTCCTCTGCTTTGCTGTGCACCTTCTGAGGAACAGGAGAGCCGCCTCCTTCCCGCCTGGACCCACCAATCTCAGCTTCTTGGGCAATTTCCTGCAGCTTTCTCCTATAGCTCCTCACCAATCCCTGAGGAAGGTAAGATCCCAGACGGATCTCTATGGATCACGCTCGGACACTGAGCTAAAGACATTTTCCCGTTAAATTTCCGGGTCAGAGAGGAATCAGCGCGAGAGAGAATTCCCAAAGCCGCCGCGGTTCCAGTCGGGATGGGTCACCTGGGGAGAAGCCGCAGCTTTCCGGGTTAAACACCCCTTCCCCACACACACACACAGTGATCCTCTCCCTGCTGACAGGAGCAGCCAGGGAGGAGTATCTTAGTGTCGGGAGGGGAGGGGAGTTGTGTTGGGGTGTGTGGGTGTCTGTCTGGGTTTGTGTCTGTGGGGAGGTGGGGGCTGTCTGGTATTGTAATGGTTCAGGTCAGAAACCCCACAACAGATGGAGAGAAACACCGCTTTCAGTCTGATATTCACTCCCTTCCAAACCCAACTCAACCCTGCAGCTCAGAACCCAAAATTCAAAAAAAAATCCTTCTTACCTGACCAGTTTTCCCCCTCTTAACAAGCAGAGTCATAAAAGACCCAAAATAAAAGCATACAATCCCGTTGAATTTGCAATAAAAATGCACCTGATAGGCGGCCCGGCAACAATAACAACACTGAAACTGTCAGCTGCAGAAATCAGCTTTTTTAAAAAAAATCTTTCTTAAAGAGGCATTAATGTCACAGTATCTCTGTTAGAATGGTGACATTTCACCAGCTGCTCATTATAATGGCGGTGAATGTGTCCTGCAGCTGGCTCCTTGTTTCAGGCAGTTATTTTTAAAGACACAGGCAATGCAGAGAGTTCACCAGCAAAGGCAATGTCAGTTAGGGGCGCTCACTTCAGAATTCAGTGAAATCTTCCTGGAGTTTCTCTTGCTAGCAGTAAAAGAGAGAATATGTGCCTTGCTTTCAGCAGATGGGAGGAGCACAACAAGCTGGAGCAAGAAAGCGAAGAAACATAGGAATTAAGAGCAGAAATCAGCAAATTCACCCCTTTGAAACTGCTCTGCCATTCAATCAGATCATGGGCGATCTCTCCCTGGTCTCAAATCCACCTCCCCACCTGTTCCACATATCCTCTCATCCTTTCTATCAAAAATATATCTACTTCCTGAAACCATTCAATGATTCTGACTCCACCGTGCCAAGGGGCAACGAGTTCTCTGCATTCATCACCCTCTGAGAAATAATTCCTCCTCAGTTTTAAATCTACTGCCTCTCAACCTGTACATACAAACCTTGAAAATTGATGCAGGAGTAGGCTATTTGGCTGTTCAAGCCTGCACCACCGTTCAATATGATCGTGGCTCATCATGCACTTTCAGTGTTCCACTTCCACTTTCTCTCCATTCCTCTTGATTCATCTAACCGCACACCTGTGAGGTCTTGTTTGAGATTTCCCCATAAAAGAAAACATTTGGTCTACATTTACGTGATCAATCTCTTTTTAAAATTTTATAGATCTCGATCCGATTCCCTCTCATCCTTCTCCACTCCAGCTCCTATAAGCCATAAGGTATGGTTGGAAGTGACAGTGATAATGAGCAAACAAGGATTTGTTGCAAGAATATGTGCAGGAAAAGACTGCTATTAAGAATAGAAAATGCTAGCAAAAGCAAACCTGAGGACTGGAGAAATTTAAAATCCAGCTGAGGAGGTCAACGGGCTTCATTCAAAAGGGGAAAATAGAATACAAGAGTAAATTTGCAGAAAACAAAAAGACACAAATATTAGCTGGGTGGTTATCAGTGAGATGGAGAGTCTTGGGCTACAAAAAGTTATAAAATTTAAAGATCAAATGGGCAGATAAGTGACAGATGAAATTTAACCCTGAAAAATGTGAGATGATACACCTTGGAAGGAGTAATATATTAAGAAAGTGTTCAATGAATGGTAGGACACTAGGAGTTCTTGGAACAAAAGGAGTTTGGTGTGTTTGTCCACAGACCTCAGAAAGTGGAAGGACATGTTAATGAGGTGGTGAAAAGGGATATCTATATCAGTCAAGCCATAAATTATAAAAGGAGGGAAATTATGTCGGAGTTGTATTGTTTGTCCATCATCGTTGATGAGGACCTCGACACCATTAGTTATGTTTTAGATTGGTTGCAGTGTGTCTGAAGATGACTGATCAGGCCAATTCAGGCAGAAAATGTCCAGGCACACATTGAACAGACTTGTGTAGACACTAGTTGTTGTGCTGGTGGCTCTGACATGCGCAGCTCGCGCTTAAGTTATGAACAAAGAACAAAACAGGCCCTTCAGCCCAACAAGCCCGTGCCGCCACCTCGATGTTCCCACTTCTACCCATGATCCCTGTCTATGTTTATAGATCTATGCATTGGAACCAAATATCCGAGACAATTTAGGGAGAATTTGTTTTGCCAATCAGCCTAAGAGCACATCTTTGGGGTGTGTGAGGAAACCGGAGCACCTGGAGAAAACATATGCAAGCACAGGGAGAATGTGCAAACTCCCACAGACACAGGCCCAAATCCAAGTATCTGCATAGCACAGTGATAGTCACTAAGTTGCCGTGTTGCTCATCAACTGGTCCAGTTCAAGTGTACACTGACGTGAAGTACTAGGCTACTCTCGGAAAATCCAAGAGCAGCCCTCTCACGACCCATTGCATGTATGCCTTTGTTAGACAACAAGGCAGACGGAAGTATCTGTAGGATAAAACAGAAATACATCAATATCATTGACAATTTACACACTTCCCAGGGAACTCCCAAGGCTCGTGATTCCTATTTTAAATCAGTTTTTTTACCCCTCCATTCCCATTCTGTTCATGTGCCCATCTAAGTATCTCTTAAATAACTGCAGAGTGCCTGCTTCCACCACCTTACTTGGCAGTGTGTTCCATACCCCCACAATCCTCTGTGTGAAAAAACTCCTTCTCACCCTCTCACCCTAAGCCCGTGACCTCTTGTGATATTTGAGTCCAACCTAGGAAAAAGCTTAACACTGTTTACTCTATCTATAGTAAGAATCTGGCAACACCAATTTTAAATCCAACCGATTTATTTGGTAGTAAATCTGCGAGCTTTCGACTTTTCCGTCTTCGTCAGGCAAATGCAGTGTTCTGGTCTGCAATAGCACACATATCAGCACAGACAGTCACAGATTGCTGATTAGAATGCGAATCCTTACACCTGACCTGCTATTCAAGTGTTAAAGTGGCTAACAATGTGTGTGAAGGGAACCCTGAGCATTGGTTAGAGAAATGTGTATTTTCACCAGACAGCACAGTAAGTGAGGTTTTTTGCTAACCCAGGCAAGTCACGGGCGTTACAGATAGTGTGACACGAACACAAGATCCCTGTTAAGACCGTCCTCGTGTGTGCGGAACTTGGCTATCAGTCTCTACTCAGCAACTCTGCGCTTTCGTGTGTCACGAAGGCCCCCTTGAAGAACATTTACCCGAAGGTCAGAAGCCGAATGCCCGTGACTGCTGAAGTGTTCGCCCACAGGAAGGGAACTGTTTTGCCTGGTGATTGTTGAGCGATGCTCATTCATCCGCTGTCATAGTGTCTGCGTGGTCTCCCCAATATACCATGCTTCGGGACATCCTTTCTTGCAACGTATTAGGTAGACAACGTTGGCCGAGTTGCAAGAGTATGTACCGTGTACCTGGTGAATGGTATTCTCACGTTTGATGATGTCGTCCATGTCTATGATCCGGCATGTCTTGCAGAGGTTGCTGTGGCAGGGTTGTGTGGTATTGTGGTCATTGTTCTCCTGAAGGTTGGGTAGTTTGCTGCGAACAATGATCTGTTTGAGGTTGTGCGGTTGTCTGAAAGCAAGAAGTGAGGGGGTGGGGATGGCCCTAGCAAGATGTTCATCGTCATCAATGATATGTTGAAGACTCCGGAGAAGATGTCGTAGCTTCTCCGCTCCGACAGGATATAGCACTCGACTCATCGATCGACAGTTCCGATGTGCCACAGCGATAAACCGCACTGACCTCCTCAGAAGACGAACATGGGACACAGTGGACAGAGTACCCTTTATTGTCCAGTACTTCCTATACTACACGTCGGAACTGTCGATCGATGAGTCGAGCGCCATATCCTGTTCTCACAAGGGCATCTTTCAGCGTCTGGAGGTGTTTGTCACGATCCTCCTCATCTGAGCAAATTCTGTGTATACGGAGGGCTTGTCCATAGGGAATGGCTTCTTTAACGTGTCTAGGGTGGAAGCTGGAGAAGTGGAGCATTGTGAGGTTGTCTGTCGGTTTGCGGTACAGTGAGGTGCTGAGGTGACCGTCCTTGATGGAAATGCGTGTGTCCAAGAATGCAACTGATTCTGGAGAATAGTCCATTGGTGTCTGATGGTGGGATGGAACTTGTTGATATCATCATACAGTTGTTTCAATGATTGTTCACCATGAGTCCAAAGGAAAAAGGTGTCATCAATGTATCTAGTATATAGCCTTGGTTGAAGATCCCGTGTGGTGAAGAAGTCTTATTCGAAATTGTGCACGAAGATGTTGGCATATTGAGGTACGAATTTGGTCCTCATGGCTGTTCTGTGTGTCTGGATGAAAAGCTGATTGTTGAAGGTGAAGACATTGTAGTCCAAGATGAAGCAGATGAGTTGTAAAATTGCATCCGGAAACTGGCAGTTGTTGGCATTGAGTACTGAGGCAGTTGCAGCAATGCCATCGTCGTGGGGGATGTTGGTGTAGAGCGCCGAGACATCCATTGTGACAAGGAGTGTCCCTAGTTCAACTGCTCCATGTGTGCTGAGTTTCTGTAGGAAGTCCGTAGTGTCAAGACAAAAGCTGGGAGTTCTTTGTACAATGGGTTTCAGGATGCCCTCGATATAGAACATAGAACATTACAGCGCAGTACAGGCCCTTTGGCCCTCAATGTTGCGCCGGCCAGTGGACCCTCTAACCTAAACTATTCCAATATCATCCATATGCCTATCCACCGACCATTTGATTGCCCCCAAAGTAGGCGAGTCCACAACTGCTGCAGGCAGGGCATTCCACGCCCTCACCACCCTCTGTAAAGAACCTGCCTCTGACATCCGTCCTATAACTACCACCTCTTAATTTAAAGTTATGTCCCCTCATGTTGGTCATCACCATCCGAGGAAAAAGGCTCTCACTATCCACCCTATCCAATCCCTTGATCATCTTATACGCCTCAATTAGGTCACCGCGTAACCTTCTTCTCTCTAATGAAAATAACCTCAGGTCCCTCAGCCTTTCCTCATAAGGCCTTCCCACCATACCAGGCAACATCCTGGTAAACCTCCTCTGCACCCTTTCCAATGCTTCCACATCTTTCTTATAATGCGGCGACCAGAACTGTACGCAATACTCCAAGTGCGGCCGCACCAGAGTTTTGTACAGTTGTAACATAACCTCACGGCTCTTAAATTCAATCCCTCTACCAATAAAAGCTAACACACCGTACGCCTTCTTAACAACTTTATCAACCTGGGTGCCAACTTTCAAAGAGCTATGTACTTGTACCCCAAGATCCCTCTGCTCGACAACACTATTAAGGGTCCTTCCATTAACCCTATATTTCATATGCCTGTTATTCCTACCAAAGTGAATCACCTCACACTTATCCGTATTGAATTCCATTTGCCACCTCACGGCCCAGCTCTGCAACCTATCTATGTCCCTCTGCAAACTGTAACATCCATCCTCGCTGTCTACAACTCCCCCCACTTTGGTATCGTCAGCAAATTTACTAATCCAACCCTCTACACCCTCATCTAGGTCATTTATAAAAATGACAAACAGCAGTGGCCCCAAAACAGATCCTTGAGGTACACCACTTGTAACTGCACTCCAGGTTGAATATTTCCCATCAACCACCACCCTCTGTCTTCTATCAGCTAGCCAATTCCTAATCCAAACTGCTAAATCACCTTTAATCCCATGCATCTGCACTTTCTGCAGTAGCCTACCATGGGGAACCTTATCAAACGCTTTGCTAAAATCCATATACACTACATCAACTGCCTTACCCTTATCTATCTCTTTGGTCACCTCCTCAAAAAACTCAATAAGGGTTTGTGAGGCACGACCTACCTTTCACAAAACCATGCTGACTATCCCTAATCAATTTATTTCTCTCTCGATGCTTATAAATCCTATCCCTTATAATTCTTTCCAAGATTTTGCCCACAACAGAAGTCAGGCTCACCGGTCTATAATTTCCAGGATGGTCCCTACTCCCCTTTTTGAACAAAGGGACAACATTTGCCATCCTCCAGTCTTCTGGCACTATACCTGTAGCTAACGACGACATGAAGATCAAAGCCAAAGGCTCTGCAATCTCCTCTCTAGCCTCCCAGAGAATCCTAGGGTAAATCCCATCTGGCCCAGGGGACTTATCAATTTTCATACCCTCAAGATTCGCTAACACCTCCTCCTTATGAACCTCAATCCTGCCCAGTCTACAACCTGGTATCGCAGTATTCTCCCCAACAACATTGTCTTTCTCCTGCATGAATACTGACAAAAAATACTCATTCAGTGTCTCTCCTATCTCCTCAGTCTCCACACACAATTTCCCACTGCTATCTCTGACTGGCCCTAATCCTGCCCTAACCAATCTTTTATTATTTATATACCTGTAAAAAGCTTTTACAGCTATATATAGGTATATAGCCGGAGAGGTTCTCACACGGGGTCCCATTGCCCGATACGATGGGACGGCCGGGTATGTTTGCCTTGTGTATCTTTGGGAGGCAGTAGAAATCAATAATGCGGGGAGTACGTGGAATGAGAGCCCAGAGGGTGTTCTGAAGGTCCGGATCAAAGGTTTTGATCAGAGTGTTGAGTTGACGAGTGTGTTCTTTGGTCGAATCTGCTGGTAACTGTCTGTAGTGTTTCACACTGTTTCGTTGTCAGTACACTTCTTCACAGTAGTCCGTTCTGTTCAGTATGACGGTGGCACCTCCTTTGTCTGCTGCTTTGATGACAATGTTGCGGTTGTTCTTAAGAGCACGGATGGCCTTGCTTTGTGCTTGGGTGATGTTCGGGACTGTTTTGTAAGTGCGGTTGATGAATCTGGTGCTCACGCACCTCCTGATGGCTTGGGCATACATGTCCAGTCGGGGGCAGCGGCCTTCCGGAGGAGTCCAATTGGATTCCTTCCTCTTTGGTTGCTGCACTGCGGATCCCTCTGTCGGCTGTTCTGGTTCATTAGCGAACTCAATGAAACAGCAATTGGCCTCTTGGGGTTTGTGGAAGAACTCACGCAGCCTCATTCGCCTGATGAATTCCTCTGTGTCCGCTGCGAGACTGATGGGGTCCATTTTGGTGGTGGGACAGAAATTGAGCCCTCGGCTGAGAACTTCGATTTCCTCTGATTGAAGTGTGTAGTCCGACAAGTTAACAATGGACCTCCCTGCGGTAGTGCTGTTTTCTACTGTGGTGCCAAGGGAGGCTTGGTTGTTGCTAGTGGTGATGCTGAGTTTTTCAAGTTTCCTGTTCTTGGTGTGCATGTAAATGGTGTAGTTTCTTCCTCTCATCTGCTTGGCAAAGTTTCGCAGCTGGTCTGCGTCCTGAGCACAAGTTGAGAATGTGTATTCCATTTTACTCTCCATGGTGCGGCGTTTGCTATAGAGCTGGTGTATGAGGTGATTGAGGAGTGTGAGAGAGGTGCGACGGCAGAGCCTCTTAGCGTAGTCTGTGTCATAGGTTGACCTGAGTGGGTTTGTGATCTGTACGTAGAACATAGAACAATACAGCACAAACAGGCCCTTCGGCCCACAAGTTGCGCCGATCACATCTACCAATCCACAGACCTATCTATAACCCCCTATCCTATTCGTTTCCATATACTCATCCAGAAGTCTCTTAAAAGAACCCAGCGAGTTTGCCTCAACAACCTCCGATGGCAGCCGATTCCATTCACTCAACACCCTCTGAGTGAAAAACTTACCCCTAACATCTCCTCTGTATTTGCTTCCCTGCACCTTAAATCTGTTTCCTCTCGTAGTGACCATTTCAGCTCAGGGAAATAGTCTCTGAGAGTCCACCCTATCTATTCCTCTCAACATTTTATAAACCTCTATCAGGTCGCCTCTCAACCTACGATTCTCCAGTGAGAAGAGTCCCAGCTCCCTCAACCTATCTTCATAAGGCCTGCCTCCCAATCCAGGCAGCATCCTTGTAAATCTCCTCTGCACTCTCTCAATAGCCTCTACATACTTCCTATAATGAGGCGACCAGAACTGCGCACAATACTCCAACTGGGGTCTGACAAGAGTCTTATAGAGCTGCATCATTACCTCCTGACTCCTAAACTCCATTCATAGAACATAGAACATTATAGCACAGAACAGGCCTTTCGGCCTTCGATGTTGTGCCGACCAAAATAAAAAGCAATGCCCCTCCAAGCTAAACCATTCCCTTCTATTCCTCGATTAATGAAGGCCAGTACACTGTACGCCTTCTTGACCACTTCCTCCACCTGCGAGGCCGATTTAAGAGTCCTATGGACCCGGACACCGAGATCCTTCTGCTCTACAACACAGCTAAGACTCCTACCCCTTATATTGTACTCCTTCATCCCATTATTCCTGCCAAATTGGACCACAACATATTTATCCGCATTGAAGTCCATCTGCCACTTCTCCACCCAGTCTTGCATCCTGTCTATGTCCCGCTGCAGCTTTTGACATCCCTCCAGACCATCCACAACACCACCGACCTTTGAATCGTCGGCGAACTGACTAACCCATCCCTCCACTTCCTCATCCAGGTCATTTATGAAAATGACAAACAGCAGGGGTCCCAGAACAGATCCCTGGGGCACTCCACTGGTTACCAACCTCCATGCAGAACAAGACCCATCCACAACCACTCTCTGCCTTCTGCCGGCAAGCCAGTTCTGGATCCACGAGGCCAAAGCCCCTTGGATCCCATGCCCTCTCACCTTCTCCAGAAGTCTTGCATGTGGGACCTTATCAAACGCCTTGATAAAGCCCATGTACACTACGTCCACCGCTCTTCCTTCATCAATGTGTTCAGTCGCGTTTTCAAAGAACTCAACTAGGCTCGTGAGGCATGACCTGCCCTTGACAAAACCATGCTGACTATTTCTAATCAGTCCAAACTTCTCCAAATGTTCATAAATTTTATCCCTCAGAAGCCTCTCCATCAACTTACCAACCACTGAAGTCAGACTCACCGGTCGGTAATTTCCTGGACTATCCCTGTTCCCTTTCTTAAAGATAGGAACCACATCCGCAATCCTCCGGAACCGCTCCCGTTTCCATGGACGATGCAAATATCATCGCCAGGGGCTCTGCAACCATTTCCCTCACCTCCCACAATAACCTGGGGTACATCCCATCCATTCCCGGCGACTTGTCTATCTT
This sequence comes from Sphyrna mokarran, assembly GCA_024679065.1. Taxonomy (NCBI): domain Eukaryota; kingdom Metazoa; phylum Chordata; class Chondrichthyes; order Carcharhiniformes; family Carcharhinidae; genus Sphyrna; species Sphyrna mokarran. The sequence goes on along the minus strand of JAGIQG010000013.1, from coordinate 219,120 downwards.
GATAGAATTTAACAGGTCTAACACATCCTCTTTCCTAACATCCACATATTCAATCTTTTCCGTATGCCTCAAACCTGCAGTGCAGTCTCCCAGTTCACTTTGCACTGTGAATACCGAGGCAAAGTACTCGTTAAGCACCTCTGTCATTTCTTCCGGATTCACACAGACTTTTCCCCCTTCACCTTTTATAGGCCTTATCCCTTCTCTTCTCATCCTTTTACTTTTCGCATATTTGTAGAAGGCCTTGGGATTCTCCTTAATCTTACCTGCCAAGGCCTTCTCATAACACTTCTGGCTCTCCTAATTTCCTTTTAAAGCTCCTTTCTACACACCCTGTATTCCTCTAGATCCCTAACATCTCTTAGCTCTTTGAACCTTTTATATACCTTTTTTTTTCCTAACTAGGTTCACCACAACCTTTGTGCACCACAGATCCCGCGTCCTACCAGAAACTTCTTGACTCCTCAGAACGTTGTCTTGCAGTGCCCCAGACAAACATCCCTTGAATATCCGCCACTTTCCTTCTGTACTCTTCCCCAAGAACGCCTCCTTCCAGTTTATATGTCCAATTACCTGCCTAATGTTTTCATATTTCCCCTTACTCCAGACATACACCTTCCTAGCCTGCCTGATCCTATCTCTTTCCTTTGCTATCATGAAAGAGATAGAATTATGATCTCCATTCCCAAGATGCTCACCTACCGTGAGATCCGACACCTGCCCTGGCTCATTAGCAAGCACCAGGTCAAGTACAGCCTCTCCTCTTGTAGGCTTTTCCACGTACTGTGTCAGGAAACCTTCCTGAACACACCTAACAAACTCCACACCATCCAAACCCCTTACCCTTGGGATATTCCAGTCAATGTTTGGGAAATTGAAATCTCCCATCACGACAACCCTGTTATTTCTACATCTGTCTAGGATCTGTTTCCCTATCTGCACCTCAACTTCCCTGTCTCTATTGGGCAGCCTATAGAATACACCCAGCAAAGTTATCGAGCCTTTGCTGTTCCTAACTTCCACCCACAGAGACTCCGTAGACATTCCCTCCACGTCTTCCACCTTTCTCTGCAGCCATGACACTGTCCCTGATCAACAGTGCCACACCACCTCCTCTTTTGCCCCAACCCTGTCCCTCCTGAAGCATCTGAAACCCGGCACCTGAAGTACCCAGTCCTGTCCCTGAGACAACCAAGTCTCTGTAATGGCTCTGTAATCTGTAGTCCCTTCGGTGTCCTGTCTGCTTTCTTGCATCTCTGTAGAAACTTGATGTCTGTATCGATATCTGCAATCCTCTTGGAGATCCTCTCCACTTGGATCCAGCAGTATGCGGTATAGATAGTAGTCATGATGTAGAGATGCCATGTTAAAGAAGCCATTCCCTATAGACAAGCCCTCCTTATACACAGAATTTGCTCAGATGAGGAGGATCGTGACAGACACCTCCAGATGCTGAAAGATGCTCTCGTGAGAACAGGATATGGTGCTTGACTCATCGATTGACAGTTCTGACGTGTCACAGCGATAAACCGCACTGACCTCCTCAGAAGACGAGCATGGGACACAGTGGACAGATTACCTTTTATTGTCCAGTACTTCCCCAGAGCGGAGAAGCTACGATATCTTCTCTGGAGTCTTCAACATATCATTGATGACGATGAACATCTCGCTAGAGCCATCCCCACCCCCTCACTTGCTTTCAGACAACCGTACAACGTCAAACAGATCATTATTCACAGCAAACTACCCACCCTTCAGGAGAACAGTGACCACAATACCACACAACCCTGCCACAGCAACCTCTGCAAGACATGCCGGATCATAGACATGGACGACATCATCAAACGTGAGGATACCATTCACCAGGTACACAGTACATACTCTTGCAACTCGGCCAACGTTGTCTACCTAATACATTGCAAGAAAGGATGTCCCGAAGCATGGTACATTGGGGAGACCATGCAGACACTATGACAGCGGATGAATGAGCATCGCTCAACAATCACCAGGCAAAACAGTTCCCTTCCTGTGGGCGAACACTTCAGCAGTCACGGGCATTCGACCTGCGACCTTCGGGTAAATGTTCTTCAAGGGGGCCTTCATGACACATGACAGCGCAGAGTCGCTGAGCAGAGACTGATAGCCAAGTTCCGCACACATGAGGACGGTCTTAACAGGGATCTTGGCTTCATGTCACACTATCTGTAACCCCATGACTTAGCAAAAAACATCACTTACTGTGCTGTCTGGAGAAAATACACATTTCTCTAACCAATGCTCAGGGTTCCCTTCACACACATTGTTAGCCACTTTAACACTTGAATAGCAGGTTAGGTGTAAGGATTCGCATTCTATTCAGCAATCTGTGACTGTCTGTGCTGATATGTGTGCTATTGCAGACCAGAACACTGCGTTTGCCTGACGAAGACAGAAAAGTCGAAAGCTTGCAGATTTACTGTCAAATAAATCGGTTGGATTTAAAATTGATGTTGCCAGATTCTTACTGAGTTTACCCCAGTCCAACGCCAGCATCTCTACATCATGTACTCTATCTATACTCTTCATAGTCTTGTACACCTGTATTAGATCTCCTGTAAATCTACATTCTTCTAAAGAAAGTAGCCCCAATTTGCCTAACCTCTCCTCGTAACTCAGACCTTCCATACCAGGCAGCATCCTGGTAAACCACCTCTGCATTCTCTGCAGAGTTTCCACGTCCTTCTGGTAGTAAGGCGACCAGAACTGGACGCAGTATTCCAAATGAGGTCTAACCAGCGTTTTATACAACTGCAACATTAAAGGCCAGCTCTTCTACTCTATACCCCTTCCTATAAAGGCTAGCATACCATATGTTTTTTTCACAACCTTCTCCATCTGTTTTGCCACCTTCAGAGACTTGTGCACCTGCACCGCCAGGTCCCTCTGCGTTTCTATACTCTTAATAGGTCTACCCTTTAACATATACCTCCCTGGTACATTCTTTGTCCCGAAATGTATCACCTCTCATTTATCAGGATTGAATTCCATCTGCCATTTATCTGTCTAAGCTACCAGCCTATTATGTCCTGTTGTATCGCCTGACAATGCTCCTCACTATCCGTGAATCCAGCCATCTTTGTATCGTCTGCAAACTTGCTGATCACTCCACTTACTGCCTCTTCCAAGTCATTTATATATATTACAAGTAGAAAAGGTCCCAGTACTGAGCCCTGCAGCACACCACTAATGACCGACCTCCAGCCAGAAAAACACCCTTCCACTATTACTCTGTCTCCTATTACCAAGCCTGTTACTTATCCATCTAGCTACCTGTCCTTGTATCCCATGAGCCTTGACCTTTTCAACTGACTTCCCATGAGGGACTTTGTCAAACGCCTTACTGAAATCCGTATAGACGACATCAACGGCTCGCCCTTCGTCGACCGTTTTTGTCACCTCCTCAAAGAATTCTACCGGATTCGTAAGGCATGACCTCCCTTTAACAAAGCCATGCTGCGTATCCCTAATCAGATCACAACGCTGTAAGTGGCTATACATGCTATCTCTAAGAATCCCCTCCAACAACTTCCCCTACCACTGACGTCAAACTCACTGGCCTATAATTTCCAGTTTATCCCTACTATCTTTTTTAAACAACAGTATAACGTTAGCTATTCTCCAGTCCTCTGGGGCCTCACCTGTGTCCAAAGAAGAGACAAAGATTTGCATCAGAGGCCCAGCAATTTCTCCTCGTGCCTCCCTAAGCAGCCTGGGATAAAAGCCATTAGCCCCAGGAGATTTATCTGTTTTAATGCTACCTAGAAGCTCTAACATTTCTTCCCTTGGTATGGATATTTCCCTCAACTGTCCACAGCTCCCTCAGAGACAGGATGATCAACAAGCCCCTCTCCTTTGTGAATACGGACGCAAAGTATTCATTCAGGATCTCCCCATTCCCTCTGGCTCTAAGCACAGTTCCCCTCCTCTGCCCCTGAGAAGTCTGATTTTTTTCTCTAATCTCCCTGTTATTCCTGACACAGGAGTAAAAAGCCTTTTGATTTTACTTAATCCTATCTGCCAAAACCATTTCATGCCCCCTTTTTGCCTTTCTAACTCCCTGTTTGCATTATAAGAAAGATGTGGAGGCATTGGAGAGGGCACAGAGGAGGTTTACCAGGATGTTGCCTGGTATGGAGGGCATGTCTTATGAGGAGAGGCTGAGGGATTTGAGGTTGTTTTCGTTAGAAAGGAGGAGACTAAGAGGGGACCTGATCGAAACATATAAGATGATTAGAGGTTTAGATAGGGTGGACAGTGATAGCCTTTTTCCTAGGATGGAAAAAGCTAGCACGAGGGGACACAGCTTTAAATTAAGGGGTGATAGTTATAGGACGGATATCAGAGGTAGGTTCTTTACCCAAAGGGTGGTTCGGGAGTGGAATGCCCTGCCTGCAGCAGTTGTAGATGCGCCAAGTTTGGTGGCGTTTAAGAGGTTAGTTGATAAGTATATGGAAGAGAAGGGAATGGTTTAGTTTGGAGGGGCATTGCTTTTTATATTGGTCGGCGCAACATCGAAGGCCGAAGGGTCTGTTCTGTGCTGTAATGTTCTATGTTTGAGCTTCCTCCTACTCTCTCTATATTCCCCCAACGCTCTCTCTGTTTCCACTTGCTTTGACCTAACATACGCCTCTCTTTTCTTAATGCTTCGGCAATGCACCTTTCTTTGTAAGCTTGACAGCCTTTATGGATAAGGCCGCACCAGCGAGGGTGGTTTTGTGCCAGTGTTTCCTAGATGGTCGTGTCGATGTCTAGCGACTCCAGGGAGGCCTTCAGTATGTGTTTGAAATGTTTCTTCTGCCCTCCAGGCGAGCGTCTTCCTGCAGAGAGTCCTTCAAAAAGGGGCTGCTTGGGTATGCTTTCATCTGGCATACGGATGACATGACCTGCCCATCGAGTCTGCGCTCTCATCAGCAATGTGTGGACTGATGGTAGACTTTAGAGAGAACTTCTGTGTCTGGTGCTTTGTCTTCCATCTGCTATGTAATATTCTGCAAAGACAAGTCTTATGGAAATGTTTGAGCTGTCTTGCATGTCTTCACTATACAGTCAACGTTTCACAGGCATACAGAGGGTAGTGAGTACCACGGTGCTGTAGACCTTCAGTTTTGTTGCTGGGCTGATTCCTCGACGTTCCCATACAGTGACCGTAGCCTACAAAAGCAGAACTTGCCTTTGCTATTCTGCAGTTAACTTCTGTATCAATAGTCACTGCTTGGAATTATGCTGGAGTTGTATAGACCTTTGGTGAGGCTACAGCTAGAGTACTGTGTGTAGTTCTGGTCGCCACATTATAAGAAGGATGTGATTGTACAGAATATGGTGCAGAGAAGATTTACCAGGATACTGCCTGGGATGGAACATTTAAGTTATGGAGAGAGATTGCATAAGCTTCGCTGTCTTCGCTAGAGAGAGAAGACTAAGGGAGTGTCATAGAATCATTGAGGTTTACAGCATGGAAACAGGCCTTTTGGTCCAACTTGCCTATGCCGCCCTTTTTTTAAACCCCAAAGCTAGTCCCAATTGCCCGCATTTGGCCCATATTCCTCTACACCTATCTTCCCCATATAACCGTCTAAATGCTTTTTAAAGATAAAATTGTACCCACCTCTACTATTACCTCTGGCAGTTTGTTCCAGACACTCACCAGTCTCGGTGCGAAAAAATTGCCCGTGACACTTTTGTATCTCTCCCCTCTCACTTTAAATCTAGGATCTCTAGTTTTAGACTCCCCTACCTTTGGGAAAAGATATTGATAATCTAACTGATCTAAACCCACATTATTTAATAGATCTCTATAAGAACTAGACGGCATAGCCTCAAAATAAGGAGAAGGCAGTTTAGTATGGAGTTGAAGAGGCACTTCTTCACTCAAAGGGTGGTGAATCTCGAATTCTCTGCCCATTGAAATGGTGAGGGCTACCTCACTGAATATATTTAAGTCACGGGTAGATAGATTTCTGTGAATGGAATCGGTTGCCGTCAGTGGTGGTAGAGGCGAACTCACTGGGGTCTTTTAAAAGACTTCTGGATGAGTACATGGGATTTAATGGGATTGGGAATTACAGATAGTTCTATGGCCTGGTAGGTATAGATATGATCAGCACAACTTGTGGTCCGAAGGGCTGTTTGTGCTGGAATGTTCTATGATAGACAAGAGAATTAAGGGTTATGGGGAGAAGGCAAGAAAGTGGAACTGACCAACCTCAGATTAGCCATGATCTTATTGAATGGTGGAGCAGGTTCGAAGGGCTAGATGGCCTATTCCAGCTCCTGTTTCTTGTGTTCACCCCTCAGCCTACTACCTTCCAGAGAAAAAAGTCACAGTCTATCCAGTCTCTTATAACTCAAACCATTAAGTCCCAGTAACATCCTAGTAATCAGGTGACCTGATTGAAGTGTATAAGGTTATGAGAGGTATAGATAGGATGGACAGGGAGCAGCTATTCCCCTTAGTTGAAAGGTCAGTCATGAGGGCTCACATGAGGTGAGGGACAGAAGGTTTAGGGGGTATGTGAGAAAAAATATTTTACCTAGAGGATGATGACGGTCTGGAATATGGTACCCAGGAGGGGGATGGAAGTGGGTTACCTCACATTCTTTAAAAAATAGCTGGATGCACACTTGGTACAGCATAACATTCAGGACTATGGACCAAGTGTTGGCAGATGGGATTAGGTGGGAGTTCCAGTATTTCTAATATGTCGGTGTGGGTTCAATAGGCCAAAGGCCTCTTCTGCGCTGTATGATTCTCTGATTTTATGACTGCAAAAGCTTCTCTAGATATGTGACAAGAAAAAGATTGGTGAAGACAAATGTAGGTCCCTTACAGTTAGAATCAGATGAATTCATATTAGGCGAGAAAGAGATGGCAGAGCAGCTGAACAAATATTTCACTAAGGAGGACACAAATAACCTTACAGAAATACTAGGCACAGTAAGAAGTTTTAAGACATCAGGTTAAAGTCTTACAGGTTTATTTAGTATCACGAGCTTTTGGAGCACTGCTCCTTCATCACTCCTTCAGGTGAATCGGTACTCCGAAAGCTTATGATAGCAAATAAACCTGTAGGACTTTAACCTGCTATTGTGAGACTTCTTACTGTGCTCACCCCAGTCCAACGCCAGCATCTCCACATCAGAAATACTGGGGGCAGAGATCTAGGATGAAGGAGGAATTGAAGGAAATCCTTATTAGTCAAGATATTGTATTGAGGAAATTGCTGGGATTAAAACTCAATAAGTCTCCAGAGTACTTAATGAAGTGGCATGAGAAATAGTGGACGGATTGGTGATCATTTTCCAGCATTCTATAGCACTCTTCCAGGGTCTAATGAATTGGAGGATTGCTAAATGTAACCCCACTTTTTAAAAAAGGAGGAGAGAGAAAACCAAGAATTATAGACCGGCTAACCTGATAACAGTGGTGGGGATGATGCTGGTGTCAGTTATTAAGGATACAGTGACTGAGCGTTTGGAAAGTGGTGATAGGATCGGTCCAAGTCAGTATGGATTCACTAAAGGGAAATTGTGCTTGACAAATCTGGAATTTTTTGAGGATATGACCAGTAAAGTGGACAAAGCTGAACCAGTTCATGTTGTGTATCTGGACTTTCAAAAGGCTGTGGACAAGGTCCCACACAAGAGGTTGGAGAGCAAAATTAAAGTTTGTGGTTTTGGGGTAATATATTGATGTGGATAGAGAACTGGTTGGCAGACAGGAGACAGAGTATGGGAAAAGTGGCAAGCAGTGACTTGTGGTACCGCAGGGTTCAGCGCTGGGACTCCATTTTGTACAAGGTGTGCAGGAAGGTTTTTTGACTCAGTATGTAGATAGGCCAACTAGAGGTGAGGCTACATTGGATTTGGTGTTGGGCAATGAGCCAGACCAGGTGTTAGGCTTGGAAGTTGGTGAACATTTTGGTGATAGTGACCACAATTCGGTTATGTTCACTTTAGTGATGGATAGGGATAGGCATGAAGCTGGGGGCAGTAGTTATAGCTGGGGGAATGGTAATTATGAGGCCATAAGGAGGGAATTAGGGTGCATAGGTTGGACTAGGCAACTACAGGGACTGGGAACATCTGAAATGTGGAGCTTATTCAAGGAGCAGCTATTGCGAGTCCTTGATAAGTATGTCCCTGTCAGGCAAGGAGGAAATGGTCAAGTAAGGGAACCATGGTGTACTAAAAAAGTTAATTTGCTGGTTAAAAGGAAAAAGGAGGCTTATGTCAGGATGAGGCTTGAAGGCTCAGTTCGTGCAATGGATAGCTATAGATTAGCCAGGAGGGAGCTAAAGAGTGAGTTGAGGAGAGCTAAAAGGGGACACGAGAAGACTTTGGCTGATAGCTTTAGGATTCTCCTTGATCCTTTCTTTAGATATGTTAAGAATAGAAGATTGGTCAGGGCAAGATTAGGGGCAGTCATAGACAGCAGTGGGAAGTTGTGCGTGGAGCCTGAAGAGATTGGAGAGGCACTGAACAAATATTTCTCTTCGGTATTCACGCAGGGAGATGTAAATGTAGTTGTGGAGAACACTGGGATACAGGGTTGCAAACTGGAAAGTATTGAAGTAGATAAGGAGGATGTGCTAGATATTCTTGAGGGTTTGAAGTTAGATAACTCCCCTGGGCCGGACGGGATTTACCCTAGGATTCTCTGGGAGGCGAGAGAGGCAATTGCAGAGCCTCTGGCTCTGATCTTCAGGTCGTCGTTGGTTACGGGTCTGGTTCTGGAAGACTGGAGGATAGCAAATGTGGTCCCATTGTTCAAGAAGGGGAAGAAAGACTTTCCGGGGAATTACAGGTCGGTGAGTCTTACTTCTATTGTGGGCAAAGTATTGGAGAGAATTATTAGAACATAGAACATTACAGCGCAGAGCAGGCCCTTCGGCCTTCGATTTTGTGCCGACCAATTAGGAACAAGCAGTGACTCTCTAACCTAAACCATTCCCCTTTCATCCATAAACTTATCTACTAACCTCTTAAACGCCCCCAAACTTGGCGCATCTACGACTGCAGCAGGCAGGGCATTCCATACCCTTACCACCCTCTGGGTAAAGAACCTACCTCTGACATCCGTCCTATAACTACCACCCCTTAATTTAAAGCTATAGAACATACAGCACAGAACAGGCCCTTCGGCCTTCGATGTTGCACCGACCAATATAAAAGGCAATGCCCCTCCAAACTAAACCATTCCCTTCTCTTCCATATACTTATCAACTAACCTCTTAAACGCCACCAAACTTGGCGCATCTACAACTGCTGCAGGCAGGGCATTCCACTCCCAATCACCCTTTGGGTAAGAACCTACCTCTGATATCCGTCCTATAACTATCACCCTTAATTTAAAGCTGTGTCCCCTCGTGCTAGCTTTCTCCATCCTAGAAAAAAACAGGCTATCACTGTCCACCCTATCTAAACCTCTAATCATCTTATATGCTTCAATAAGATCCCCTCTTAGCCGCCTCCTTTCTAACGAAAAACAACCTCAAATCCTTCAACCTCTCTTCATAGGACCTGCCCTCCATACCAGGCAACATCCTGGTAAACCTCCTCTGTACCCTCTCCAATGCCTCCACATCTTTCTTATAATGTGGGGACCAGAATTTTCAGATGCACCAAGTTTGGTGGCGTTTAAGAGGTTAGTAGGTAAGTTTATGGACGAAAAGGGAATGGTTTAGGTTAGAGGGTCATTGCTTTTTCCTAATTGGTCGGCGCAACATCGAAGGCCGAAGGGCCTGTTCTGCGCTGTAATGTTCTATGTTCTAGAACTGTACACAATACTCCAAGTGCGTTCGCACTAGAGTTTTGTACAGTTGCAACATGACGTTGCAGCTCCAAAATTCAGTCCCCCTACCAATAAAAGCCAAGACTCCGTATGCCTTCTTAACAACCTTATCGACTTGATTGCCAACTTACAGGGATCTATGCACACATACACCAAGATCCCTCTGTTGTGGCCATTGTTCCTTACGGTACCTGGTACAACAAGGTTATTCATTTCAGTTTTTTCTACACTGGACTAATGAAGGACCCATGGCAAGTATGCTGTTTCGGAATGACGTTCAGGACAATGTCATGGTCATAGTGAGTGTTGGACTGACAATAGTTGAAGGAAACAGGTAGTTGAACTCTGGTGCAACAACAGAACGACTCACTAAATTGTGACTGATCGCGGGGGATGGTGGAGAACTGCAATTGGCAACCAGGTGTCAGCACAGAGGAACAGGCTTCGGGCCTAGCCTTGCAGAGTCAGAATGCCAGCCAGAGTCAGTGTGGAGGAACAGGCTTTGGGCATAACCACAAACAGGAAACCAGCCAGATGTCAGCACGGGAGGAATAGGACCAGCCACATGAAGGTGGGATGCTAGCCAGAGTCAACATGAGAGACCTGGTTTTGCTGAATGGGAAACATTGCTGCAGCCTAGATGAAATGCCAGGAAAATTCAGGACCACTGGAGAGTTCCATGAGGCGACGGAGGCACGATCAGCTACATAGATTCAGTATTTTCATTACGACAAACAAGGTTGAAAATGGCCTTATTGCATAGAAATTTAAAAAACAGAAGCAGAAGTAATCTATTTGGCCTTCGAGCCTGCTTTGCCGTTCATCTTGGTCGTGGCTGATCATCAAATTCAATATCCTAGGATCTAGAGGAGTATAAGGTGTGTAGAAGGGAGCTTAAAAAGGAAATTAGGAGAGCCAGAAGGGGTCATGAGAAGGCCTTGGCAGGTAAGATTAAGGAGAATCCCAAGGCCTTCTACAAATATGTGAAAAGTAAAAGGATGAGATTAAAAAAGGATGAAAAGGATAAAAGGATGAAAAGTAAAAGGATAATTAGGATGTAGAGGCTACTGAGAGGGTTCAGAGGTGATTTACAAGGATGCTGCCTGGATTGGGAGGCAGGTCTTAGGTTGAGGGAGCTGGGACTCTTCTCACTGGAGAGACGTAGGCTGAGAGGCGACCTGATAGAGGTTTATAAAATGTTGAGAGGAATAGATAGGGTGGACTCTCAGAGACTATTTCCCCGAGCGGAAATGGTCAATATGAGAGGACACAGATTTAAGTTGCAGGGAAGCAAATACAAAGGAGATGTCAGGGATAGGTTTTTCACTCAGAGGGTGGTGAGTGAATGGAACCGACTGCCGTCGGAGGTTGTTTAGGCAAACTCACTGGGGTCTTTTAAGAGACTTCTGGATGAGTATATGGAAAAGAATAGGATAGGGGGTCACAAATAGGTCTGTGGATTGGTAGATGAGATCAGTGCAACTCGTGGGCCGAAGGGCCTGTTTGTGCTGTATTGTTCTATGTTCTAAGAGAAAGGATAGACCCTATAAAAGATGAAGAAGGAAAAGTCTGTGTGAATCCGGAAGAAACAGCAGAGGTGCTTTACGAGTACTTTGCCTCGGTATTCATGGTGGAAAGTGAACTGGGAGATTGCACTGCAGGTTTGAGGCATACGGAAAAGATTGAGTATGTGGATGTTAGGAAAGAGGATGTGTTAGACCTGTTAAATTCTATCAAGATAGACAAGTCGCCGGGACCAGATGGGATGTACCCCAGGTTATTGTTGGAGGTGAGGGAAGTGGTTGCAGAGCCCCTGGCGATGATATTTGCGTCGTCCATGGAAACAGGAGAGGTTCCGGAGGATTGCAGATGTGGTTCCTATCTTTAAGAAAGGGAACAGGGATAGTCCAGGAAATTACCGACCAGTGAGTCTGACTTCAGTAGTTGGTAAGTTGATGGAGAGGCTTCTGAGGGATAAGATTTATGAACATTTGGAGAAGTTTGGACTGATTAGAAATAGTCAGCATGGTTTTGTCAAGGGCAGGTCATGCCTTACAAGCCTAGTTGAGTTCTTTGAAAATGTGACTGAACACATTGACGAAGGAAGAGTGGTGGATCTAGTGTACATGGGCTTTAGCAAGGTGTTTGATAAGGTCCCCCATGCAAGACTTCTGGAGAAGGTGAGAGTGCAGGGGATCCAAGGGGCTTTGGCCTCGTGGATCCAGAACTGGCTTGCCAGCAGAAGGCAGAGAGTGGTTGTGGATGAGTCTTGTTCTGCATGGAGGTCAGTAACCAGTGGAGTGCCCCAGGGATCTGTTCTGGGACCCCTGCTGTTTGTCATTTTCACAAATGACCTGGATGAGGAAGTGGAGGGATGGGTTAGTAAGTTCGCCGACGATACAAAGGTCGGTGGTGTTGTGGATGGTCTGGAGGGATGCCAAAAGTTGCAGCGGGACATAGACAGGATGCAAGACTGGGCGGAGAAGTGGCAGATGGACTTCAACGCGGACAAATGTGTAGTGGTCCATTTTGGCAGGAATAATGGGATGAAGGAGTACAATATAAGGGGTTGGAGTCTTAACTGTGTTGTAGAGCAGAAGGAGCTCGGTGTCCGGGTCCATAGGACTCTTAAATCGGCCTCGCAGGTGGAGAAAGCAGTCAAGAAGGCGTACGGTGTACTGGCCTTCATTAATCGAGGAATAGAGTTTAGGAGTCAAGAGGTAATGATGCAGCTCTATAAGACTCTTGTCAGACCCCAGTTGGAGTATTGTGCGCAGTTCTGGTCGCCTCATTATAGGAAGTACGTAGAGGCTATTGAGAGAGTGCAGAGGAGATTTACGAGGATGCTGCCTGGATTGGGAGGCAGGCCTTAGGTTGAGGGAGCTGGGACTCTTCTCACTGGAGAAACGTAGGTTGAGAGGCGACCTGATAGAGGTTTATAAAATGTTGAGAGGAATAGATAGGGTGGACTCTCAGAGACTATTTCCCCGAGCTGAAATAGTCACTACGAGCGGACACAGATTTAAGGTGCAGGGAAGCAAATAGAGAGGAGATGTTAGGGGTAAGTTTTTCACTCAGAGGGTGGTGAATGAATGGAATCGGCTGCCATCGGAGGTTGTTGAGGCAAACTCGCTGGGGTCTTTTAAGAGACTTCTGGATGAGTATATGGAATCGAATAGGATAGGGGGTTATAGATAGGTCTGTGGATTGGTGGATGTGATCGGCGCAACTCGTGGGCTGAAGGGCCTGTTTGTGCTGTATTGTTCTATCGTCTGTGTTCTATCCTGATTCCCCCATATCCTTTGATCCCTTTAGCCCCCAAGAGCCATAACTATTTTTTTCTTGAAATCAGGTTGCTTCCACACACGAGTGGAACTATATTCCACACATTCACCACTCTTTGGATGAAGACATTTCTCCTCACCTCAGTCCTAAGAAGTTTATTCTCAAATTATGACCCCTAGTTCTGGACTTCCCACCACTGGGGACGTTCTTTCTGAGTCTACCCTGTCTAACCCTGTTAGAATTTTATAAGTTTCTATGAGAGTCCTGCTCATTTTCCTAAATTCCAGTGAACATAGAACATAGAACAATACAGCACAGAACAGGCCCTTCGGCCTTCGATGTTGTGCCGACCAAAATAAAAAGCAATGCCCCTCCTAACTAAACCATTCCCTTCTCATCCATATACTTATCCACTAACCTCTTAAACGCCACCAAAATTGGCGCATCTACAACAGCTGCAGGCAGGGCATTCCACTCCCTAATCACTCTTTGAGTAAAGAACCTACCTCTGATATCCGTCCTATAACTCATACCCCTTAATTTAAAGCTGTGTCCCCTCGTGCTAGCTTTCTCCATCCTAGGAAAAAGGCTATCACTGTCCACCCTATCTAAACCTCTAATCATCTTATATGCTCCAATAAGATCCCCTCTTAGCCGCCTCCTTTCTAACGAAAACAACCTCAAATCCTTCAACCTCTCTTCATAGGACCTCCCCTCCATACCAGGCAACATCCTGGTAAACCTCCTCTGTACCCTCTCCAATGCCTCCACATCTTTCTTATAATGTGGCGACAGAACTGCACACAATACTCCAAGTGCGGCCGCACTAGAGTTTTGTACAGCTGCAACATGATGCTGCGGCTCCTAAATTCAATCCCCCTACCAATAAAATCTAAGACTCCATAAGCCTTCTTAACAACTTTATCCACTTGACTGCCTACTTTCAGGGATCTATTGACACATACACCAAGATCCTTCTGTTCCTCAACCCTATTAAGAGCCCTACCATTAGCCCTATACTCTACACATTTATTGTTCCTGCCAAAGTGCATTACCTCACACTTTTCCACATTAAACTCCATTTGCCACCTCTCGGCCCAGCTCTGCAACTTGTCCAAGTCACTCTGTAAACTAAAACACCCCTCTTCACTATCTACACACCACCAACTTTAGTATCATCTGCAAATTTACTGATCCATCCCTCAATACCCTCATCCAGATCATTTATAAAAATTACAAACAGCGGGGGCCCCAAAACAGACCCCTGAGGCACACCACTCGTCACCGAACTCCACGATGAATATCTCCCATCAACCACCACCCTCTGTCTTCTATCTGCCAGCCAATTTCTAATCCAATTTGCTAAATCACCCTCTATAATCCTCAGTGACTTAGTCTCTCCTCATATGACAGAAGCAGTTTTTAGTTGCCTAAATCTCATGGGTTATGTATCTGCAATGATGCAGCTGAGGGACCACTGTGCACCTCTTCCCTTGTCCATTCATAAAAGGGAATTATCCTGCGTTGTTTCGAAGTACTTGGATGAAGAAATTGAGACTAAATTGGGAAGCATTTTGTAGACTCACAGAAGCTTGTTTGGGCCTAGATGAAATATTGAGAAGAAACTAGGATGTTCAATAGAACCGTGGGGGAGATGAAAAGTATGAAGGTGAAGAACAAAGAACAGTACAGCACAGAAACTGGCTCTTTGGCCCACCAAATCTGTGCTGACATGTAGAGTCATAGATGTTTACAGCATGGAAATAGGCCCTTTGGCCCAACTTGTCCATACTGGCCTTCTTTTAATCGCTAACGTAGTCCCAATTGCCTATGTTTGGTCCATATTCCTCTATACCCATCTTACTACAGCAGCAAAAGAGACCCACAGGTGGTATGTTGCCTCCCGGATGCAAGAGTCCGTGACATCTTGGATTGTATTCCAAAGATCCTTAAGGGGGAGGAGGATCAGTCGCAGGTTGAGTGCACATCGGTACCAACGACGTAGGTAGAAGAAAGGATGGGGATTTAAAACAGGAATTTATGGAGCTAGGTTGGAAGCTGAGAGCTAGGACAAAGCATGTGATCATGTCTGGTTTGTTGCCAGTGCCACGTGCTAGTGAGTTAAGGAAAAGGGAGAGAGTGCAGTTTAACATGTGGCTGCAGAGATGGTGTAGGACAGAAGGTTTCATTTACTTGGACAATTGGAGCACATCCTAGGGAAGGTGGGACCTGTACAAACAGGATGGTTTGCACCTGAACCAGAGGGGCACTAATACCCTGGGAGGGAAATTTGCTATGGCTCTTTGTCAGGGGGTTGGGAAAATGAGTTGTAGTGTAAAAGCCGGTGTTGAGGTCGCAAGATACTGAGGAAGGTACCAAGGTCTCAGGAGCGTACAGGCAGATAGGATGGTGGATTGAAGTATGTCTACTTCAATGCAAGGAGCATCAGGAATAAGATAGGTGAACTTGGAGTGTGGATTGGCAGTTGGTACTGTGATGATGTGGCCATTATGGAGACATGGTTAGAACAGGGACAGGAAAGATTGTTGATAGTTCTGGGGTATAGATATTTCAGTAAGAGTAGAGAAGGTGGTAAAAGAGGTGGAAGAGTAGCATTGTTAATCAAAGATAATTTAATGGCTGCTGAAAGATTTTTCATAAGAACACAACATACTTCAGGTGCTGGGATTTAGATGCTTCAGGAAGGACACTGAGGGAGGCACTGTTGATCGTAGAACATAGAACATTACAGCGCAGAACAGGCCCTTCGGCCTTCGATGTTGCGCCGACCAATTAAGAAAAAACAATGACCCTCTAACTTAAACCATTCTCTTTTCATCCATAAACTTATCTACTGACCTCTTAAACGCCCCCAAACTTGGCGCATCTACAACTGCAGCAGGCAGGGCATTTCATACTCTTACCACCCTCTGGGTAAAGAACCTACCTTTGACATCCGTCCTTTAACTACCACCCCTTAATTTAAAGCTATGTCCCTCGTGCTAGCTTTCTCCATCCTAGGAAAAAGGCTATCACTGTCCACCCTATGTAAACCTCTAAGCATCTAATATATTTCAATAAGGTCTCCTCTTAGCCGCCTTCTTTCTAATGAAAACAACCTCAAATCCCTCAGCCTCTCTTCATAAGAGCTGCCCTCCATACCAGGCAACATCCTGGTAAACCTCCTTTGTACCCTCTCCAATGCCTCCACATCTTTCTTATAATGTGGGGACCAGAACTGCACACAATACTCCAAGTGCGGCCGCACTAGAGTTTTGTACAGTTGCAACATGACGTTGCGGCTCCGAAATTCAATCCTCCTGCCAATAAAAGCCAAGACTCCATATGCCTTCTTAACAACCTTATCGACTTGATTGCCAGTTGATCAGCGACAGAATCACAGCTGTAGAGAAGGTGGATGCTGTGGAGGGACTGTCTACAGAGTCTCAGTGGGTGGAAGTTAGGAACAGCAAGGGTGTTTTCTATAGGCCACCCAATAGTGACAGGGAAGTTGAGGTGCAGATAGGGAAACAGAACCTAGAGAGATGTAGTAATAACAGAGTTTTCGTGATGGGAGACTTTAACTTCCCAAACATCGACTGGAATATCCCGAAGCTAAGGGGTTTGGATGGGGAGGAGTTTGTTAGGTGTGTTCAGGAGGGTTTGCTGACACAGCACGTGCATAAACCTACAAGAGGAGAGGCTGTTGAGGAGCAGAAGGATCTTGGAGTCTGGGTCCATAGGACTCTTAAATCTGCCCCGCAAGTAGAGGATGTGATCAAGAAGGCATATGGTGTACTGGCCTTCATTAATAGAGGAATTGAGTTTAGGAGTTGGGAGGTAATGCTGCAACTTTATAAAATCTTGTCAGACCCCACTTGGAGTATTGTGTGCTGTTCTGGTCGCCTCACTATAGGAAGGATGTGGAAGCTATTGAGAGGGTGCAGTGGAGATTTACAAGGATGTTGCCTGAATTGGTAGGCATGCCCTATGAAGATAGATTGAGGGAGCTAGGTCTCCTCTCTGGAGAGACGAAGGTTGGGAGGCGACCTGATAGAGGTTTATAAGATGTTGAGAGGAATAGATAGGGTGGATTCTCGGAGGCTATTTCCCAGAGCTGAAATGGTGGCTATGAGAGGACACGGGTTTAAGATGCTGGGGGACAAGTACGGAGGAGATGTTAGAGGTAAGTTTTTCATTCAGAGGGTGGTGAGTGAATGGAATCGGCTGCCGTCAGTGGTGGTAGAGGCAAATTCGCTGGGTCTTTTAAGACTTCTGGATGAGTATGTAGGATTAAATGGGATTGGGAGTTACAGATAGTTCTATGGCCGGGCAGGTGTAGGTATAATCGGTGCAACTTGTGGGCCGAAGGGCCTGTTTGTGCTGTGGTGTTCTATGTTCTATAAGAAATAGAAGCAGGAGTAAACCATCCAACCTGCCCTGCCATTCAATAAGATCATGGCTGATCTGAAGTGGATCAGTTCCACTTTCTTGCTTTCTCCCCATAACCCTTAATTCCTTTGTCTCTCAGAAACCTATCTATCCATGACTTAAATATATCCACCACTTCAACAGGCAGAGAATTCCAGAGACTCACCACCCTTTGAGTGAAGACGTTCCTCCTCAACTCTGATCTAAACTGCACCCAGCCTTATTTTGAGGCTGAGCCCTTCCAAAGCAGGAAGAATCTCTCTACCTTATCCTCTTCATTATCTTATACGTCTCTATAAGATCCCCTCTCAGCTTCTAAACTCCAACAACTATAGACTCAGTCTATTCAATCTGTCTTCATAGGCTAACCCCCTCATCTCCAGTATCAGCCTAATGAACCTTCTCTGCACTCCCTCCAAGACCAGTGTATCCTTCCGCAAATGCGGCGACCAAAACTGTACACAGTACTCCAGCTGCGACCTCGCCAGCACCTGTACAGTTGCAGCAAGGTCTCCCTACTTTTGTATTCCATCTCCCTTGCTATAAAAGCCGACATTCCATTCGCCTTCTTGATCACCTGCTGCTCCTGCAGGATTTTTGCGATTCGTGCACAAGGACCCCCAGGTCCCTCTGCACTGTAGCATGCTGTAGCTTTTCGCCTTTTAAATAATATTCCCTCTTACTATTATTTCTACCAAAGTGGATAACCTCTCACTTGCTCACATTATACTTCATCTGCAGGTCCTCGTGCACTCACTCAGCCTATCAGATCTCTCTGCAGACTTTCCAAATCTTCCACGCAATTTGCTTTTCCACTCATCTTCATGTCATCTCAAGGTGATCTGCCTACTGAGGTAATATAGCCTAAAGTTAGAAATAGGAAAGGATCGGTCACATTGTTAGGAGTATTCGATAGACCCCCAAATAGTAATAGAGATATGGAGGAGGAAATGGCAACACAGATTATGGATAGGTGTGGAGGTCACAGGGTAGTTATCATGGGTGACTTTAACTTTCCAAATATTGATTGGAATCTTTATAGGTTAAATAGTTCGGATGGGACACTTTTTGTACCGTGTGTGCAGGAGGACCTCCTGACACAATATGTGAATGAGCCAACAAGAATCTGCATGGATTTGAAAGTAGGCAGTCAAGCCGAGAAGGTTGTTAAGAAGGCATATGGAGTCTTAGCTTTTATTGGTAGGGGGATTGAATTTCGGAGCCGCAACGTCGTGTTGCAACTGTACAAAACTCTAGTGTGGCCGCACTTGGAGTATTGTGTGCAGTTCTGGTCCCCGCATTATAAGAAAGATGTGAAGGCATTGGAGAGGGTACAGAGGAGGTTTACCAGGATGTTGCCTGGTATGGAGGGCAGGTCTTATGAAGAGAGGCTGAGGGATTTGAGGTTGTTTCGTTAGAAAGGAGGAGGCTAAGAGGGGACCTTATCGAAACATATAAGATGATTAGAGGTTTAGATAGGGTGGACAGTGATAGCCTTTTTCCTAGGATGGAGAAAGCTAGCACGAGGGGGACACAGCTTTAAATTAAGGGGTGATAGTTATAGGACGGATATCAGAGGCAGGTTCTTTACCCAAAGGGTGGTTCGGGAGTGGAATGCCTTGCCTGCAGCAGTTGTAGATGCGCCAAGTTTGGTGGCGTTTAAGAGGTTAGTTGATAAGTATATGGAAGAGAAGGGAATAGTTTAGTTTGGAGGGGCATTGCTTTTTATATTGGTCGGCGCAACATCGAAGGCCGAAGGGCCTGTTCTGTGCTGTAATGTTCTATGTTCTATTTGTGAAGGGAAGGTTGTGCCTCACAAACCTTATTGAATTTTTTGAAAAGGTGACAAAAGAGGTGGATAAGGGTAAGGCAGTTGATGTGGTGTACATGGATTTTAGCAAGGCGTTTGATAAGGTTCCCCATGGAAGACTACTGCAGAAAATGAAGATGCATGGGATCGAGAGAGATTTAGCAATTTGGATTAGGATTTGGCTAGCTGATAGAAGACAGAGGGTGGTGGTTGATGGGATGTATTCAACCTGGAGTTTAGTTACCAGTGGTGTACCTCAGGGATCTGTTTTGGGGCCATTGTTGTTTTTATAAATGACCTGGATGAAGCTGTAGAGGGATGGGTTAGTAAATTTGTTGATGATACCAAAGTTGGAGGAGTTCTAGACAGTGAGGATGGATGTTACAGTTTGCAGAGGGACATTGGAATAGTTTAGGTTAGAGGGTCCACTGGCCGGCGCAACATCGAGGGCCGAAGGGCCTGTACTGCGCTGTAATGTTCTATGTTCTACAGATAAGTTGCAGAGCTGGGCCGAGAAGTGGCAAATGGAGTTTAATGTGGAAAAGTGTGAGGTGATTCACTTTGGTAAGAGTAATACGTGTGCAGAATATAGGGCTAATGGTAGGACTCTTAGTAGTGTAGATGAGAAGAGAGATCTAGGTGTACAGGTGCATAGATCTCTGAAAGTTGGTACTCAAGTTAATAGAACATAGAACATTACAGTGCAGTACAGGCCCTTCGGCCCTCGATGTTGCGCCGGCCAGTGGACCCTCTAACCTAAACTATTCCAATATCATCCATATGCTCTAGGTACCTTCTAGTTCACCCTGGGGAGATTAAAATCTCCCACTATAACGACTCTGTTCGTTCTGCACCTATCCAAAATGTCTTTACATATGCCTTCCTCCACTGCCCGCGGGCTATTGGGTGGCCTATAATACACACCTAGCATAGTAATGGCCTCCTTCCTATTCTTCAACTCCACCCACAGTTGGTAAGGTTGTTAAGAAGGCGTACAGTGTGTTAGCATTTATTGGTGGAGGGATTGAATTTAGGAGCCGAGATGTCATGTTGCAACTGTACAAAACTCTGCTGCAGCCGCACTTGGGAGTATTGTGTACAGTTTTGGTCGCCACATTATAAGAAAGATGTGGAGGCATTGGAGAGGGTGCAGAGGAGGTTTACCAGGATGTTGCCTGGTATGATGGTTAGGTCTTATGAGGAAAGGCTAAGGGACTTGAAGTTATTTTCATTAGAGAGAAGAAGGCTAAGAGGTGACTTAATTGAGACATATAAGATGATCAGAGGGTTAGATAGGGTGGGTAGCGTGAGCCTTTTTCCTCGGATGGAGATGGATAATACGAGGGGACATAGCTTTAAATTAAGGGGTAGTAGTTACAGGACAGATGCTAGAGGTGGGTTCTTTACTCAGAGGGTAGTAGGGGCATGGAATGCCCTGCCTGCAGCAATTGTGGACTCGCCAAGTTTAAGGGCGTTCAAATGGTCAGTGGATAGGCATATGGATAGCATTAGAATAGTTTGGGATAGAGGATTACAAAATTGGTTACATTGGTTGGCGCAACATCGAGGGCCGAAGGGCCTGTACTGTGCTGTAATATTCTATGTTCTAGAGGTGGGGGCCACATTAGACTTGGTACCGGGTAATGAATCAGGCCAAGTGTTAGATTTGTTTATGGGAGAGCACTTTGGAGATAATGAAAGACATTGTGATCATTATTACAATGGAGAGTGTTAGGATCGCACGGGGAGAGGGTTAAGATTTGTAATTGGGGGAGGGGTAATTATGATACAATTAGGCAAGAATTAGGGAGCATAAGATTGGAACAGAAACTGTCAGATATGGGCACAAACAAAAATTGGAGCTTTTTCAATGAACAAGTACTGCGCGTCCTTGATAGGTATGTACCTGGCAGGCAGGGAGTAAATGGCCAAGCGAGGGAATCATGATTCACAAAGGAATATCTTGTCAAGAGAAAAAAGGAAGCATATGTAAGGATGAAAAAAAACAAGGTTCAGTTGGATCGCTTGAGTGTTACAAGGTAGCTCGGAATGAGTTAAAGAAATGGCTTAGGAGAGCTAGGAGGAGGCATGAGAAAAGAAAACTCCGAGGCTTTTTACTCATATGAGAAATAAAAGAATGACCAAGGTGAGGTTAGAACTGGTCAAGGATAGTAGTGGGAACTTGTGCATAGAATCTTCTGCATAGATAAACAGACAGGGATGACAGGGATCATGGGTAGAAGTGGGAACATTGAGATGGCGGAATGGGCTTGTTGGGCCAAAGGGCCTGTTTCCCATGCTGTTTTGTTCTTTGAGTCAGAAAAGATTAGTGAGACGTTGAATGAATTCTTTTCTTCAGTGCTCATTAAGGAGAGGAGCCATGTTTTTGAGGATGAATTTGTGATACAGGCTGATAGGCTGGAGGAGGTAGATGTTCTGAACGAAGATGTATTAGCAATTATGAAAAACCTGAGGGTCAGTAAGTCCCTGGGGCCAGATGGCATACATCCTGGGATAATTTGGAAGGCAAAGGATGAGATTGCAGAGCCTTTAGCTTTGATCTTTGGGACCACAGCAATTGTGGACTGAAGAATGGTGAATGTTAGTCCTCTCTTCAAGAAAAAAAAAAGAATGACCTTGGTAATTATAGGCCAGTTAGTCTTACTTCGGTAATTTAATGGAAAAAGTCCCAAGAGATAGGATTTATGACCATTTGTAAAGATTCAGTTTAATACGGGATAGTCAGCATGGTTTCATGAGGGGAAGCCCTGCCTCTCAAATTTGATTAAATTCTTTGAGGAGTTAACTAAGTGTGTAGAAGAAGGTAGAGCAGTTGATGTCACATACATGGATTTTAGTACGGCGTTTGATAAGGTTCCCTGTGGCAGGCTCACAAAGAAGGGAAGGAGGTAGAAGATAGAAGAAAATTTGGCCGATTGGATAAGTAACTGGCAGTCTCATAGAAGGCAGAGGGTGGTGGTGGAGGGAAAGTTTTCAGACTGGAGGCCAGTTACCAGCGGTGTACCACAGGGGTCAGTGATGAGTCCTCTGCTATTTGTGATTTTTATCAATGACTTGGAGGAGGTGGCTGAAAGGTGGGTTAGTAAATCTGCTGATGACATCAAAATTGGTGGAGTAGTAGATGAGATAGCAGGCGCAAAGAGACATTAATAGGATGCAGAGCTGGGCAGAAAAGTGGCAGATGGAGTTTAGAAGTTAGAACATAGAAAACTACAGCACAAGCAGGCCTTTCAGCCCACAAGTTACGCTGATCATATCACTACCTAATAGGCCTATTTTTAATCCTCAATCCCATTAAGTCCCATGCACTCATCCAGAAATCTCTTAAACGGCCCCAACGAGTTCGCCACCACCACCAACAAAGGCAGCTAATTCCACTCACTCAACACCCTCTGAGTAAAAATCTTACTCCTGACATCTCCTCTGTACCTACTCCCCAGCACCTTAAAACTGTGTCCTTTCGTAGCGACCATTTCAACCCTGGGAAATAGCTTCTGAGAATCCTTCATTAATAGAGGGATTGAGTTTAGGAGTCGTGAGGTAATGCTGCAACTTTATAGGACCCTTGTCAGACCTCACTTGGAGTATTGTGTTCAGTTCTGGTCAGCTCATTACAGGAAGGATGTGGAAGCTACTGAGAGGGTGCAGAGGAGCTTTACAAGGATGTTGCCTGGATTGGGGGGCATGCTTTATGAAGATACATTGAGACGAAGGTTGAGAGGTGACTTGATAGAGGTTTATAAGATGTTAGAACATAGAACATAGAACAATACAGCACAGAACAGGCCCTTCGGCCTTCGATGTTGTGCCGACCAAAATAAAAAGCAATGCCCCTCCTAACTAAACCATTCCCTTCTCATCCATATACTTATCAACTAACCTCTAAAACGCCACCAAACTTGGCGCATCTACAACAGCTGCAGGCAGGGCATTCCACTCCTAATCACTCTTTGAGTAAAGAACCTACCTCTGATATCCGTCCTATAACTCATACCCCTTAATTTAAAGCTGTGTCCCCTCGTGCTAGCTTTCTCCATCCTAGGAAAAAGCTATCACTGTCCACCCTATCCAAACCTCTAATCATCTTATATGTTTCAATAAGATCCCCTCTTAGCCGCCTCCTTTCTAACGAAAACAACCTCAAATCCTTCAACCTCTCTTCATAGGACCTGCCCTCCATACCAGGCAACATCCTGGTAAACCTCCTCTGTACCCTCTCCAATGCCTCCACATCTTTCTTATAATGTGGGGACCAGAACTGCACACAATACTCCAAGTGCGGCCGCACTAGAGTTTTGTACAGCTGCAACATGATGCTGCGGCTCCTAAATTCAATCCCCCTACCAATAAAAGCTAAGACTCCATATGCCTTCTTAACAACTTTATCCACTTGACTGCCTACTTTCAGGGATCTATTGACACATACACCAAGATCCCTCTGTTCCTCAACACTATTAAGAGCCCTACCATTAGCCCTATACTCTACACATTTATTGTTCCTGCCAAAGTGCATTACCTCACACTTTTCCACATTAAACTCCATTTGCCACCTCTCGGCCCAGCTCTGCAACTTGTCCAAGTCACTCTGTAAACTAAAACACCCCTCTTCACTATCTACCACACCACCCACTTTAGTATCATCTGCAAATTTACTGATCCATCCCTCAATACCCTCATCCAGATCATTTATAAAAATTACAAACAGCAGGGGCCCAAAAACAGACCCCTGAGGCACACCACTCGTCACCGAACTCCACGATGAATATCTCCCATCAACCACCACCCTCTGTCTTCTATCTGCCAGCCAATTTCTAATCCAATTAGCTAAATCACCCTCTATTCCACACATCTGCATTTTCTGTAGAAGTCTTCAATGGGCCACCTTATCAAAAGCCTTACTAAAGTCCATATATACTACATCAACCGCCTTACCCCCATCCACCTCTCTGGTCACTTTCTCAAAAAAAAAACTCAATGAGGTTAGTAAGGCATGACCTACCCTTCACGAAACCATGCTGACTATCCCCAATCAATTCATTTCTCTCTAAAAACTATAAATCCTATCCCTAATAATTCTCTCCAATACCTTGCCCACAACAGAAGTAAGACTCACTGGCCTATAATTCCCAGGAAGGTCTCTATTCCCCTTCTTAAACAATGGGACCACATTCGCTATCCTCCAGTCCTCCGGAACCACACCCGTAACCAACGAGACCTGAAGATCAGAGCCAGAGGCTCTGCAATCTCCTCTCTTGCCTCCCAGAGAATCCTAGGGTAAATCCCGTCCGGCCCAGGGGACTTATCCAACTTCAAACCCTCGAGAATTTCTAACACATCCTCCCTATCTACTACAATACTCCCCAATTTGCAACCCTGTACCTCAGTGCTCTCCACAGCTACATTTCCAGCACTCTGCGTGAATACCGAAGAGAAATATTTATTCAGTGCCTCGCCAATCTCTTCAGGCTCCACGCACAACTTCCCACTGCTATCTATGACTGGCCCTAATCTTGCCCTAACCAATCTTCTATTCTTAACATATCGAAAGAAAGCTTTAGGATTCTCCTTAATCCTATCAGCCAACATCTTCTCGTGTCCCCTCTTAGCTCTCCTCAATTCACTTTTTACCTCCTTCCTAGCTAATCTATAGCTATCCATTGCACTACCTGAGCCTTCAAGCCTCATCCTGACATAAGCCTCCTTTTTCTTCTTAACCAGCAAATCAACTCTTTTCGTACACCAAGGCTCTCTTACTCGTCCATTTCCTCCCTGCCTGACAGGGACATACTTATCAAGGACTCTCAGCAGCTGCTCCTTGAATAAGCACCACATTCCAGATGTTCCCAGTCCCTGTAGTTCCCTAGTCCAATCTACGCACCCTAATTCTCTCCTGATGGCCTCATAATTACCCTTCCCCCAGCTATAACTACAGCCCCCAGCTTCATGCCTATCCCTGTCCATCACTAAGGTGAACGTAACCGAATGTGGTCACTATCACCAAAATGTTCACTAACTCCAAGCCTAACACCTGGTCTGGCTCATTGCCCCAGCACCAAATCCAATGTAGCCTCACCTCTAGTTGGCCTATCTACATACTGAGTCAAAAAACCTTCCTGCACACTCTGTACGAAAACTGACCCCTCTAACGAGCTAGAGCTATAGCTATTCCAATCAATATTAGTAAAGTTAAAGTCCCCATAACAATTACCCTATTACTTTCACTCCTGTCCAGGATCGACTTTGCAATCCTTTCCTCTACCTCTCTAGAACTTTTAGGAGGTCTATAAAAGACTCCCAACAGGGTGACCTCTCCTCTCCTGTTTCTAATCTCAGCCCAATAACAAAAAAAACTACATCAAACACAAGTCCTCATCAAATTCCTTTCTATCACACGTGATACAGTCCTTTGACCAATAAACCCACTCATCCCCCCCTTCACACCCTCCTCTACTCCGACTAAAGCATTTGAACCCATGGAACCTGCAAAAACCATATCCTGTCCCTGCTCTACCAAGTCTCTGAAAGGCCACAACATCAAGTTCCATCGTACTGTTCCAGCTGCAAGTTCCTCCCCCTTCATTGCGAATACTCCTTGCATAAAAGTATACACCATTCTCAACCATGCCCCACCCCACCCCGTACGCCGCTGTGTTTTAAAACTCTCCTCTATACCCCCTTACTCTCTCCATCTCACCCCAAAACAGCACCCCACTACTTAGGAATACCACCCACCCCCGAATCAGTTTAAAGCCCCCATCATAGCCTTAGCAAATTTTCCCCCCAAGATATTAGTCCCCCTCTGGTTCAGGTGTAGACCATCTCTCTTGAAGAGGTCCCACCTATCCCAGAATGAGTCCCAATTGTTAAGGAACCTGAACCCCTCCCTCCTGCACCATCCACGCAGCCATGAGTTCAAACTATCCCTTTCTCTGTTCTTCCCTAAACTATCCCTTGGCACAGGCAAGAGTCCATTTGATCTTTGGGACCCACAAGCAATTGTGGCTGAAGATGGTGAATGTAGGCCCCTCTTCAAGAACAAAAAAGAATGACCTTGGTAATTATAGGCCAGTTAGTCTTACTTCGGTAATTTAATGGAAAAAGTCCCAAGAGATAGGATTTATGACCATTTGTAAAGATTCAGTTTAATACGGGATAGTCAGCATGGTTTCATGAGGGGAAGCCCTGCCTCTCAAATTTGATTAAATTCTTTGAGGAGTTAACTAAGTGTGTAGAAGAAGGTAGAGCAGTTGATGTCACATACATGGATTTTAGTACGGCGTTTGATAAGGTTCCCTGTGGCAGGCTCACAAAGAAGGGAAGGAGGTAGAAGATAGAAGAAAATTTGGCCGATTGGATAAGTAACTGGCAGTCTCATAGAAGGCAGAGGGTGGTGGTGGAGGGAAAGTTTTCAGACTGGAGGCCAGTTACCAGCGGTGTACCACAGGGGTCAGTGATGAGTCCTCTGCTATTTGTGATTTTTATCAATGACTTGGAGGAGGTGGCTGAAAGGTGGGTTAGTAAATCTGCTGATGACATCAAAATTGGTGGAGTAGTAGATGAGATAGCAGGCGCAAAGAGACATTAATAGGATGCAGAGCTGGGCAGAAAAGTGGCAGATGGAGTTTAGAAGTTAGAACATAGAAAACTACAGCACAAGCAGGCCTTTCAGCCCACAAGTTACGCTGATCATATCACTACCTAATAGGCCTATTTTTAATCCTCAATCCCATTAAGTCCCATGCACTCATCCAGAAATCTCTTAAACGGCCCCAACGAGTTCGCCACCACCACCAACAAAGGCAGCTAATTCCACTCACTCAACACCCTCTGAGTAAAAATCTTACTCCTGACATCTCCTCTGTACCTACTCCCCAGCACCTTAAAACTGTGTCCTTTCGTAGCGACCATTTCAACCCTGGGAAATAGCTTCTGAGAATCCTTCATTAATAGAGGGATTGAGTTTAGGAGTCGTGAGGTAATGCTGCAACTTTATAGGACCCTTGTCAGACCTCACTTGGAGTATTGTGTTCAGTTCTGGTCAGCTCATTACAGGAAGGATGTGGAAGCTACTGAGAGGGTGCAGAGGAGCTTTACAAGGATGTTGCCTGGATTGGGGGGCATGCTTTATGAAGATACATTGAGACGAAGGTTGAGAGGTGACTTGATAGAGGTTTATAAGATGTTAGAACATAGAACATAGAACAATACAGCACAGAACAGGCCCTTCGGCCTTCGATGTTGTGCCGACCAAAATAAAAAGCAATGCCCCTCCAAACTAAACCATTCCCTTCTCTTCCATATACTTATCAATTAACCTCTTAAACGCCACCAAACTTGGCGCATCTACAACAGCTGCAGGCAGGGCATTCCACTCCCTAATCACTCTTTGAGTAAAGAACCTACCTCTGATATCCGTCCTATAACTCATACCCCTTAATTTAAAGTTGTGTCCCCTCGTGCTAGCTTTCTCCATCCTAGGAAAAAGGCTATCACTGTCCACCCTATCCAAACCTCTAATCATCTTATATGTTTCAATAAGATCCCCCCTTAGCCGCCTCCTTTCTAACGAAAACAACCTCAAATCCTTCAACCTCTCTTCATAGGACCTGCCCTCCATACCAGGCAACATCCTGGTAAACCTCCTCTGTACCCTCTCCAATGCCTCCACATCTTTCTTATAATGTGGCGACCAGAACTGCACACAATACTCCAAGTGCGGCCGCACTAGAGTTTTGTACAGCTGCAACATGATGCTGCGGCTCCTAAATTCAATCCCCCTACCAATAAAAGCTAAGACTCCATAAGCCTTCTTAACAACTTTATCCACTTGACTGCCTACTTTCAGGGATCTATTGACACATACACCAAGATCCTTCTGTTCCTCAACACTATTAAGAGCCCTACCATTAGCCCTATACTCTACACATTTATTGTTCCTGCCAAAGTGCATTACCTCACACTTTTCCACATTAAACTCCATTTGCCACCTCTCGGCCCAGCTCTGCAACTTGTCCAAGTCACTCTGTAAACTAAAACACCCCTCTTCACTATCTACCACACCACCAACTTTAGTATCATCTGCAAATTTACTGATCCATCCCTCAATACCCTCATCCAGATCATTTATAAAAATTACAAACAGCAGGGGCCCCAAAACAGACCCCTGAGGCACACCACTCGTCACCGAACTCCACGATGAATATCTCCCATCAACCACCACCCTCTGTCTTCTATCTGCCAGCCAATTTCTAATCCAATTAGCTAAATCACCCTCTATTCCACACATCTGCATTTTCTGTAGAAGTCTTCCATGGGCCACCTTATCAAAAGCCTTACTAAAGTCCATATATACTACATCAACCGCCTTACCCCCATCCACCTCTCTGGTCACTTTCTCAAAAAACTCAATGAGGTTAGTAAGGCATGACCTACCCTTCACGAAACCATGCTGACTATCCCCAATCAATTCATTTCTCTCTAAATAACTATAAATCCTATCCCTAATAATTCTCTCCAATACCTTGCCCACCACAGAAGTAAGACTCACTGGCCTATAATTCCCAGGAAGGTCTCTCTTCCCCTTCTTAAACAATGGGACCACATTCGCCATCCTCCAGTCCTCCGGAACCACACCCGTAACCAACGAGGACCTGAAGATCAGAGCCAGAGGCTCTGCAATCTCCTCTCTTGCCTCCCAGAGAATCCTAGGGTAAATCCCGTCCGGCCCAGGGGACTTATCCAACTTCAAACCCTCGAGAATTTCTAACACATCCTCCCTATCTACTACAATACTCCCCAATTTGCAACCCTGTACCTCAGTGCTCTCCACAGCTACATTTCCAGCACTCTGCGTGAATACCGAAGAGAAATATTTATTCAGTGCCTCGCAATCTCTTCAGGCTCCACGCACAACTTCCCACTGCTATCTATGACTGGCCCTAATCTTGCCCTAACCAATCTTCTATTCTTAACATATCGAAAGAAAGCTTTAGGATTCTCCTTAATCCTATCAGCCAACATCTTCTCGTGTCCCCTCTTAGCTCTCCTCAATTCACTTTTTACCTCCTTCCTAGCTAATCTATAGCTATCCATTGCACTACCTGAGCCTTCAAGCCTCATCCTGACATAAGCCTCCTTTTTCTTCTTAACCAGCAAATCAACTCTTTTCGTACACCAAGGCTCTCTTACTCGTCCATTTCCTCCCTGCCTGACAGGGACATACTTATCAAGGACTCTCAGCAGCTGCTCCTTGAATAAGCACCACATTCCAGATGTTCCCAGTCCCTGTAGTTCCCTAGTCCAATCTACGCACCCTAATTCTCTCCTGATGGCCTCATAATTACCCTTCCCCCAGCTATAACTACAGCCCCCAGCTTCATGCCTATCCCTGTCCATCACTAAGGTGAACGTAACCGAATTGTGGTCACTATCACCAAAATGTTCACTAACTTCCAAGCCTAACACCTGGTCTGGCTCATTGCCCAGCACCAAATCCAATGTAGCCTCACCTCTAGTTGGCCTATCTACATACTGAGTCAAAAAACCTTCCTGCACACTCTGTACGAAAACTGACCCCTCTAACGAGCTAGAGCTATAGCTATTCCAATCAATATTAGCAAAGTTAAAGTCCCCCATCACAATTACCCTACTACTTTCACTCCTAATC
The DNA here is from genome assembly GCA_024679065.1 of Sphyrna mokarran. Taxonomy (NCBI): domain Eukaryota; kingdom Metazoa; phylum Chordata; class Chondrichthyes; order Carcharhiniformes; family Carcharhinidae; genus Sphyrna; species Sphyrna mokarran. The sequence goes on along the minus strand of JAGIQG010000013.1, from coordinate 189,078 downwards.
AGAATTGACTTCGCAATCCTTTCCTCAACCTCTCTAGAACTATTAGGAGGTCTGTAAAAGACTCCCAACAGGGTGACCTCTCCTCTCCTGTTTCTAATCTCAGCCCATACTACCTCAACAGACAAGTCCTCATCAAACTTCTTTTCGATCACCGTGATACAGTCTTTGACCAGTAACGCCACTCCTCCCCCCCTTCTACCCCCTTCTCTACTCCGACTAAAGCATTTGTACCCCGGAACCTGCAACATCCATTCCTGTCCCTGCTCTACCCAAGTCTCTGAAATGGCCACAACATCGAAGTTCCAGGTACTGGTCCAAGCTGCAAGTTCCTCCCCCTTATTGCGAATACTCCTTGCATTAAAGTATACGCATCTCAAACCATGCTCCACCCCACCCGTACGCCGCTGTGTTTTACAACTCTCCTCTATAACCCCCTTACTCTCATCCCTCTCAGCACCCCAACTACTTAGGATCCCACCCCCCCCCCGAATCAGTTTAACGCCCCCATCATAGCCTTAGCAAATTTTCCCCCCAAGATATTAGTCCCCCTCTGGTTCAGGTGTAGACCATCTCTCTTGAAGAGGTCCCACCTATCCCAGAATGAGTCCCAATTGTTAAGGAACCTGAACCCCTCCCTCCTGCACCATCCACGCAGCCATGAGTTCAAACTATCCCTTTCTCTGTTCATCTCTAAACTATCCCTTGGCACAGGCAAGAGTCCAGAGATAACCACTCTGCCTGTTATGGACCTAAGCTTCCACCCTAACTCCATAAATTTCTGTTTAATATCCCCTTCCCTTGTCCTACCTACATCATGTGTCCCCACATGAACAATGACTTGGGGCTGACTCCCCTCACCCTTAAGAATCCTAAAAACCCGATCTGCGACATCCTGGACCCCAGCCCCTGGGAGGCAACACACCAGCCCTGAGTCCTGTTTATTACTATTTACCCTCCTATCTGTCCCTCTAACTATGGAGTCTCCTATAACTAGGCCTAATCTCTTATTCCCCCCACCCACCTGAGCATTCTCAGCAGGCTCACCCCCAGAGACCTGCTCCCTTTGGTCAGCTCCAGTTGATTCTTCCTCAACTGTAGCCTCCAAGACAGAAAATTTATTTTGGAGGGGAACAGCCCCAGGGGATTGTCTCCCCGATTGCTTCTTACCCCTCCTCCTAATAGTTACCCAATTATCACTTATAGGAGTTACAATCTCTTTGTTACTCCTGCCTATATCCTCCTCAACCTCTCGAATTACTCTGAGCTCCTCTAATTCCAGCTCCAGCTCCTTAACACGATCCTCAAGGAGCTGCAAATGTGCACACTTCCTGCAGGTATAATCAGCAGGAACACTACTGGTGTCCCTCACCTCATACATACCGCAGGAGGTGCAATGTACTACCTGCACTGCCATCACTGTTACTTTAATTTGCAGGAGAGAAAAAAAACTACACACACACTATTATTATTAGGTTAGAGGAGGGGGGAGGGTGGGATACTCTACCTGTGTAGAGTATCGGGTTACCTCTCTGGACCAATTTATAGAGATGTAAAGATGCCGGCGTTGGATTGGAGTGGTAAGAACTCAGTAAGAATTTAGCAACACCAATTATTAATCCAACCGATTTATTTGATAGTAAAAAAGCGAGCTTTCAACACTCCCGTGTCTTCATCAGGCAAGTGCAGTGTTCTGGTCTGCAATAGCACACATCAGCACAGACAGTCAGAGATTGCTGATTAGAATGCGAATCCTTACATCTAACCTGCTATTCAAGTGTTAAAGTGGCTAACAATGTGTGTGAAGGGGATCCTGAGCATTGTTAGAGAATTGTGTATTTTCTCCAGACAGCACAGTAAGTGAGGTTTTTTGCTAACCCAGGCAAGTTACGGGGGTTACAGATAGTGTGTCATGAAGCCAAGATCCCTGTTAAGACCGTCCTCATGTGTGCGGAGCTTGGCTATCAGTCTCTGTTCAGCGACTCTGCGCTGTCGTGTATCACGAAAGCCCCCTTGAAGAACATTTACCCGCAGGTCGGAGGCCGAATGCCCATGACTGCTGAAGTGTTCGCCCACAGGAAGGGAACTGTTTTGCCTGGTGATTGTTGAGCGATGCTCATTCATCCGCTGTCGTAGTGTTTGCATGGTCTCCCCAATATACCATGCAGACACTACGACAGCGGATGAATGAGCATCGCTCAACAATCACCAGGCAAAACAGTTCCCTTCCTGTGGGCGAACACTTCAGCAGTCATGGGCATTCGGCCTCCGACCTGCGGGTAAATGTTCTTCAAGGGGGCTTTCGTGATACACGACAGCGCAGAGTCGCTGAACAGAGACTGATAGCCAAGCTCCGCACACATGAGGACGGTCTTAACAGGGATCTTGGCTTCATGACACACTATCTGTAACCCCTGTAACTTGCCTGGGTTAGCAAAAAACCTCACTTACTGTGCTGTCTGGAGAAAATACACAATTCTCTAACAATGCTCAGGATCCCCTTCACACACATTGTTAGCCACTTTAACACTTGAATAGCAGGTTAGATGTAAGGATTCGCATTCTAATCAGCAATCTCTGACTGTCTGTGCTGATGTGTGCTATTGCAGACCAGAACACTGCACTTGCCTGATGAAGACACGGGAGTGTTGAAAGCTCGCTTTTTTACTATCAAATAAATCGGTTGGATTAATAATTGGTGTTGCTAAATTCTTACTGAGTTCTTACCAATTTATAGAGTCAGAGAGAAAAACTACAACTACCGGCAGCCCCTAGTGACGACTTCCGGTTACAAGTTAGTTTAAAAAAAAACGGCAAAAACTACTCCCGCTCGCTGTTTTAAACAAAGAGAAAAGTTAAAAAGCTACTTATCAATCGAACTTCTCGCTCTCCCAAATCGCTGCCTCTCCGTGCTGCTCCAATGGAACAATGAGGCCGATACCCAGAGGTTAGTACTTATATAGCTTAAAAACTACAACTACCGGCAGCCTCCTAGTGACGACTTCCGGTTACAAGTTAGTTTAAATAAAAAACGGCAAAAACTACTCCCGCTCGCTGTTTTAAACAAAGAGAAAAGTTAAAAAGCTACTTATCAATCGAACTTCTCGCTCTCCCAAATCGCTGCCTCTCCGTGCTGCTCCAATGGAACAATGAGCAATGTTGAGAGGAATAGATAGAGTGGATTCTCAGAGGCTATTTCCCAGGGCTGAAATGGTCACTACAAAAGGACACAGGTTTAAGGTGCTGGGGGGCAAGTACAGAGGTACTTGATATTGATGTACTTGTTTTTATCCTACAGGTGCTTTGATCCACCTTGTTGTCTAACGAGGGGCATACACGCGATGGGTCGTGAAAGGACTGCTCTTGGATCTTTTTCGAGAGTATCCTACTGCTACACGTCATTAGTGTATGCTTGACCTGGACCATCTGATGGGCAACACGACAGCTCAGTGACTATCTCTGTGCTGTGCAGATACATGGATTTGGGCCTGTGTCTGTGGGAGTTTGCGCATTCTCCCCGTGCTTGCGTGGGTTTTCTCCAGGTGCTCCGGTTTCCTCCCACATCCCAAAGATGTGCTCTTAGGCTAATTGGCAAAACAAATTCTCCCTAAGTTGTCTCAAATTTGGTTTTTATTCCATAGATCTATAAACATGGACAGGGATCGTGGGTAGAGGTGGGGACATCAGGGTGGCGGCGCGGGCTCGTTGGGCCAAAGGGCCTGTTTCCCGTGCTGTTTTTTTTGTTCTTCTTTGAGATGCTAGAGGTAAGTTTTTCACTCAAAGGGTGGTGAGTGAATGGAATCGGCTGCCATCAGTGGTGGTAGAGGCGAACTCGCTGGGATCTTTTAAGAGACTTTTGGATGAGTGCATGGGATTTAATGGGACTGGAAGTTATAGATAGTTCTATGGCCTGGTAAGTACTGATATGATTGGCACAACTTGTGGGCCAAAGGGCCTGTTTGTGCTGTAGTGTTCTATGTTCTATGTTCTATCTATACCTCTCAACATCTTATAAATCTCTAGCAGGTCGTCTCTCAGCCTTTGTCTCTCTAGGGAGGAAAGACCTAGCTCCCTCAATCTATCCTCATCAGGCATGCCTCCCAATCCAGGCAACATCCTTGTAAATCTCCTCTGCATCCTTTTAATAGCTTCCACATCTTTCTTGTAATGAGGCATCCAGAACTGCGCACAATACTCCAATCGGGGTCTGACTAGAGTCTTATAAAGCTGCAGCATTATCTCCCGACTCCTAAACTCAATCACTTGTTTAATGAAGGCCAGTACACCATACACCTTCTTGACCACATCCTCCACTCCGAGGCCGATCTTAAGAGTTCTATGGACCTGGACTCTAAGGTCCTTCTGATCCTTTACACTGATAAGAGTCTTGCCCTTGATATTATACTCCTTCGTCCCATTTGACCTGCCAAAATGGACCATTACACATTTATCCATGTTGAAGTCCATCTGCCACTTTTCTGCCCAGTCTTGCATCCTATCTATGTCTCGCTGCAAATTCTGATATCCCTCTGGACTATCCACAACACTACCAATCTTCATGTTGTTGATAAATTTATCAACCCATCCCTCCACTTCTTCATCCAGGTCATTTATGAAAATTACAAACAGCAAGAGTCCCAGAACAGATCCCTGGGGCACTGCACTGGTGACCGACTCCATGCAGAATAAGACCCATCCACTTTCTGCCTTCTGCAGGCAAACTCAGTAAGAGGTCTGGCAACACCAATTTTAAGTCCAACTGATTTATTTGATAGTAAACCTGCTAGCTTTCAGTGTTTGTGCCTTTGTCAGGCGAATGAGGTATTCTAGTCTCCAAAAGCACACGCATCAGCACAGACAGTTTACAGATTGCTGATTAGAATGTGAATCCTTACACCTAACCTGCTATTCAAGTCTTAAAGTGGCTAACAATATGAGTGGAAGGAACGCTGAGCACTGAGGTTAGAGAGATGTGTATTGTCTCCAGACACACAGTAAGTGAGGTTTTTTGCTAACCCAGGCAAGTAACTATCTGTTACAGATAGTGTGACATGAAGCCAAGATCCCTGTTAAGACCGTCCTCATGCGTGCGGAACTTGGCTATCAGTCTCTGCTCAGCGGCTCTGCGCTGTCGTGTGTCGTGAAGGCCCCCTTGAAGAATGTTCACCTGAAGGTCAGAGGCCGAATGCCCGTGACCGCTGAAGTGTTCGCCCACAGAAGGGAACTGTTTTGCCTGGTGATTGTCGAGCAATGTTCATTCATCTGCTGTCATAGTATCTGCATGGTGTCCCCAATGTACCATTCTTCGGGATGTCCTTTCTTGCAACGTATTAGGTAGACAACGTTGGACGAGTTGCAAGAGTATGTACTGTGTACCTGGTGAATGGTATTCTCACGTTTGATGATGTCGTCCATGTCTATGATCCGCCATGTCTTGCAGAGGTTGCTGTGGCAGGGTTGTGTGGTATTGTGGTCGCTGTTCTGCTAAAGGTTGGGTAGTTTGCTGCAAACAAGGATCTGTTTGAGAAAGTGACCAGAGAGGTGGATGGGGGTAAGGCGGTTGATGTAGTATATATGGACTTTAGTAAGGCTTTTGATAAGGTGGCCCATGGAAGACTTCTACAGAAAATGCAGATGTGTGGAATAGAGGGTGATTTAGCTAATTGGATTAGAAATTGGCTGGCAGATAGAAGACAGAGGGTGGTGGTTGATGGGAGATATTCATCGTGGAGTTCGGTGACGAGTGGTGTGCCTCAGGGGTCTGTTTTGGGGCCCCTGCTGTTTGTAATTTTTATAAATGATCTGGATGAGGGTATTGAGGGATGGATCAGTAAATTTGCAGATGATACTAAAGTTGGTGGTGTGGTAGATAGTGAAGAGGGGTGTTTTAGTTTACAGAGTGACTTGGACAAGTTGCAGAGCTGGGCCGAGAGGTGGCAAATGGAGTTTAATGTGGAAAAGTGTGAGGTAATGCACTTTGGCAGGAACAATAAATGTGTAGAGTATAGGGCTAATGGTAGGGCTCTTAATAGTGTTGAGGAACAGAAGGATCTTGGTGTATGTGTCAATAGATCCCTGAAAGTAGGCAGTCAAGTGGATAAAGTTGTTAAGAAGGCATATGGAGTCTTAGCTTTTATTGGTAGGGGATTGAATTTAGGAGCCGCAGCATCATGTTGCAGCTGTACAAAACTCTAGTGCGGCCGCACTTGGAGTATTGTGTGCAGTTCTGGTCGCCACATTATAAGAAAGATGTGGAGGCATTGGAGAGGGTACAGAGGAGGTTTACCAGGATGTTGCCTGGTATGGAGGGCAGGTCCTATGAAGAGAGGTTGAAGGATTTGAGGTTGTTTTCGTTAGAAAGGAGGCGGCTAAGAGGGGATCTTATTGAAGCATATAAGATGATTAGAGGTTTAGATAGGGTGGACAGTGATAGCCTTTTTCCTAGGATGGAGAAAGCTAGCACGAGGGGACACAGCTTTAAATTAAGGGGTATGAGTTATAGGACGGATATCAGAGGTAGGTTCTTTACTCAAAGAGTGATTAGGGAGTGGAATGCCCTGCCTGCAGCTGTTGTAGATGCGCCAAGTTTGGTGGCGTTTAAGAGGTTAGTTGATAAGTATATGGAAGAGAAGGGAATGGTTTAGTTAGGAGGGGCATTGCTTTTTATTTTGGTCGGCACAACATCGAAGGCCGAAGGGCCTGTTCTGTGCTGTATTGTTCTATGTTCTATGTTCTATGTTTGAGGTTGCGCGGTTGTCTGAAGGCAAGAAGTGGGGGGGGGTGGGGATGGCCCTAGCGAGGTTGTTCATCATCATCAATGATATGTTGAAGACTCCGGAGAGGATGTAGCTTCTCCGCTCCGGGGAAGTACTGGACAACAAAGGGTACTCTGTCCACCGTGTCCCGTGTTTGTCTTTTGAGGAGGTCAGTGCAGTTTATCGCTGTGGCACGTCAGAACTGTCGATCGATGAGTCGAGCGCCATATCCTGTTCTCACGAGGCCATCTTTCAGTGTCTGGAGGTGTCTGTCACGATCCTCTTCATCTGAGCAAATCCTGTGTATACGGAGGGCTTGTCCATAGGGGATGGCCTCTTTAACGTGTTTAGGGTGGAAGCTGGAGAAGTGGAGCATTGTGAGGTTGTCTGTCGGCTTGCGGTACAATGACGTGCTCAGGTGACTGTCCTTGATGGAGATGCATGTGTCCAAGAATGCAACTGATTCTGGAGAATAGTCCATGGTGAGTCTGATGGTGGGATGGAACTTGTTGATATCATCATACAGTTGTTTCAATGATTGTTCACTATGAGTCCAAAGGAAAAAAATGTCATCAATGTATCTAGTATATAGCCTCGGTTGAAGATCCCGAGTGGTGAAGAAGTCTTGTTCGAGCCTGTGCATGAAGATGTTGGCGTATTGAGGTGCGAATTTGGTCCTCATGGCTGTTCCATGTGTCTGGATGAAAAGCTGATTGTTGAAGGTGAAGACATTGTGGTACAAGATGAAGTGGATGAGTTGTAAAATTACATCCGGAAACTGGCAGTTGTTGGCATTGAGTACTGAGGCAGTTGCAGCAATGCCATCGTTGTGGGGGATGTTGGTGTAGAGCGCCATCCATTGTGACAAGAAGAGTCCCTGGTTCAACTGCTCCATGTGTGCTGAGTTTCTGTAGGAAGTCCGTAGTGTCAAGACAAAAGCTGGGGGTTCTTTGTACGGTTTCAGGATGCCCTCGACATAGCCGGAGGGGTTCTCACATAGAGCCGTTGAGCAGACACTGATAGCTAAGTTCCACACACATGCGGATGGCCTTAACAGGGATCTTGGCTTCATGTCACACTATTGTAACCCCCATGACTTGCCTGGGTTAGCATAAAACCTCACTTACTGTGCTGTCTGGAGACAATACACATCTCTCTAACCTCAGTGCTCAGTGTTCCTTGCACTCACATTGTTAGCCAGTTTAAGACTTGAATAGCAGGTTAGGTGTAAGGATTCACGTTCTAATCAGCAATCTGTAAACTGTCTGTGCTGATATGTGTGCTTTTGGAGATCAGAACACCTCATTCACCTGACGAAGGCACAAACGCTGAAAGCTAGCAGGTTATAGAACATAGAACATAGAACAATACAGCACAGAACAGGCCCTTCGGCCTTCGATGTTGTGCCGACCAAAATAAAAAGCAATGCCCCTCCTAACTAAACCATTCCCTTCTCTTCCATATACTTATCAACTAACCTCTTAAACGCCACCCAACTTGGCGCATCCACAACAGCTGCAGGCAGGGCATTCCACTCCCTAATCACTCTTTGAGTAAAGAACCTACCTCTGATATCCGTCCTATAACTCATAACCCTTAATTTAAAGTTGTGTCCCCTCGTGCTAGCTTTCTCCATCCTAGGAAAAAGGCTATCACTGTCCACCCTATCCAAACCTCTAATCATCTATATGCTTCAATAAGATCCCCCCTTAGCCGCCTCCTTTCTAACGAAAACAACCTCAAATCCTTCAACCTCTCTTCATAGGACCTGCCCCCCATACCAGGCAACATCCTAGTAAACCTCCTCTGTACCCTCTCCAATGCCTCCACATCTTCCTTATAATGTGGCGACCAGAACTGCACACAATACTCCAAGTGCGGCCGCACTAGAGTTTTGTACAGTTGCAACATGATGCTGCGGCTCCTAAATTCAATCCCCTTACCAATAAAAGCTAAGACTCCATATGCCTTCTTAACAACTTTATCCACTTGACTGCCTACTTTCAGGGATCTATTGACACATACACCAAGATCCTCTGTTCCTCAACACTATTAAGAGCCCTACCATTAGCCCTATACTCTACACATTTATTGTTCCTGCCAAAGTGCATTACCTCACACTTTTCCACATTAAACTCCATTTGCCACCTCTCGGCCCAGCTCTGCAACTTGTCCAAGTCACTCTGTAAACTATAACACCCCTCTTCACTATCTACCACACCACCTACTTTAGTATCATCTGCAAATTTACTGATCCATCCCTCAATACCCTCATCCAGATCATTTATAAAAATTACAAACAGCAGGGGCCCCAAAACAGACCCCTGAGGCACACCACTCGTCACCGAACTCCACGATGAAAATCTCCCATCAACCACCACCCTCTGTCTTCTATCTGCCAGCCAATTTCTAATCCAATTTGCTAAATCACCCTCTATTCCACACATCTGCATTTTCTGTAGAAGTCTTCCATGGGCCACCTTATCAAAAGCCTTACTAAAGTCCATATATACTACATCAACCGCCTTACCCCCATCCACCTCACCTTTATTTACTATCAAATAAATCAGTTGGATTTAAAATTGGTGTTGCCAGACCTCTTACTGAGTTTACTCCAGTACAACGCCGGCATCTCTACATTCTGCAGGCAAGCCAGTTCTGGATCCACAAGGCAACAACCCCTTGGATCCCATACCATCTCACTTTCTCAAGAAGTCTTGCATGGGGAACCTTATCGAACATCTTGCTGAAGTCCATATAAACCCCATCCACTGCTTTTCCTTCATCAATGTGTTTCGTCACATTTTCAAATAATTCAACCTGTCTCGTAAGGCACAACCTGCCCTTGACAAAGCCATGCTGATTACTTTTGGTCATACTAAACTTCTCTAAATGTTCATTAAATCCTGTCCCTCAGGATCCTCTCCATCAAGTTACCAACCACTGAGGTTAGACTCACAGGTCGATAATTTCCTGGGCTATCCCTATTCCCTTTCTTGAATATAGGAACTACATCCGCAAGCCTCCCAAATCTCGCTCATCTTCATTGACAACACAAAGATCATCGCTAGAGGGTCTGCAATCTCTTCCCTCACCTCCCACAGGAACCTGGCGTACATCCCATCTGTTCCCGGTGACTTATCTATCTTGACACTATTTAAAAGTTCCAACACATCCTCTTTCTTAATGTCCACATACTCAATCTTTTTAGTCTACCACAAACCTGCAGTACAACCACCCAGATCATTTTCCACCATAAAAACCAAGGTAAAGTTTCATTACGCACCTCTGCCATTTCTGCCGGTTCCGCACAAACTTCTCTCCCTTCATCTTTTATAGGTTCTATTCCTTCACATCTCATCTTTTTACTCTTCACATATTTGTAGAATGCCTTGGGGTTCTCCTTAATCTTACTGCTGAGGTCTTCTCATGGCTCCTTCTGGCTCTCCTAATTTCCTTTTTAAGCTCCTTTCTACAACATGTATATTTCTGTAGATGCTTAACGTCGCCTAGCTGTCTGAACCTTCTGTATGCCTTTCTTTTTTTTCTGACTAGGTTCATTGCAAACCTCATGTACCACGGTTCCTGTAACCTACCAAAACCTCCCTATCTCATTGGAATGTTGTCATGCAGAGCTCCAAACAAACATTCCTTGAAAATCCATCACCTTCCTTTGTTACTTTTCCCCAAGAACTATCACATTCATGGTGGGAGATATGGGAAGGTTTTCCCAGGTAGATTCTTTGCTCAGAGAGTGGTTGGGGTGTGGAATGGACTGCCTGCTGTGATAATGGAGTCGGACACTTTAGGAACTTTCAAGTGGTTATTGGATAGATACATGGAGCACACCAGAAAGATAGGGAGTGGGATAGCTTGATCTTGGGTTTGGACATAGCTTGGCACAACATTGAGGGCCGAAGGACCTGTACTGTGCTGTAATATTCTATTTTTACTATGTAACTGTCTAAATGCTTTTTAAAAGACAAAATTGTATCTGCCTCTACTTCTATTTCTGGAAGTGTGTTCCAGACATTCATCACCCTCTATAAGAACATAAGAAATAAGAGCAGGAGTAGGCCATACAGCCGTTCGAGCCTGCCCCACCATTCAATAAGATCACGGCTGATCACGGTTCTGTGCCACTTTTTCTTGCTTTCTCCCCATAACCCTTAATTCCCTCGTCAATTAAAAACCTATCCACTCTTGATTTGAACATATTCAGTGAGGAAGACTCCACCACCTCATCAGGCAGAGAATGCCAAAGATTCACCACCCTTTGCATGAAGAAACCCCTCCGCAACTCTGAACTGAACGCTCCCACTACCACCACCACACACACACACACACACACCCCACCCCCCACCCCCCACCAAATCTTGAGGCTGTGCTTTCTAGTCCTGCTATCTTTGTTAAGCGGGAAGAGTCTCTCAACCTCTACCCTATCCATCCCCTTCATTATCTTATACATCTCTATAAGATCCCCTCTCAGCCTTCTAAACTCCAAAGAGTACAAACCTAGCCTATTCAGTCTCTCCTCATAATCCAACGCCCTCATCTCCGGTATCAGCCTAGTAAACCTTCTCTGCACCCCCTCCAAGGCCAATATATCCTTCCTCGAATGCGGCGACCAAAACTGCACACAGTACTCCAGCTGCGGCCTCACCAGCACCCTATACAGCTGCAACAGAACCTCCCTACTTTTATATTCTATCCCCCTAGCTATAAAGGCCAACATTGCATTCGCCTTCTTAATCACCTGCTGCACCTGCATACTGTGTTTTTGCGATTCGTGCACAAGGACCCCCAGGTCCCTCTGCACCGTCGCATGCTGCAGCTTTTCTCCATTTAAATAGTAATCCTTCCTACCATTATTCTTACCAAAGTGGATAACCTCACACTTGCTAACATTATACTCCATCTGCCAGGTCCTCGCCCACTCACTCAACCTATCCAGATCCCTCTGCAGGCTTTCCACACCCTCCACGCAATTTGCTTTTCCACTCATCTTCGTGTCATCAGCAAATTTCGTCACCCTGCACTCAGCCCCTTCCTCCAGATCATCTATGTAAATGGTAAATAGTTGAGGCCCCAGCACCGATCCCTGGGGCACTCCACTAGTTACCAGCTGCCAATCAGAATAGCACCCATTAATACCTACCCTCTGCTTCCTATTAGACAACCAATCCTCTATCCAGTCTAACACCCTACCCCCAACTCCCTGCATCTTAATCTTCTGCAGCAATCTTTTGTGAGGCACCTTATCAAAAGTTTTTTTGGAAATCCAAAAACACCACATCCACCGGTTCCCCTCTATCTACCACACTAGTCACTTCCTAATAGAACTCCAATAAATCCATCAAGCACGATTTTCCCTTAATGAATCCGTGCTGCATCTGCCTGATCAAACTGTTCATATCCAGGTACCTCGTTATTTCTGCTTTGATGACAGATTCAAGCATTTTTCCTACTACAGATGTTAAACTAACCAGCCTATAATTCCCTGCCTTCTGTCTGCTACCTTTTTTAAACAACAGTGTAACATTAGCCATTTTCCAATCTTCCGGCACTTTTCTGGAGTCCAGCGAATTTTGAAAGATAATTATCAGGGCATCCGCTATCACCTCTGCCATTTCCTTGAGGACCCTGGGATGCATTCCATCCGGTCCGGGGACTTATCTGCCCTCAGCCCCATTAGCCTATCAGGCACCACCTCTCTAGTGACTGTAATCTCATCAAGGACCTCATCTCCTACCACCCTTCTATTCTTAATTTCAGGCAAGCTATTTACGTCCTCCTCCGTAAAGACCGACACAAAAAACTTATTCAAGGTCTCCGCTATATCCCTGTCATCCACCATTAAACCACTCCTCTCATCCTCCAAGGGTCCTACATTAACTCTGGCCATCCTCCTATTCTTTACATATTTATAAAAACTCTTATTGTCCTTTTTCATGTTTTGAGCTAGTTTAGCCTCATATTCCATCTTTCCTTTATTAATCACCTTTTTAGTCACTCTCTGCTGTTGTTTAAAACTTTCCCAATCCTCCGATCGCCCACTATTTTTAGCCGTTCTGAATGCCTCAGCTTTTGATTTAATACTCTTCTTAATTTCCTTGGAGAACCATGGATGATTTTCCCTTCTCCTACAGTCCTCCTTCACCATCGGGATATATTTTTGCTGAGTACCAAAAAAGATCTCTTTAAAAATCCCCCACTGTTCCTCGACCGTCCTACCAACCAGTGCACTCCTCCAATTCACAGTCGCCAATTCCTCTCTCATCCTATTATAGTCCCCTTTGTTCAAACATAGTACACAGGTCTGAGACTCCACTACCTCATCCTCCATCTGCATCATAAATTCTATCATACTATGATGACTTGTGCCTAGAGGATCCCTCACATGAATATCCCTAATTCTACATACCTCGTTATATAGTACCAGGTCTAAGATAGCACGCTCTCTCATCGGTTCTGTAACATGCTGTTCAAGGAACCCATCCCTACAGCATTTCAAAAACTTTTCCTCCAGCCCGCCGTGTCCGACTTGCGTCGCCCAGTCAATATGTGAAAAAAATTGCCTCTCCGGATCCTTTTGTATCTCTCCCCTTTCACTTTTCCTAGATTATTCTTGCTACCCTTCTTAAACAAAGGAACAACATTGGTCATTCTTTGATCTGATAGAGATTTACAAGATTATAAGGGGCATGGACAAAGTGGATAGTCAGAAGCTTTTTCCCAGATTGAGAGTCAATTACTTGGGGAAATAGATTTAAGATGCAAGGGGCAAGGTTTAAAGGAGATGTAAAAGGGAAGGTTTTTAGAACATAGAATAGTACAGCATAGTATAGGCCTTTCGGCCTGGATGTTGTGCCAAGCTATGTCCAAACCCAAGATCAAACTATCCCACTCCCTATTATTCTTGTATGCTCCATATGCCTATCCAATAACCACTTGAAAGATCCTAAAGTGTCCGACTCCACTATCACAGCAGACAGTCCATTCCACACCCTAACCACATTCTGAGTAAAGAACCTCATTTGGACATCTCTCCTATATCTCCCACCATGAACCTTATAGTTACGCCCCCTAGTAACAGCTACATCCACCCAAGGAAATAGTCTATAAATGTCCACTCTATCTATCTCCCTCATCATCTTATAAACCTCTATTAAGTCACCTGTCGTCCTCCTTTGCTCCAAAGAGAAAAGCCCCAGCTCTCTCAACATTTCTTCATAAGGTCTACTCTCCAAACCAGGCAGCATCCTGGTAAATCTGCAATGCTTCCACATCCTTCTTATAATGAGATGACCAGAACTGCGCACACAATTCCAAATTTGATCTCACCAAGATCCTGTATAGTTGCAGCATACTCCGTTGGCTCTTAAACTCAAACCCCCTGTTAATAAAAGCTAACACACAATAAGCCTTTTTCACAGCTCTATCCACTTGAGTGGCAATCTTCAGAGATCTGTGGATATGAACCCAAGATCTCTCTGTTTTTCCACATTCCTCAAAACACTGCCATTGACCCTGGAATCCAAATTCAAGTTTGTCCTACCAAAATGAATCACCTCACATTTATCAGAGTTAAACTTCATCTGCCACTTTTCAGCCCAGCTCTGCATCCTATCAGTGTCTCTTTTCAGTCCACAAGAACCCTCCATCTCTTTCAATACTCCTCCAATCTTGATGTCATCAGCAAATTTACTAACCCACCCTTCAGCCACCTCCTCCAAGTCATTAATAAAAATTACAAATAGCTGAGGACCCAGCACTGATCCCTGTGGTACATCACTGGTAACTGGTCTCCAGTCTGAAAATTTTTATTCCACCACCATCCTCTGCCTTCTATGAGATAGCCTGTTACTTATCCAATCGGCCAGATTTCCTTCTATCCCACATATCCTTACTACCATGGGAACCTTATCAAACGCCTTACTAAAATCCATGTATCTTCAGCTACATACTTGGTTACCACCTCAAAGAATTCAATCAAATGCATGAGGCAAGACTTACCCCTCACGAATCTGTGCTGATGATCGTGGATTAAGCTGCATCTTTCCAAATGGTCATAAATCCTATCCTTCAGGACCTTTTCCATTAACTTATCGACTATCGAAATAAGACTAACTGGCCTATAATTACCAGGGTCATTCCTATTTCCTTTCTTGAAGAGAGGAACAACATTTGCCACTCTCCAGTCCTCTGGCACTATCCCAAGATCAAAGCTAAAGGCTCTGCTATCTTCTCCCTGGCCTCCCAAAATATCCTAGGATATATCCCATCTGGCCCAGGGGACTTACTGACTCTCAGGGTTTTCAAAATTGCAAATACATCTTCCCTCAGAACATCTACCTCCTCCATTCTGTCAGCATGTGTCACACACACTCATCTTCAAAAATATGGCTCCTCTCCTAATGAACACAAAGGATGATCGGTGAGTGGAATTTGCTGCTGGGGGATGTAGTGGAAGCGGATATGTTAGTGAGTGTTAAGGGGTGTCTGGACAAAACGTAAACAGGGATGAGAACAGAGGGAGGTGGTCTATGGAAGTTTTAGTTTTAGTTTTGTTGGGCAACATACTTTGTGTAGAATTGGCGGGCCATAGAGCTTGTTCCTGAGTTCTAATTTTCTTTGTTCTTTGATATGGGAAGAGTGTTCTGTATCATGTTAAGATCATGGTGACCTGGATCTAAAAACTTGAAGCTTTCAACACTTTCTATTTCATCCCCATTGATGTAGACAGAGACATGTTCTCCACTATGCTTCCTGAAGTTGATGACAATCTCCTTTTTTTTTGACATTGAAGAGAGATTATTGTCCTTGCACCAGGTTCATCAGATTCTCTATCTCATTCCTGTATTCTATCTCTTTATTATTCAAGATCCAATCCACTAGGCGGTGTTGTCAGCAAACTTGAAAATCGAGTTGGAGCGGAATTTGGCCATATCACTATAGGTGTATAAGGAATATAGCAGGGGGCTGCGGATGCAGCCTTGTGGGGCACTGGTGTTGAGGATGATCGTGGAAGAAGTGTTATTGCCTATCTTCACTGACTCTGGTATGTGGATTAGGAAGCTCAGGATCAAGTCGTAGAGGGAAGAGCTGAGGCCCAAACCATGACGTTTGGAGATAAGTTTCATAGGAATAATGATGTTGAAGACTAAGCTGTAGTCAATAAAAAGGAGTTTGACATAGGTGTCTTTGTTATTTAGGTGTTCCAGGGTTGAATATAGGGTCAGTGACATCTACTCTGGACCTGTTGTAGCGGTAGGTGAACTGTAGTGGATTCGGCTAGCCCGCAAGGCTGGAATTGATTCGTGCCATGATTTACCTTTTGCCCATGAACTTAACATATCAATTTTCTTTGGTAGACTCTCTACTTCTTCTTGGCAACTTATTATCCTCCCAACCTTATATCACCAGATGTTTAACTTCCATACGTTTTGTCCCTTCATCCTAGTCATTACTAACTAGTATTGGGCCCAGAAATGAAATCAGCCACTTCAGGTGGGGTCTAAACAGAGTTGTGTTGTTGCTGTTGGATTCTCTGCCTTTCCAGGATTAATTTTGTGAATTTTTAATATCCTTTCTGTTCTAAGCTGGGAACTAAATACGGCAATATATTCAGCCTGCATCTTGGAACTGAATTTTTGCTGATACTGAATGGCTACTCAATTGTGAGAGAAGCATTGGTACATCATGGTGAAGCTTTCTCTGGAAGACCCATTTCACCAATATTCCTGAGACTCAAAGGTCCACATGGTGAGTGACAATGCTTTGCTCTCACCATATCACTTCCTAGTTCCATGTATCTAAATTCACTTCCAAAGCAACTAATCTTTTCTTTTCTAGGGATTATGTTTTCCAATGGCAGTGAATGGAAAGAGCACAGACACTTTGCTGTGTCACATCTCAACAATTTGCTCCCTCAGATGAAACCCTGGATCAAGTCTGAAGCCCAATGTCTCAGCGTGCGTTTTGCAGAACATAAAGGTAACCCTTTGGTCCTTTTTTATTGAGATGGAGGATATTTTCAATATTAGACAAAAGAAACTCTTGCATTCCTATAGTGCCTTTGACAACTTTAGTGTTTCTTCAGAAAAAACGCTTCAAAATGCAGCTAATGAAAATACAACAAAACTTACTGCAACTTACAAATCAAAGAAAGGTTTAATACAGAAACATCATTACTCCAAACTTGGGGTCTCATCCTGGGCCACCCCAAGCTCCCCACAAGTCTTCCTAGTTCTTTATTTTTAGTGAATCAGCTAATCAAGTATTACATCACTCATAATTAGTTCCATGGTTTACTGGGTCAGCTGATCCTTTTATCTTGTTCCCACATTACATCCAATATAAAGTTGTCATTGGTTACATCCTAACACTTAGGATATCCCAAAGCCCTCTCCAGCCAAACAAATATATTCTCAACTAGAATCTATTGTAATATAGGACACTTCATAGTCAATTTTCACACAGACCCCACAAACAGCAGTATTGACACTGAAACAAATTAAGAGGAATCTAGTTTAAGGTATTCAAGATTATTAAAAGGATTTGACAGGGTAGATAGAGGGAAATTACTTTCTCTGGGGTGGGTGACGAGGAGAATCAGGAGGTAGATCCTTAAAATCAGAGTCAGGCTGTTTGAGAGTGATGTCAGCACATACCTCTGCACAATGCAGAATGGAAATCTATAACACACGCCATCAAAAAGATGTTGACACTGGCTTTCCATTAAAAATGTCAAAGCTAAGTTTGATAGCTATTTGAAGGGGATTAAGGATTGCAGGATCAAGCCAGGTCCCTCAGCGCTGACCCTCTGACTGTGCGGCGCTCCCTCAGCGCTGACCCTCTGGCTGTGTAGAGCAGTGGTTTCTAACTAGTGAATGAGGCTGTGGTACTTCTTCCACAAACCCTAAGAGGCCAACAATGAACACAATGAGACAGCCAATGAACAGGAAAAGCCGACAGAGAGATCCGAGTGCAGCAACAGAAGAGGAAGTTATAGGACGGATGTCAGAGTTAGATTCTTTACCCAGAGGGTGGTAAGGGTATGGAATGCCCTGCCTGCTGCAGTTGGTAGATGTGCCAAGTTTGGGGGCGTTTGAGGTTAGTAGATAAGTTTATGGATGAAAAGGGAATGGTTTAGGTTAGAGGGTCATTGCTTTTTCTTAATTGGTCGGCGCAACATCGAAGGCCGAAGGGCCTGTTCTGCGCTGTAATGTTCTATGTTCTATGAAGGAGGCAGTTGGATTCCTCTGAAAGGCCACTGCCCTCAGCTTGACATGTATGCGAAGCCATCAGGAGGTGCTTCAACACCAGATTCATAAGCCATACTCACAAGATAGCCCAAATATCATGCAAGCACAATGCGGTGCCATGCATGCACTCAAGACCAACCGCAACATTGTCATCAAACCAGCAGACAAAGGAGGGGTCATCATCATACTGAACAGAATGGATTATTGCAAAGAAGTGTAACAACAAGGAACCTTACAGTCGGTTATCCGCAGATCCAACCAAAGAACACACAAGTCAACTCAACACTCTGATCAAGACCTTTGATCCGGACCTTCAGAGCACCCTCTGTGCTCTCGCCCCACCTTCTCCCCATGTTGGAGATCTCTACTGTCTCCCGAAGATACACAAGGCATACACACCCATCCGTCCCATTGTATTGAGCAATGGGACCCTGTGCGAGAATCTCTTTGGCTATGTCAAGGGCACCCTTAAACCCATTGTATAAAGAACCCCCAGCTTTTGTTGCAATACTATGGACTTCCTATGGAAACTCAGCACATGTGGAACAGTTGAACCAGGAGCACTCCTTGTCACGGCATCTACACCACCACCTCCATGACGATGGCATTGCTGCAACTGCTTCAGTACTCAATGCTGATAACTGCCAGTTTCCAGATGCAATTTTACAACTCATCCGCTTCATCCTGGACCGCAATGTCTTCACCTTCAACAACTAGTTCTTCATCCAGACACACTGTACAGCCTTGGGGATCAAACTCGTACCTCAATATGCCAACATCTTCATGCACAGGTTCAAACAAGACTTCTTCACTGCACAGGATCTTCAACTGATGTTATACGGTAGATACATCGATGACATTTTCTTCCTTTGGACTCATAGAACATAGAACATTACAGCGCAGAACAGGCCCTTCGGCCTTTGATGTTGCGCCAACCAACTAGGAAAAAGCAATGACCCTCTAACCTAAACCATTCCCTTTTCATCCATAAACTTATCTACTAACCTCTTAAACGCCACCAAACTTGGCGCATCTACAACTGCAGCAGGCAGGGCATTCCATACCCTTACCACCCTCTGGGTAAAGAACCTACCTCTGACATCCATCCTATAACTACCACCCCTTAATTTAAAGCTATGTCCCCTCGTGCTGGACCAGGCAAGAGTGTTCTCTTCCTGTCGGGAAACACTTCAGTGGTCATAGACATTCGGCCTCTGAATTTCAAGTAAGTGTTCTCCAAGGAAGCCTTCACGAAACAGGACAATGCGTGTTTCTTGAAGGCCGCGACAACCTGGAGTTCAGTTACAAGTGGTGTATCTCGGATCTGTTTGGGCCACTGCTGTTTGTTATTTTTACAAATGATTTGGATGAGGGTGTAAAGGGATGGGTTAGTAAATTTGCTGACGACACCAAATTCGGAGGAGTTGTAGACAGTGAGGATGGATGTTACAGTTTGCAGGGGGACATAGATAAGCTGCAGTGCTGGGCTGAGAGGTGGAAAATGGAGCTTAATATGGAAAAGTGTGAGGTGATTGACTTTGGTATAGTAATATGTGTACAGAATATAGGACTAATGGTAGGACTCTTAGTAGTGTAGATGAGCAGAGAGATCTCGGTGTACAGGTGCATAGATAGTTGGTACTCAAGCTGATAACGTTGTTAAGAAAGTGTACAGTGTATTAGCTTTTATTGGTTGAGGGATTGAATTTCGGAACCGAGACCATGTTGCAACTGTACAAAACTCTGGTGAGGCCGCACTTGGAGTATTGCGTACGGTTCTGGTCACCACATTATAAGAAAGATGTGGAGACCTTGGAAAGGGTGCAGAGGAGGTTTACCAGGATGTTGCCTGGTATGGTGGGAATGTCTTATGAGGAAAGGCTGAGGGACTTGAGGTTATTTTCATTAGAGAGAAGAAGGCTAAGAGGTGACCTAATTGAGACATATAAGATGATCAGAGGGTTAGATAGGGTGGATAGTGAGAGCCTTTTTCCTCGGATGAAGATAGCTAACATGAGGGGACTTAGATTTAAATTAAGGGGTGGTAGTTATGGGACAGATGCTAGAGGTAGATTCTTTACTCAGAGGGTAGTAAGGACTTGGAATGCCCTGCCTGCAGCAGTTGTGGACTCATCAACTTTAAGGGCATTCAAATGGGCAGTGGATAGGCATATGGATAGCATTGGAATATTTTAGGTTAGAGGGTCATTAGATTGTTTCCGTTGGTCGGCGCAACGTCAAGGGCCGAAGGGCCTGTACTGTGCTGTTATGCTCTATGTTCTAACACAGAGTCGCTGAGCAGGGACTGATAGCCAAGTTCTGCACACATGAAGACAGTCTCAACTGGGATCTTAGGGTTCACGTCACACTATCGTAACCCTCAAAACTTACGTAGATTTGCAAAATCTCACTAACTTTCCAGTCCGGAAACATCGTTTTAACCTGTGCTTAATGCTATCTGCATTCACGTTGTCTGCACCTTTAAGATTTGATTAGCTGTAAAGACTCACATTCCAATCATTATGCATGTAAATTGAGTTTGTGTCTTTGTGCCTTGTTTGTGATCAGAATTTCCACCTACCTGATGAAGGGATACGTTGTTCCAAAAGCTTGTGGCGTTTGCTACAAATAAACATGTTGGACTTTAAGCTGGTATTGTGAGACTTCTTTCTGTTTTTACCCCAATCGAATGCTCTGACATTGTGGGGGGTGAGAAGAAAGATTGGTGGGAATTGATATAGGATAGATCTGTAACTGGTTAGATTCTGACAATGGCCAGATTCTGTGTGGTTTGGTTTGTGATTTTGTGGTTAACCTGATAAAGATGGTGAATCAAAAAGTTGTCAATTCCAGAATGATATCACTGGTTTAGATGAAAGGCAGAAAAGTGGCAAACAGAATTCAATCTGAATAAGTGAGAATTGATGCATTTTGGAAGAGTAGTGCCAGGAAAAAGGTCGATAAGCTGGGAAAGAAAACACCTTTTCCTTTGCTGCGTGAGGTATTGAATATAAAAGTGGGAATGTAATGTATAACTGTACAACAACCCAACTATGCCACAGTTTTGTTTCCAGTTCTGGACACCACATTGAAGAAAGTTTGGGGAGGCTGCTCTCAGAACACAGGTGGCTGAGGGATGACTTAATTGAGGTGTATGAAATTGTGAGGAGTTTAGATAGTGTGGTATGGAAGTACCCTTTTCCTGAGAGGAGGGGTCAGTTACTGGGGGGGTGGTTGGGGAGTGGTGGGGGAGCACATTTAAAGTGATTGGTTGATGGATTGATGAAGAAATAGGAAAAACATTTTCTATGCTTGCATCTATCATCAAAGAAGGAATAGCGAGACATCTGGATATAAATTGTCCCATTGGTAAGACGCAGCATGAAGAGAAAGTCATGTTTGAATAATTTGGAATTCATTGAGAACATTACATTGAGAACATGACAACGGGGATGTGATGTATCTTGATTTCTGGATGCATTTGACAAAATGCTGCACCAAAGACTGCTACATAAGATAAAGGTGCACGGTGTTACAGATAATGTATTAACATGGCTAAAGGATTGGTTAAGTAACAAAAGCAAAGCGTGGGGGGTAAATGGGTGTTTTTCTAATTAGCGATCAGTGACTAGTGGTGTGTCTCAGGGATTAGTGTTGGAACCGCAATTGTTTACGCTTTACATAAATAATTTGGAATTGGGGACCAAATATAGTGTGTCAAAATTTGCAGATGAACTAAGGTGGGTGGAAGAGCAAAGTGTGCAGAGGAAGCTGAAAGTCTGCAAAGGGATATAGATAGTCTAAGTGAGTGGGGGAAGGTCTGTCAGATGGAGTACGATATTGGTAAATGTGAGGCCATTCATTTTGGTAAGAATAACAGCAAAATGGACTGAGAGTCATAGACATTTACAGCATGAAGGTCCTTCAGCCCAACTTGTCCATGCTGCCCTTTTTGTTTAAAACTTGTAAACTAATCCCAATTACCCGCATTTAGCTCATAAGCCTCTATATCCATCTTACCCATGTAACTGTCTAAATGCTTTTTAAAAGACAAAATTGTAACTGTCTGTATTACTACCTCTAGCAGTTTGTTCCAGACACTCACCACCCTCTATGTGAAAAATTGCTCCTCTAGATACTTGTGTAGCTCTCCCCTCTCACCCAGTATATCCAGCCTTTCCTTATAATTCAATCCATCAAGTCCAGGTAGCATCCTGCACTCTTTCTAGTTTAATATCATCCTTTCTATAATAGCCTCCCACAATGTCTTGGGATACACTTCATCAGGTCCCAGAGATTTATCTACCTTGAAGCGCTTTAAGACTTCTCCCTGGAAAGACAGAGGCTGAGGAGTGACCTATAGAAGTTTATAAAATTATGAGAGATATCGATAGGATAAACAGTTGGAGCTTTTTTCCAGGGTAGAAATGACAATTTCAAGGGGACATAAGTTCAAGATAAGGGGAGAAAAGGTTCAGTGAAGATGTGCGGGGAATTTTTTTACACAGAGAGTGGTGGGGACCTGGAATGAACTGCCAAGTGAGGTGGTTGAGGCAGATCGTTAACGACATTTAAGACTTATTAGGATAGACATATGAACAGATAGGGGAGAGATACAGGCATTTGGTCTAGATAGGACAGTGACTTGTTATACTCAGTGAGACTTAAAGAACATCACTGATAGATTGTGTCTTTGGTAGGTGGTGAGGGACTAAACAAAAGAGATAAACCTTACTTAGCCACATCCTCACAAATCTACCTGTCAGAAATTCATCTGTCTATGACAGTGTTGGTAGGAGTGCCCACCTCACAGTCCTTGTGGGGATGAAGTCCCTTCAAATTGAGGATACCCTTCATCATGTTGTATGGCACTACTGTGCTAAAGGGGATAGACTTTAAACAGATGGCAACTCAAGGCTGGGCATCCTATGGGCCATCAGCAACACCGGAATTGTACTGAACTACAAGCTGTTATCTCATGGCCCAGCATATTTCCCACTCTACGATTGACCTGGTTCAATGAAGAATACAGGAGAAGCCTGCCAGGAGAAGCACCAAGCATCAACCTGGTGAAGCTACAACACAGGTCCACTTGCATGCCATACAGCGGAAGAAATGTGCACTAAGAAGATACAATACAAACAAATTAGAACAGGAATAGAACATAGAACATTACAGCGCAGAACAGGCCCTTCGGCCTTCGATGTTGCGCCGACCAATTAAGAAAAAGCAATGACTCTCTAACCTAAACCATTCCCTTTTCATCCATAAACTTATCAACTAACCTCTTAAACGCCACCAAACTTGGCGCATCTACAACTGCAGTAGGCAGGGCATTCCATACCCTTACCACGCTTTGGGTAAAGAACCTACCTCTGATATCCGTCCTATAACTACCACCCCTTAATTTAAAGCTATGTCCCCTCGTGCTAGCTTTCTCCATCCTAGGAAAAAGGCTATCATTGTCCACCCTATCTAAACCTCTAATCATCTAATATGTTTCAATAAGGTCTCCTCTTAGCCGCCTTCTTTCTAACGAATAGACCACTTGGCTCCTTGAGCCTGCTTTGTCACTCAATAAGGTCATAACTGGGGGTAGCATGGTGGCACAATAGTTAGCACTGCTGCATCACAGTGCCAGAGACCAAGATTCAAATGCGCTCTCGGGTCACTGTTGGTTTGGAGTTTGCATGTTCTCCCTGTATCTTTTTTTTTAAGCAACACAGCACGGGAAACAGGCCCTTCGGCCCAACGAGCCCGCGCCGCCGTCATAACTATATAGTAGCAAATACATTATCCTATTTTAATATTCCTATATAATAATATATATATTATTCCTAATATGGAAAATTCTCACCATAGGGACAATTTGTTTCCCAATCAGCCTAAGAGCGAATTTTTGGGTTGTGGGAGGAAACCGGAGTGCCCGGAGAAAACCCACGCAACCACGGGGAGAACGCGCAAACTCCCGCAGACACCGGCCCAATTCCAAGTGTCTGCACAGCCACATCGATAGTCTCTGAGCTGTCATGGTGCCCTTCAGATGGTCCACATAAAGCACTCATTTACGACATGAGGTACCAGGCAACCCATGAATCAACATCCAAGAGCTGTACCCGCACCACCTGCCGAATGCGTGCTCAAATTATGGACCGAATTACCTGTGGAAAAAAGCCGTAGTTAAACAGTCCTAATATATCCCTCTATCTGCATACCGCTCATGTGGCTGTCCAAGAGACCCTTAAACAGCCCCAGCGTGCCTGCTCCCACCACCTTACTTGGCAGTGCATTCCACACCCCCACTACCCTTTGTGTGAAAAACTGCCCTCTAATATTCGTCCTATACATAGCCCCCCTCACCCTATGGCCATGACCCCTCATCCTATCCATTTCTAAAGGTGGAAAAAGTTTACCTCCATTTACTCTATCTATACCCCTTATAATCTTATACACCTCTATGAGATCCCCTCTAAGCCGACGTCTTTCAAGGGAAAACAACCCCAGTCTATCTAATCGTTCCTCATAAGACAGTCCTTCCATACCAGGCAGCATCCTGGTAAACCTCCTCTGCACTCTCTCCAAGGACTCCACATCCTTCCGATAGTACGGCGACCAGAACTGGACGCAGTATTCCAAGTGAGGCCTAACCAAAGTTCTATACAACTGCAACATCAAACTCCTACTCTTGTATTCTATACCCTTTTCTATGAAAGCTAACATACTATACGCCTTCTTTATCACCTTCTCCACCTGTGAGGACACCTTCAGAGACTTGTGAACCTGCACCCCCAAGTCTCTCTGCGTCTCTATGCTCCGTATAGTTTTACCTTTTATCCTATAACTCTCTTCTACATTTTTCCGGCCAAAATGCATCACCTCGCATTTATCCGGATTAAATTCCATTTGCCATCTATCTGCCCAGTCTACCAACCTGTCTATGTCCTGTTGTATTGCCTGACACTGCTCTTCTGTACCCGCCAATCCAAGCATCTTGGTGTCATCAGCAAATTTGCTGATCTCACCACCTACCCCTACTTCCAAGTCGTTTATGTAGACCACAAATAGAAGAGGACCTAGTACTGAGCCTTGTGGCACTCCACTAGTGACAGGCTTCCAGCCGGAAAAAGAGCCTTCCACTACTACCCTCTGTCTCCTCCTCCCGAGCCAGTTCTCGACCCATCTACATACCCGACCCTGTATCCCATGCGCCTTCACCTTCTCTATCAGTCTACCATGAGGAACCTTGTCAAACGCCTTACTGAAATCCATGTAGACGACATCAACAGCCTGTCCTTCATCAACTGTTTTTGTCACTTCTTCAAAAAATTCCACTAGATTTGTAAGACAAGACTTCCCCTTGACGAAGCCATGCTGCGTATCCCTGATCAGATCGCAGCGCTCCAGATGCTCATACATCCTGTCCCTAAGGATCCTCTCCATTAGCTTACCTATAACTGAAGTCAAGCTCACCGGCCTATAGTTCCCTGGGTTATCCCTCTGACCTTTTTTAAACAACGGTACTACGTTTGCTATCCTCCAGTCCTCTGGGACCTCACCTGTGTCCAAGGAAGAGACAAAGATTTGCGTCAGAGGCCCAGCTAGGTCTTCCCTCAACTCCCTTAGCAGCCTGGGGTAAATGCCATCAGGCCCCGGAGCTTTATATGTCTTTAAGCTGCCTAACAGCCCCAACACCTCTTTCCTCGTAATCTTTATTTCCCTCAACCGATCCTCAACTTTGTCAACATCAGGCACAGACATCTGTCCAGTCTCCTGCGTGAATACCGACGCAAAGTATTCATTCAGGATCTCCCCCATTCCCTCAGGCTCTAAGCATAGATCCCCTCCTCTGTCCCTAAGAGGTCCAATCTTGCCTCTAACCATCCTTTTGCTCCTTACATCGGTGTAAAATGCCTTTGGATTTTCCTTTATCCTACCTGCCAGAGCCACCTCGTGGCCCCTTTTTTGCCTTTCTAATACCCCTTTTAAGATCCCGTCTACACTCTCTATAAGCTTCCAGCGCTGTCTCAGTCCCTAGTTGCCTAGATCTAATGTAAGCCTCTGGCTTTTTCTTGATCAAGTCCTCAATCTCCCTGGTAAGCCAAGGTTCTCTAATCCTACCTTTCCCATCCTTCCTCCTTACTGGCACGTATCTTTCCTGCAGAGAGTTTAGTTTTCCCTTGAAAGAGTCCCACATGTACCTCGTCGACCTGCCCTCAAAAAGCTTATCCCAGTCGGTATCTTTAAGATCTTGCCTAATCTGGCCGTATCTAGCCCTCCCCCAGTTAAATACCCTCCCTTTTGGGCCAGTCTCGTCCTTTTCCATTAATATCCTAAAGCAGACAGAGTTGTGATCACTATTTGACACCTGCTCTCCTACCTCGACGTCAACCACCTGGCCTGGCTCATTCCCCAGAACCAAATCCAGTATAGCCCCCTCTCTAGTCGGGCCATCCACATACTGCTCCAAGGACCCTTCCAAAACACACTGTACAAATTCCTCCCCATCCACTCCTACAGCCCTGGGCACACTCCAATCTACTCCAGGAAAATTGAAATCTCCCACTACTACCACCCTATTTTTCCTACACTTATCTAAAATGTCCCTGCATATCCCTTCTTCCGCAGCCCGCGGGCTGTTGGGCGGTCTGTAGTAAACACCCAACAGAGTAACCACTCCCTTCCTATTCCTCAACTCCACCCATAGAGACTCAATTCCTAAATCATCCATACCTCCCTCCCTCTGCACTGCTATGATGTTGTCCTTAACTAATAAAGCCACTCCCCCGCCTCTCCTCACACCAACTCTGTCATGCCTAAAACACTTATATCCTGGAATATTCAATTGCCAGTCTTGCCCCTCCTTCAACCACGTCTCGGTCACCGCCACCACTTCTAAACTCCTCGTGAACATTATTGCCTTCAGTTCATCTGTTTTGCCAGTCACACTCCTTGCATTAAAACACATGCACTGAAGACCCTCAGCTCTCGGATATTTCTTTCTACCTACTGGTGTTACCCTATCATCCCTCTCTCTCCCACTCCCAGTTCCCGCTGTCTCCCCACCCTCCCTCCCTATTAGTTTAAACACTTCTGAAACACTCCAGCTAACCTCCCAGCTAAAATATGTGTTCCCCTCCCAGTCAACTGCTCCCTATCCCTCTTGAATAGGTGACCCTCCCTCCTGAAGACCTCCCAATGATCAATGAATATGAAGCCTTCTGCCCTACACCAATCCCTCATCCATGCATTTAGTTGGAGTGTCTCATTTATTACCCAATCGGTCCCGGGCACAGGCAGCAGCCCAGAGAACGCCACCCTGGAGGCCCTACCTTTCAGTTGAGCCCCCAACTCCCTAAACTGTCTACGTAAGTCCCCCTTGCGCTTTCTTCCTACATCTTTTTGTCCTATGTGAACTATTACATTTGCCTTAGACCCTTCTCCCTTCAAAATTCCCTCTACCCTCTCTGATACATCCTGGACCCCTGCTCCAGGGAGGCAGACTACCATCCTGGAGTCTCTCTTTTGCTCACAGAATCTCCTATCGATCCCTTTAACCATCCCATCCCCCACCACTATCTCACCTCCTGCTTTCCCGCCGGTCTCTGTGGCATTCTGTTCCCCCTCACCTGTCCTCTCCATCACAGCTTTTACCCCCCCCTTGGTTTTCTGGGGATCCTCCTTAGAGATGGCCTTTGTGCCTTGATTTTTGTTCTTGTTCCTTGTAACTGTACCCAGCCCATCCCTACTACTAGATCCTGGGGTCCCTGCAGGTCTGCCCTCCCTATTCATTGTATCCTCATTTTCCCTCACCAGACAAACGTCCTCCAAGCGCAGCTCCAGCTGTCTCAACTTTGCTCGTAAACGTTGCAGTTCTAAACATTTTGCGCATATGTGGGCCTTCGGCAGACGTGATGCCTCCAAGAAGGTCCACATATGGCAGCGTACACAGTGGATGCGTTTGGCCAAGTATCGTGGCATTTTGTATACCCCTTTAAAGGTGATTAGGTAGGAAGCACGTTACTCACCGTGTCCAAGCCTGCGCTCGCCCAAGCCCAGTGAGCTTAAGCCCTTGTTGTTCTCACTCTAATTCCCATCTCACTCCACTGCCCGCTCCCGACACTGCCCGCTGCCTTACCTTGGCCTTCCTTTTATACTCCCGCACTTCCTTCCCTGCAGCCCCCCGCGCCTATCTCCCGCTACGGAGCGCCGAAATAAACACTCTACCAAATAAAGTACAAGACAGAAATTGCAAGTCAGGATTCTCTCCAGCCACACTCCAAAAACTCTGCTCCGGAGAACAGTGTGGGTTCCCTCCGGGTGCTCTGGTTTCTTCCCACAGTCCATGCTAAATTGGCCTTTAGTGTCAGGCAGACTGGCTAGGGTAAATGCATGGGGTTATGGGGACAGGATCTGGGTGGGATTGTGGTCAGTACAGACTCAATGGGTCGAATGGCCACCTTCTGCACTGTAGGGTTTTTATGAACTGATCTTATTGTAATCTGCCTACCGCATTAACCTTTCACCTCCTTGCTCATCAGGAATCTATCTACTTCTGCTTTAAAAATATCTGAAGACTCTTCTACCACTGTCATTTGAAGAAGAGAGCTCCACACATTCACAACCCTCTGAGAGAAAAATCTTCTATCTCTGTCTTAAGGATACTAAGGGGCTAAAAATTGCTCCTTAGTGTCCTTAGATGTGTTAGCAGGTAAAATATGTAGGGATATGGGGGCAGTGCAACACAACGTAATGAAGGATTGTGGTCAGTGCAGACTCAATGGGCCGATTGGTCTCCTTCTGCACTGTAGGGTTTCTATGATCTATTTCTATGATTCCATGATAAATAAGTAACTCCTAGTTTTAGATTCATCCCAGAAGATGAAACATCTAAGTTATCCTCATAAGACAATCTGCCCTTTCCTAGTATCAGTGTAGTAAACCTTTTTTGAACATCTTTCCTTAAATAAGGAAACCAATACTGTGCACAATACTACAGATTTGGTCCTACAATTGCATTGTATAAATGAAGCGTGGAACCATAAATAGGTTACAGTTTAGAAAGGCCATCATGTCTGTGCCAGCTGAAAAAGAATTCTGTTTATTCTAATCATCCCTTCCGTTGCCTGATCTGGTACCTTGCAGATTACAACACTTCAGTTGTAGATCCAGATACCTTTAATTGAATTAAAGGTATCTGGATCCTCTGGTTGCTCTGCTTTCCTCCTACAGTCCAAAGAAGTGCAGGATAGGTTGATTGGCCATGCTAAAATTGCCCTTAATGTCCTGCGATGGATAGGTTAGAGGGATTAGTGGTAAGCGCTGGGGTCTTTTAAAAGACTTCTGGATGAGTACATGGGAACTAATGGGATAGGGGTTCATAGATAGGTCTGTGGCTTGGTAGGTATAGATGTGATCGGCACAACTCGTGGGCCAAAGGGCCTGTTCGTGCTGTAGAGTTCTATGTTCTCCAACCGTTCTATCTACTTCTGTATCCTCTGATGGTCCTTATTGCTTTCTGCAAATCCACCAACTTTATGTGATCCTCAGAATAAATTTTAAAAACACATCCGGAACTTGGAACAAGGGCTAAAAGAAGACATGAGGTTCCTTTGGCAGACAGAGTGAAGGAAAATCCAAGGATATTCTATAGGTATGTAAGGAGCAAAAGGATAGTGAGGGATAAAGTTGGTTCTCTTGAAGACCAGAGTGGTAGACTGTATGGAACCAAAAGAGATGGGCGAGATACTAAATAGTTTTTTTGCATCCGTATTTACTGAGGAAACAGACATGGAGTCTATGGAAATAGGGCAAACAGGTAGAGAGGTCATGGAACCTTTACAGATTAAAGAGGAGAAGGTTCTTGCTCTCTTGAGGCAAATCAGTGTGGATAAATCCCCAGCACCGGACAAGGTATTCTCATGCACCTTGAGGGAGGCTAGTATGAACTTGCAGGGGCCCTGTCAGACATATTTAAAATGAAAGTACGCACCAGGGAGGTGCTGGATGATTGGAGGGTGGCTCATGTTGTTCTATTGTTTAAAAAAGATTCCAAAAGAAATCTGGGAAATTATAGGCCAGTAAATTTAATGTCGGTGGTGAGAAAGTTATTGGAAGGTGTGATAAGGGTCCGAGAACAGGGATCTGTTCTAGGATCCTTGCTGTTTGTAATTTTTGTAAATGACCTGGATGAGGAAGTGGAGGGATGGGTTAGTAACTCCACAGACGATACGAAGATTGGTGGTGTTGTGGATAGTCTGGAGGGATGTCAGAAGTTGCAGTGTGACATAGATAGGATACAAGGCTGGTCAGAGAAGTGGCAGATGGACTTCAACGCGGATAAATGTATAGTGGTCCATTTTGGCAGGACCAGTGGAATGAAGGAATACAATATCAATGGTAGGAACCTTAGCAGTGTTGAGGAGCAGAAGGATCTTGGGGTCTGGGTCCATAGGACTCTCAAATCGGCCTTGCAGGTGGAGGATGGTCAAGAAGGCATATGGTGTACTGGCCTTCATTAATCGAGGGATTGAGTTTAGGAGTCAGGAGGTAATGCTGTACCTTTATAAGACTCTTGTCAGACCCTACTTGGAGTACTGTGTGCAGTTCTGGTCGCCTCACTACAGGAAGGATGTGGAAACTATTGAGAGGGTGCAGAGGAGATTTACAAGGATGTTGCCTGAATTGGGAGGCAGGCCTTATGAAGATAAGTTGAGGGAGCTAGTCTCTTCTCCCTGGAGAGACAAAGGTTGAGAGGCAACCTCATAGAGGGTTATAAAATATTCAGAGGAATGGGTAGGTGGATTCTCAGAGGCTATTTCCCAGGGCCGAAATGGTCACTACGAGAGGACACAGGTTTAAGGTGCTGGGAAGCAAGTATAAAGGAGATGTTAGGGCTAAGTTTTTCACTGAGTGTGGTGAGTGAGTGGAATTGGCTGCCGTCAGTGGTTGTAGAGGCGAACTCACTGGGGTCTTTTAAGAGACTTCTGGATGAGTATATGTGAGTTAATGGGATTGGGAGTTACAGATAGTTCAATGGCCTGGTCGGTATGAATATGATCAGCGCAACTTGTGGGCCAAACATAGAACATTAAAGCGCAGAACAGGCCCTTTGGCCTTCGATGTTGCGCCAACCAATTATGAAAAAAGCAATGACCCTCCAAACTAAACCATTCCCTTCTCTTCCATAAACTTATCAACTAACCTCTTAAACGCCACCAAACTTGGCGCATCTACAACTGCTGCAGGCAGGGCATTCCACTCCCGAACCACCCTTTGGGAAAAGAACCTACCTCTGATATCCGTCCTATAACTATCACCCCTTAATTTAAAGCTGTGTCCCCTCGTGCTAGCTTTCTCCATCCTAGGAAAAAGGCTATCACTGTCCACCTTATCTAAACCTCTAATCATCTTATATGTTTCAATAAGGTCTCCTCTGAGCCGCCTTCTTTCTAACGAAAACAACCTCAAATCCCTCAGCCTCTCTTCATAAGACCTGCCCTCCATACCAGGCAACATCCTGGTAAACCTCCTCTGTACTCTCTCCAATGCCTCCACATCTTTCTTATAATGTGGGGACCAGAACTGCACACGATACTCCAAGTGCGGCCGGACTGGAGGTATTTTGTGCACTGTTTGTGCTGTAGTGTTCTATGTTCTATGATAAGGGATAGGATTTACAAATATTTGTATAGACAAGGATTTATTAGGGAGAGTCAACATGGCTTTGTGCGTGGTAGGTCATGTTTGACCTATCTGTTACAGTTTTTCGAGGAGGTTACCAGGAAAGTGGATAAAGGGAAGCCAGTGGATGTTGTCTACCTGGATTTCAGCAAGACCTTTGACAAGGTCTCTCATGAGAGGTTAGTTAGAAAGGTTCAGTCAGCTAGGTATGCATGGGGAGGTTGTAAATTGGATTAGATAGTGGCTCAAAGGAAGAAACCAAAGAGTGGTTGTGGAGGATTACTTCTGAGTAGAGGCCTGTGACTAGTGGTGTGCCATAGGGATTGGTGTTGGGTCCATTATTGTTTGTCATTTATATCAATGACCTGAATGATAATACAGTATATTGGATCAGCAAATTTGCTGATGATACAAAGTTTGGAGATGTAGTGGATGGTGAGGGATCTGGACCAACTAGAAAAATGGGCTGAAAAATGGCAAATGGAATTTAATGCAGATAAATGTGAGGTATTGCACTTTGGAAGGACAAACTAAAGTAGAACCTACAGGGTAAATAGTAGGACTCTGAAGAGTACATTTGAACAGAGGGATCTGGAAATACAGGTACAGAATTCCCAAAGAGTGATGTCACAGATGGATAGGGTTGTAAAGAGTGCTTTTGATACATTGGCCTTTATAAATCCTAGTATCAAGTATAAAAATTGGAGTGCTTTGGTAAGGTTATATAAGGCATTGTTGAGGCCGAATTTAGAGTATTGTGTACAGTTTTGGTCACATATTGACAGGAAGGATGTGAATAAAGTTGAAAGAGTAGAGAGAAGGTTCACGAGGATGTTGCTGAAACTTGAGAAGCTGAGTTACAGAGAGAGATTGAATAGCTTAGGACTTTATTCCCTGGAGCGTAGAAGAATGAGGAGAGATTTGATAGTAAACTCACAAGCTTTCGAGGCTGTCCTCTTTGTCAGGTGAAGGAGGTGTTCTGGTCTCAAACAGCACATATAACAGCACAGACTGTTTACAGATTGCTGATTAGAATGTGAATCTTTACACCTAACCTGCTATTAAGTCTTAAAGTGGCCGACAATGTGAGTGGAAGGAGCACTGAGCACAGGTTAGAGAGATGTGTATTGTCTCCAGACAGCACAGTAAGTGAGGTTTTTTGCTAACCCAGGCAAGTCACGGGGGTTACAGATAGTGTGACATGAAGCCAAGATCCCTGTTGAGACCGTCCTCATGTGCGGAACTTGGCTATCAGTCTCTGCTCAGTGACTCTGCGCTGTCATTTGTCGTGAAGGCCACCTTGGAGAATGCTTACCCGCAGGTGCCGAGACATCCATTGTAACAAGGAGTGCCCCTGATTCAACTACTCCATGTGTGCTGAGTTCCTGTAGGAAGTCCATAATGTCACGACAAAAGCTGGGGTTTCAGGATGTGCTGCACGTAGCTGGAGAGGTTCTCACACAGGGTCCCATTGCCCAATACGATGGGACTGCTGGGTGTGTTTGCTTTGTGTATCTTTGGAAAGCGGTAGAGATCTCCAATGGGGGGAGTACATAGGATGAGAGTACAGAGGGTGCTCTGAAGGCCTAGATCTGAGGTCTTGATCAACTTGTTGAGTTGACGAGTGTTTGTTGGATCTGTGGGGAACTGTCTGTAGTGTTACTCATTATTTAATTGTTGATAGGCTTAACATAGAACATAGAACAATACAGCATAAATAGGCCCTTCGGTCCACAAGTTGTGCCGATCACATCTACCAATCCACAGACCTATCTAGAACCCCCTATCCTATTCTTTTCCATATACTCATCCAGAAGTCTCTTAAAAGACCCCAGTGAGTTTGCCTCAACAACCTCCGACGGCAGTAGGTTCCATTCACTCACCACCCTCTGAGTGAAAAACCTACCCCTGACATCTCCTTTGTATTTGCTTCCCTGCACCTTAAATCTGAGTCCTCTCGTAGTGACCATTTCAGCTCGGGGAAATAGTCTCTGAGAGTCCACCCTATCTATTCCTCTCAACATTTTATAAACCTCTATCAGGTCGCCTCTCAACCTACTTCTCTCCAGTGAGAAGAGTCCCAGCTCCCTCAACCTATCTTCATAAGGCCTGCCTCCCAATCCAGGCAGCATCCTTGTAAATCTCCTCTGAACCCTCTCAATAGCCTCTACATCCTTCCTATAATGAGGCAATCAGAACTGCGCACAATACTCCAAGTGGGGTCTGACAAGAGTCTTATAGAGCTGCATCATTACCTCCTGACTCCTAAACTCAATTCCTTGATTAATGAAGGCCAGTACACCGTACGCCTTCTTGACCACTTCCTCCACCTGCGAGGCCAATTTAAAAGTCCTATGGACCCAGATCCCGAGATCCTTCTGCTCTACAACACAGCTAAGACTCCTACCCCTTATATTGTACTCCTTCATTCCATTATTCCTGCCAAACTGGACCACTACACATTTATCTGCATTGAAGTCCATCTGCCACTTCTCTGCCCAATCTTGCATCCTGTCTATGTCCCGCTGCTACTTTTGGCATCCCTCCAGACTATCCACAACACCACCGATCTTTGTATCGTCGGCGAACTTGCTAACCCATCCCTCCACTTCCTCATCCAGGTCATTTTTGAAAATGACAAACAGCAGGGGTCCCAGAACAGATCCCTGAGGCACTCCACTGGTTACCGACCTCCATGCAGAACAAGACCCATCCACAACCACTCTCTGCTTTCTGCCGGCAAGCCAGTTCTGGATCCACGAGGCCAAAGCCCCTTGGATCCCATGCCCTCTCACCTTCTCCAGAAGCCTTGCATGAGGGACCTTATCAAATGCCTTACTAAAGTCCATGTACACTACGTCCACCGCCCTTCCTTCGTCAATGTGTTCAGTCACATTTTCGAAGAACTCAACTAGGTTCGTAAGGCATGACCTGCCCTTGACAAAACCATGCTGACTATTTCTAATCAGTCCAAACTTCTCCAAATGTTCATACATCTTATCCCTCAGAAGCCTCTCCATCAGCTTACCAACCACTGAAGTCAAACTCACCAGCCGGTAATTTCCTGGACTATCCCTGTTCCCTTTCCTAAAGATAGGAACCACATCCGCAATAGAACATAGAACATAGAACATTACAGCACAGAACAGGCCCTTTGGCCTTCGATGTTGTGCCGACCAAAATAAAAAGCAATGCTCCTCCAAATCCTCTGGAACCTCTCCCGTTTCCATGGACAACGCAAAGATCATCGCTAGGGGCTCTGCTACCACTTCCCTCACCTCCCATAATAACTGGGGTATATCCCATCCGGTCCCGGCGACTTATCTATCTTGATAGAATTTAACAGGTCTAACACATCCTCTTTCCTAACATCCGCATACTCAATCTTTTCCGTATGCTGCAAACCTGCAGTGCAATCTCCCAGTTCACCTTCCACCGTGAATACCGAGGCAAATACTCGTTAAGCACCTCTGCCATTTCTTCCGGATTCACACAGACTTTTCCCCCTTCACCTTTTATAGGTCCTATCCCTTCACTTCTCATCCTTTTACTTTTCACATATTTGTAGAAGGCCTTGGGATTCTCCTTAATCTTACCTGCCAAGGCCTTCTCATGACCCCTTCTGGCTCTCCTAATTTCCTTTTTAAGCTCCCTTCTACACACCTTATACTCCTCTAGACCTCTAACATCCCCTACCTCTCTGAACCTTTTATATACCATTTTTTGCTTCCTAACTAGGTTCACCACTACCTCCGTGCACCACGGTTCCCGCGTCCTACCAGAACCTCCTTGACCCCTCGGAACGTTGTCTTGCAGTGCCCTAGACAAACATTCCTTGAAAAACTGCCACTTCCCTTCTGTACTCTCCCCAAGAACACCTCCTTCCAGTTTATGCGTCCAATTACCTGCCTAATGTTTTCATATTTCCCCTTACTCCAGACATATACCTTCCTAACCTGCCTGATCCTACCTCTTTCCATCGCTATCGTGAAAGGGTGATAGAATTATGATCTCCATTCCCAAGATGCTCACCTACCGTGAGATCCGACACCTGCTCTGGCTCATTAGCAAGCACCAGGTCCAGTACAGCCTCTCCTCTCGTAGGCTTTTCCACGTACTGTGTCAGGAAACCTTCCTGAACACACCTAACAAACTCCACACCATCCAAACCCCTTACCCTTGGGATATTCCAGTCGATGTTTGGGAAATTGAAATCTCCCATCATGACAACCCTGTTATTTCTACATCTGTCTAGGATCTGTTTCCCTATCTGCACCTCAAGTTCCCTGCCGCTGTTGGGCGGCCTATAGAATACACCCAGCAAAGTTATCGAGCCTTTGCTGTTCCTAACTTCCACCCACAGAGACTCTGTGGACAATCCCTCCCCGTCTTCCACCTTCTCTACAGCCATGACTCTGTCCCTGATCAGTAGTGCCACACCACCTCCTCTTTTGCCCCCAACCCTGTCCCTCCTGAAGCACCTGAATCCCGGCACCTGAAGTACCCAGTCTTCTTTGCAGTAATCTGTTCTGTTCAGTATGACAATGGCGCCTCCTTTGCTGATTTGATGATGATGTTGCTGTTGATCTTGAGAGCACAGGTGGCTTTGCATTGTGCTTAGGTGAGGTTCGGGTCTGTCTTGTGATTGCGGCTGATAAATCTGCCATTGACGCAGATTTTCTGAGGCTTTCTGACGGCTTGGGCATTCATGTCGAGTTGAAGGCAGCAGTCCGGAGAAGTCCAATTCGCTTCTTTCCTCTTCAGTTGCTGCATTGTGCACCTCCCCTGTAGCTGGTGAGGATACAAAGATTTCTATTGAGGCCCAGCAAGTTCCTCTCTCCGTATTCTGGGGTATATCCCATCGGACTGTGGGGACTTGTCTATCTTAATGTTTCTCAGGAATCCCAATACTTCCTTTATTGATCTCAACATAACTCAAACTATCTACACACCCTTTCCCAGACTCCTCATCCACCAAGTCCTTCCCTTTGGTGAATACTGACACAAAGTACTCATTTAATACCTTGCCCATTTCCTCTGGCTCCACACATAGATTCGCTCCCTTGTTGTTGAGTGGGCCGACCCTCTCCCTGACTACCCTCTTGCTCTTTATATATGTATAAAAAGTCTTGGGATTTTCCTTAACCCTGCTATCCAATGCTTTTTATTGACCACTTTTAGCCTTACTACACCTTGTTCAAGTTTCTTTCTACTTTCTTTGTATTCCACATTTGTTTTGTGTGTTCCCAGCCTCCTAGCCTTGACAAATGCTTCCTTCTTCTCTTTGACTAGGTTCACACTAACTCTCATTATCCGAGGTTCCCAAGAATTGCCACACTTATCCTTCATCCTTACAGGAATGTAGCGGTCCTGAATTCCTATCAACTTACACTTGAAAGCCCCTACATGCCAGTTGATTTGCCCTCAAACATCTGCCCCCAGTCTACATTCTTCAGTTCCTGCCTAGTATTATTGTAATTAGCCTTCCCCAATTTAACACCTTCACTTGAGGACTACACTTACCTTTTTCCATTTTAAATCTTACTGAATTTTGGTCACTTTTCCCGAACTGCTCTCCTACTGAAGTTTCAACCACCTGGCCAGGCTCATTCCCCAAGACCAGGATCAGTATGGCCCCTTCCCTAGTTGGACTACCTACATACTGTTTCAAGAAGCCCTCCTGGATGTTTCTTACCAATTCTGTCCCATCCACACCCCTGGCACTGTGAGTCCCAATCAATATAGGGGAAGTTAAAATCTCCCACTACAACAACCTTATTACTTTTACACCTTGCTAAAAGCTGCCTACAGATCAGTTTCTCTATCTCCCGCTGCCTGTTGGGAGGCCTGTAGTAAACTCCCAACACTGTGACCATTCCTATACCTAACTCTACCCATATTGCGAGGTGTCCTCCCACAGGACAGCTGTGACAGTATCCTCAACCAATACTGCAACTCCCCCATCCCTTTTACATCCCCCTCTATCCAGTCAGAAACATCTGACCCCTGGAACATTAAGTTGCCAATCCTATCTTTCCCTTAACCAAGAGAACACACACAGCACACAGTATTCCAAATGTGGCCTTACCAAAGTGTTGCATAGTTTCAACAAGATGTCCTAATTCCTGTATGCAATGTTCTGACCAATGAAACTAAGCATGTCGAATGCCTTCTTCACGACCCTGCCCACATGTAACTCCACTTTCAAGGGGCAATGAACCTGTCCCTAGATCTCCTTGTTCTGTAACTCTCCCCAATACCTTACCATTAAATGAGTAAGTCCTGCCCTGGTTCAGTCTCCCAAAATGAATCATCTCGTATTTATCTTAATTAAACTCTACCTTCTTCCGTCAGGAAAAAGGTACAAATGTCTGAGGACATGTAACAGCTTCTTCCCTGATGCCATCAGACTTTTGAATGAAACTGCCATATATTAAGCTGATCCATTAACCCCCCCCCCTCCCAGCTATGACTGTAATAGTCTATTCTGCTCCCTCTCCTTCTTCCCTATGAATAATATGTTTTGTCTGTATAGCATGCAAGAAACAATACTATTGAACCCTAATACATGTGATAATAATACAACCAAATCAAGTCATTCGACCCTTTGAGTCTCTCCCCCATTATGATTGTAAGACCAAGCCAGAAACTCCAAGGTGTTTTATGAAGATAATCAAGATCCTAAGTTTTTAAATTTGAATTTGGCATGAGTGAGAATAATGCACTTCATTCCAAGAGACTCACTTGGAAGCTTTTATCAAACAAAATTTATTTAAGACCACAGCTGAACTATAATAAAAAGAATTAGCTCCTTTTTTTTTTCAACCAAACACAAAATTCAAACATAATACTGGGTGATTTAGCTAATTGGATTAGGAATTGGCTAGCTGACAGAAGACAGAGGGTGGTGGTTGATGGAAATTATTCATCATGGAGTTCGTTTACAAGTGGTGTACCTCAGGGATCTATTTTGGGGCCCCTGTTGTTTGTAATTTTTACAAATGATCTGGATGAGGGTATTGAAGGATGGATTAGTAAATTTGCGGATGACACCAAAGTCGGAGTCATTTCTCCGTGAAATAGTGAAGAGGGGTGTTATAGTTTGCAGAGAGACTTGGACAAGTTGCAGAGCTGGGCCGAGAGGTGGCAAATGTAGTTTAATGTGGAAAAGTCTGAGGTAATTCACTTTGGCAGGAATAACAAATGTGTAGAGTATAGGGCTAATGGTAGAACTCTTAATAGTGTTGAAGAACAGAGGGATCTTGGTGTATACGTGCATAGATCCCTGAAAGTTGGCAATCAAGTCGATAAGGTTGTTAAGAAGGCATACGGAGTCTTAGCTTTTATTGGTGGGGGATTGAATTTCGGAGCCGCAACGTCATGTTGCAACTGTACAAAACTCTAGTGCGGCCGCACTTGGAGTATTGTGTGCAGTTCTGGTCCCCACATTATAAGAAAGATGTGGAGGCATTGAGAGGGTACAGAGGAGGTTTACCAGGATGTTGCCTGGTATGGAGGGCAGGTCCTATGAAGAGAGGTTGAAGGATTTGAGGTTGTTTTTCGTTAGAAAGGAGGCGGCTAAGAGGGGATCTTATTGAAGCATATAAGATGATTAGAGGTTTAGATAAGGTGGACAGTGATAGCCTTTTTCCTAGGATGGAGAAAGCTAGCACGAGGGGACATAGCTTTAAATTAAGGGGTGGTAGTTATAGGACTGATGTCAGAGGTAGGTTCTTTACCCAGAGGGTGGTAAGGGTATGGAATGCCCTGCCTACTGCAGTTGTAGATGCGCCAAGTTTGGTGGCGTTTAAGAGGTTAGTAGATAAGTTTATGGATGAAAAGGGAATGGTTTAGGTTAGAGGGTCATTGCTTTTTGTTAGTTGGTCGGCGCAACATCGAAGGCCGAAGGGCCTGTTCTGCGCTGTAATGTTCTATGTTCTAAGTTTTTAAATTTTTTTTTTTAGTCTCACAAATTGGTTTAACACTTTAATGAAGTTACTTTGAAAATCCCCCAGTCGCCACTTTCTGGCGCTTCTTTGGGTGCACCGAAGGAGAATTTGGCATGGTCAGTGCACCTAACCAGCATGTTTTTTGGACTGTGGGAGGAGACTGGAGCATCTAGAGGAAACCCACGCAGACACGAGGAGAACATGCAAACTCTGCACAGACAATAACTCAAGCTGGGAATCCAACAGGGTCCTGGCGCTGTGAAGGTGGATTTTCACAGTAACGTAATTGCAGTATGAATGTAAGGCTAATTGTGACACTAATAAATAAACTTAAACTGCATATTAAAGTCCCCATGATCACTGTAACTTTGTCTTTCTTAGAGGCCTTTTTTTATTCCATGGTGTATCTTGTTCCCCACATAGAACAAAAAACATAGAAAAACTACAGTATAAACAGGCCCTGTGGCACACAAGTTGTGCCGATCATATCCCTACCTACTAGGCTTACCTATCACCCTCAATCCTATTAAGTCCCATGTATTCATCCAGAAGTGTCTTAAAAGACCGTATCAAATTTGCCTCCACTACCACCGATGGCAATCGATTCCACTCACGCACAACCCTCTGAATGAAAATCTTAACCCTTACATCTCCTTTGTACCTACTGTCCAGCACCTTAAACCTGTGTCCTCTTGTAGCAATCATTTCAGCCCTGGGAAAAAGCCTCTGAGTCACTTCCTGATTACTGTTTGGAGGCTTGTACATAATTCCCCATTACTGTCTTTTTTTTTTACCTTTGCGGTTCCTCAATTCTATCCACCATTATTTCTTGCTATTGATTCAATTAAATTTCCAACTAACAAGGCAACCCCCCCCCCCTGTGAATTTCTTGTTTCCCGCGTTATTATAATTAAACTGAACAAAGTTTGCTTTTCTAAAAATCAACTAGTTTTTATTATCATAAGACTGCATGCAGTATATGACCGAATCTTGGAAACAGAGTGCAGACCGCATTAACTGTTGATTCTAACCCAAGACTGCGCCCACTACAAGGATCAATTCAATAATTATACATTTTCTTATCAGCTTACATGATTTTAGTAATTCAAGCAGTGGTACATTGAACAAAACAAATTCTGTAACTCCCTCATCCCCGACCTTATCTAATGTCTCGTATGTTATCTCACAGTATATGGAGTCAGCTGTGTTAAGACAGGCTTTCGTGGTGTTAATCATGTCTCATTCAGGCTGTGCGAAGTCAACCTTATCAAGATAGACTGAGGCCAAGCATTTGGCCTTCTCTGGTTGTAGTCATTTCTTTGTTCAGAGTCAGTCAGTTTTACAAGGGTCTGGCATTTTGAAATGGCTTGGTCTGCTGTCCTTATTTCATACTAAATATTTGACTATTTTTCCCAACATGCCACTGCTTATTCATACACTATCACAACTTCCTGACTACTGTTTGGAGGCTTGTACATAACTCCCCATTACTGTCTTTTATTACCTTTACGATTCCTCAATTCTACCCACCATTATACCAGGATGTTGCCTGGTATGGTGGGAAGGCCTTATGAGGAAAGGCTGAGGGACCTGAGGTTATTTTCATTAGAGAGAAGAAAGCTACGCGGTGACCTAATTGAGGTGTAGAAGATGATCAAGGGATTGGATAGGTGGATAGTGAGAGCCTTTTTCCTCGGATGGTGATGACCAACACGAGGGGACATAACTTTAAATTAAGAGGTGGTAGTTATAGGACGGATGTCAGAGGCAGGTTCTTTACACAGAGGGTGGTGAGGGCGTGGAATGCCCTGCCTGCAGCAGTTGTGGACTCGCCTACTTTGGGGGCATTCAAATGTTCGGTGGATAGGCATATGGATGATATTGGAATAGTTTAGGTTAGAGGGTCCACTGGCCGGCGCAACATCAAGGGCCGAAGGGCCTGTACTGCGCTGTAATGTTCTATGTTCTATTATTTCTTGCTATTGATTCAATTGAATTTCCTACTAACAAGGCAACCCCGCCTCCCACTATCCACTGGCCCGTCTTTTCGATAGGATGTATATTCACTCCCCCAAAGTATGATGGATGCTGGGACAGTGAGTAAATTTAAGGAGGGGTTAGTTAGATTTTTAATGAGTTATGGGTTGAAGGATTATGAGGAGAAGGCAGGAAAATGGGTATGAGAAGCACATCAACGATGATTGAATGGCAGGGCAGACTCAATGGACTGAATAACCTAATTCTGCTCCTGTATCTTATGAATTTATCCTTGTATGTTTAGCCCCCAGTCTTGATCCCCATTCAGCCACGTCTCTGTGATGCCCACAACATAGTTTCCACCAATTTCAATTTGTGCTACAGCCTCATTTACCTTATTTCATATATTGCGCACATTCACAGCATGTTCAGTCCTGCTTTCACTGCTCCCTTCTCATTGTTGTCCCCTCATCTGCTGTGCCTGAAGTTAGATTCCTAACCCTTTCCAAACACTCTATCCTATTATTTGTTGGGGAGACTTTAGTAGGATTCATCAATAATGTGATGCAAATACTGGACAGACATCTGGAAAATGTCCCATTTTTCTTTCTTGATACGCAGATCGTGTGCTTGAAGACGTTCCAATTTTGTTTCAAAATCATTCCACTGTTCTAGTTCACTAGACCCTGTATTTAGAATATCATCTTGGTAAAGTAGTACACTCAAGAGACCACTAAATACCTGATCCATTGATCTTTGGAGTAGGACAGATGCGAACAATCTTATAATGTAAAAAACCTTTATGAGCAATGATGGTGAGAAAGTGGATGAGAATTCAGTATCTACATTCATCCATAAATGTGTTTATGAAAGGTCAATCTTTCTCATTTTCTACCCAACAAATCTTCAATTAAAGGAAGCGGATATTGATCAGCGTACAATACTGGATTGATTTAAAATCACCACAAATACAAATTGAACCATCTGGTTTCATGACAGGTACAATGGGGATAACCCAGTCACTCATTAACTGGCTCTAGCACACTACTGTTAGCAAAGTTGTGTCGTTTATTCTTCACCCTTGGGATGAATTGCATATGGCATCGCTCTTACTTTGAGACTTTTGAACCCCTTTCGTTGAGCCAAGTGTCTCTTTGAATATACTTTGTTTATCCAAAAGTTGTTGTATGTCTGTTTTAACATTGACCAATTTGTTAACAGCACCCTAATTATCTTCTCCAACCATGATCTCCTAAATGAAGCTTGAAAATGACCAAAGTATACATGGAGAAGCAACTTCGTGTTTGTCCACTCAGCTCAACTTTGACCATGATGTAATCTTTTAATGACACAAGCTCATCTGTGTATGTCCTGAAAATTATAGCATTTTCAGGACATACAGAGATGGTTTTAAAGGAAGATACCTAAAAAATGCTTTGTCAATCTTCATCATGAAAGACACTAGTAACATTCCAAAAATACTAAATCAAAAGGGAAAAATACTAGGGAAAATAGCACTGCTATCCTTCTTGAGATCATCTATTGTACTAAACACTACCTCCTTCTGTTCAGTAAGAATAATGCTGACTTAAATAAGAATAATGCCATCCTTGTCCTTAGGGTTAATTGATTAGGCTGGAGGCCCATTTTCCACTGCTTTATACAATGGTGATGACTAGGCACTTATAACGCGCTATGGCTGACTGTACCCGCACATCATAAACAGTTTTTGCACATGGAACTACTGACTCTTAGCCTAATTTGAAAGCATTCTGACTAACTGTGCTCTGCAGTTCCTCAATTATGACTTCCAAACAATTAACATCTCTTCTAACATCCCTTGCAGATTTTTCAAGCAAGTGCCTTATTTTCAGACTTCTCCTGCTGAAACATAGAAACATAGAAAAACTACAGCACAA
This sequence comes from Sphyrna mokarran, assembly GCA_024679065.1. Classification (NCBI taxonomy): domain Eukaryota; kingdom Metazoa; phylum Chordata; class Chondrichthyes; order Carcharhiniformes; family Carcharhinidae; genus Sphyrna; species Sphyrna mokarran. The sequence goes on along the minus strand of JAGIQG010000013.1, from coordinate 145,534 downwards.
TACTGGCCTTCTGGCCACAAAGTTGTGCCGAATATGTCCCTACTTCAGAGATTACTAGGCTTACCCACAACCCTGTATCAGCTGGTATATATTTTAAGTGTGTTTTTACGTGCATTTTTCTAATGCAAGCACACGATCATTTCTGCTATGCAGAATTGGCTCTGTTTAACAAACCTGAGGCAATGGTTTCTAATTACTAATGGGGCTGAAGGTTGCGGAGAACAGGCAGGAAAATGAAGATGAAGCCGAGATGAGATCAGCCATAATTGTATTGAATTTGGAGCAGGCTCGAGGGACTGAATGGCCTCCTTCTGCTCCTAGTTCTTATGTGAGACTCAGTTCCTGATCACATATCAGTGGACCTGTGATTGTTACTACTTTTGTTATTACTACTAATCCCAGCTCCCAAATCAATGTTTGTTGTGTTTAATATACTTTGCAGAGCAGCCCTTTGATCCCCGTTTGGATATCTGCCAGTCTGTCTACAGTGCAATGTACCAGGTGTTGTTTGGCCATCATCTCAACGACAGCGACGCAACTTTCAGGGCTTTCATGCAACATTCTATGAATATAGCAGCAATTATACCCTCAATAAGCGTAAAGGTTAGTAAAACACTGGACTCAGACAGCAAATGGTATTCCATCACAGAACCAGTCACTTAAAGCTGGTTCCCAGATAATTGGATAAGGGGCAGAGCAACTGTTTTACTCAGGATGGTGATGATCTAGAATGTGCTGCCGGCGAGGGTGGTGGAAGCAGGATGCCTCACATACTTTAAAAAGTACCTGGATGAGCACTGGGCATGCCATAACATTCAAGGCTATGGACCAAGCTATTTTTGTAAATCTCTCTCAATTTGAATATGGGAACAGGAATAGATCATTCCATAGAATCACCAGAATACAGGATTTGGCCCATCACGACTGCACTGATTCTTAACTTGGACAAGTTGCAGAGCTGGGCCGAGAGGTGGCAAATGGAGTTTAATGCAGAAAAGTCTGAGGTAATTCACTTTGGCAGGAATAACAAATGTGTAGAGTATAGGGCTAATGGTAGAACTCTTAATAGTGTTGATGAACAGAGGGATCTTGGTGTATATTTGCATAGATCCCTGAAAGTTGGCAATCAAGTCGATAAGGTTGTTAAGAAGGCATACGGACTCTTGGCTTTTATTGGTAGGGGGATTGAATTTCGGAGCCGCAACGTCATGTTGCAACTGTACAAAAGTCGAGTGCGGCCGCACTTGGAGTATTGTGTACAGTTCTGGTCCCCGCATTATAAGAACGATGTGGAGGCATTGGAGACAGTACAGAGGAGGTTTACCAGGATGTTGCCTGGTATGGAGGGCAGGTCTTATGAAGAGAGGCTGAGGGATTTGAGGTTGTTTTCGTTAGAAAGAAGGTGGCTAAGAGGAGACCTTATTGAAACATATAAGATGATTAGAGGTTTAGATAGGGTGGACAGTGATAGCATTTTTCCTAGGATGGAGAAAGCTAGCACGAGGGGACATAGCTTTAAATTAAGGGGTGGTAGTTATAGGACGGTTGTCAGAGGTAGGTTCTTTACCCAGAGGGTGGTAAGGGTATGGAATGCCCTGCCTGCTGCAGTTGTTGATGGGCCAGGTTTGGTGGCGTTTAAGAGGTTAGTTGATAAGTTTATGGATGAAAAGGGAATGGTTTAGGTTAGAGGGTCATTGCTTTTTCTCAATTGGTCGGCGCAACATCGAAGGCCGAAGGGCCTGTTCTACGCTGTAATGTTCTATGTTCTAAATGCTGGCAAGTGGAGTAGAGTGGGCAAGACCTCTCATTCATCAGTGCAGACTCAACAGGCCGAAGGGCCTCTTGTCCACTGTAGTATTCTGTGAATAGTAGAGCAAGTTCAGAGGGCTAAATGGGACAATATCTGGCACAATGGTTACACTGCTGCCTGACAGCTTCAAGAACCCAGGTTTGATTCCAGCCCTGGGTGACAGCCTGTGTGGAGTTTTCAGTCTCACTCCGTCTGCTTGAGATTTCTCTGGGTGTTCTGGTTTCCTCCCATAGTCGAAAGATATGTAGGTTAGGTGGATTGGCCATGGTAAATGTGAGGGATTATGGAGATAGGGTATCCAGGATATAAAATGCTGTTATGGAGAGTCAGTGCAGTCGTGATGGGCCAAATCCTGTATTCTGGTGATTCTATGGAACGATCTATTCCTGTTCCCATATTCAAATTGAGAGAGATTTACAAAAATAGAATGTTGCAGATGTTAAAACTGTAAAATAAAAAAAACACAAAATGCTAAAAATATTCAGTTCTTTTGAAAGATCATCAATGTAAGACATTGAACTGAATTTTATGTTCCTCCCATCCCTATGTAAGACTAGACATCATGATGTCAGTTGTGCTGCTGCCACATGATACCTGTTTGCACTGTATTCAGAAAGAGCAACTTATTTTTAAATTCATTCATCGTACATGGGTGTCACTGATTTGGCCAACATGTATTGTCCATACCTAATTGCTCTACCATTTCAGAGGCAGTTAGAATTAATCATATTGCTTTCGATCTGAAGTCACATGTCGGCAAAAACAAGTAAGGGTGGCAGATTTCTCCTTCAAACAACATCAGTCAAACATATGTGGTTTTACAGCAATTGACCATTATTTCATGGCAGTCATTAGACAAATATGTAGGGAATCACATAGAACAAATAACAATACAGCACAGGAGCAAGCTCTTCATAAGAACTAGGAGCAGGAGTAGGCCATCTGACCCCTTGAGTCTGCTCCACCATTCAATAAGATCATGGCTGATCTTTTTGTGGACTTACACTTACCTGCCTATGCCTTAATTCCTTTACTGTTCAAAAATATAGAACATAGAATATTACAGCGCAGTACAGGCCCTTCGGCCCTCAATGTTGTGCCAGCCACCGGACCCTCTAACCTAACCTAATAATATATCTATCCTTGCCTTAAAAACATTCAATGAGGTAACCTCAACTGCTTCACTGGCAGGGAATTCCACAGATTCACAACCCTTTGTGTGTAGAAGTTTCTTCTCAACTCAATTTTAAATCTGATACCACTTATTTTGAGAACATACCCCCAGTTCTAGTTTCACCTGCCAGTGGAAATAACTTTCATGCTTTTATCTTATCTATTCCCTTCATAATCTTGTATGTTTTTATTAAGGTCTCTCCTCATTCTTCTGAATTCTAATGAGTCTACTCAGTCTCTCCTCATAAGCCAACTCTTTCAACCCCAGAATCAATCTAGTGAATCTCCTCTGCACCCCTTCCAGTGCCAGTATATCTTTTCTCAAATAAGGAGATCAAAACTGTGCACAATACTCCAGGCGTGACCTCACCAGCAACTTATACAGCTGCAACATAACCACACAGTTTTTAAACTCCATCCCTCTAGCAACGAAGCATAAAATTCCATTTGACTTCTTAATTACCTGCTGCATCTGCAAGCCAAAGTACAAAAACGATGGGTTGCACTTGAATCCCAGGGGGACCAATATCTTGGCCGGGAGGTTTGCTAAGGCTGCTGGGGAGAGTTTAAACTAGAATGGAGGGGGGATGCATGGCATGCCTTATGAGGATAGACTGAGAGAGCTCGATCTTTTCTCCTGAGAGAGACGAAGCGTGAGAGGCAACCTGATAAGGGTGTATAAGATGTTGAGAGGTATTGATTGGGTGGATTCTCAGAGGCTTTTTCCCAGGACTGAAATGGCTGCCATAAGAGGACAGAGGTTCAAGGTGCTGGGGCGTAGGTACAGAGGAGATGTCAGGAGTATGTTTTTCACTCAGAGAGTAGTGGTGAGTGGAATCAGCTGCCGTTGGTGGACGTGGAGGCAAATTCATTACGGTCTTTTAAGAGATTTCTGGATGTGTTCATGGGACTTAATAGGATTGAGGTTTATAGATAAGCCTAGATAATAAAGATAAGATTGGTGCATCTTGTGGGCCAAAGGGCTTGTTTGTGCTGTAGTTTTTTTCTATGATTCTATCTCAAACCTTCGGTCTGAGCACTCCCCTTCTCCATCACCTCCTTATTGGTAGGGGGATTGAATTTCGGAGCCGCAATGTCATGTTGCAACTGTACAAAACTCTAGTGCGGCCGCACTTGGAGTATTGTGTACAGTTCTGGTCCCCGCATTATAAGAAAGATGTGGAGGCATTGGAGAGGTACAGAGGAGGTTTACCAGGATGTTGCCTGGTATGGAAGGCAGGTCTTATGAAGAGAGGCTGAGGATTTGAGGTTGTTTTCGTTAGAAAGAAGGCGGCTAAGAGGAGACCTTATTGAAACATATAAGATGATTAGAGGTTTAGATAGGGTGGACAGTGATAGCCTTTTTCCTAGGATGGAGAAAGCTAGCACGAGGGACATAGCTTTAAATTAAGGGGTGGTGGTTTTAGGACAGATGTCAGAGGTAGGTTCTTTACCCAGAGGGTTGTAAGGGTATGGAATGCCTTGCCTGCGTCAGTTGTAGATGCGCCAAGTTTGGTGGCGTTTAAGAGGTTAGTAGATAAGTTTATGGATGAAAGGGGAATGATTTAGGTTAGAGGGTCATTGCTTGTTCCTAATTGGTCGGCGCAACATCGAAGGCCGAAGGGCCTGTTCTGCGTTGTAATGTTCTATGTTCTATCCTTTCTCTCTCACTTTCGACAAGCTCCCTCTATTTGCCTCCTCTCTCCCAGTCACTTCACTTTGATTTCCACCCCCTAACCTATCTCTCTCCACTGCCAATGTAAAGGAGGTAGAATTATGATCACTATCCCAAAATGCTCTCCCACTAAGAGATCAGATACCTGTCCAGATTCATTTCCCAATACAAATCAAGTACAGCCTCTTCTCTTATAGGCTTAGTCACATATTGTGCCAGGAAATCTTCCTGAACACACCGAACAAACCTCAATCCTATTAAGCCCCATGAAGTCATCCAGAAGTCTCTTAAAAAACAAAAAAAATTGCCTCTACCACCACCGACAGCAGCCAATTCCACGCACCCACCACCCTCTGAGTGAAAAACTTCCCCTTGACATTTCCTCTGTACCTACTCCCCAGCACCCAGCAGCATTTTAGCCCTGGGAAAAAGCCTCTGAGAATCTGCTATCAATACATTTCAACATCTTATACACCTCTATCAGGTCCCCTCTCACCTTTTGTCTCTCTAAGGAGAAAAGATTGAACTGTCTCAGCCTATCCTCATTAGACATGCCAACCAATCCAGGCAACATTCTTGTAAATCTCTGCTGCACCCTTTCAATGCCTTCTACATCCTTCCTGTAATGAGGCAACCAGAACTGAGCACAGTACTCCAAGTGGGATCTGACCAAGGTCTTATACAGCTGCAGCATTATCTCCCGACTTGGCAATCAAGTCGATAAGGTTGTTAAGAAGGCATACGGAGTCTTAGCTTTTATTGCTGGGAGCCAATCGAATTTCGGAGCCGCAACGTCATGTTGCAACTGTACAAAACTCTAGTGCGGCCGCACTTGGAGTATTGTGTACAGTTCTGGTCCCCACATTATAAGAAAGATGTGGAGGCATTGGAGAGGGTACAGAGGAGGTTTACCAGGATGTTGCCTGGTATGGAGGGCAGGTCTTATGAAGAGAGGCTGAGGGATTTGAGGTTGTTTTCGTTAGAAAGAAGGCGGCTAAGAGGAGACCTTATTGAAACATATAAGATGATTAGAGGTTTAGATAGGGTGGACAGTGATAGCCTTTTTCCTAGGATGGAGAAAGCTAGCACGAGGGGACATAGCTTTAAATTAAGGGGTGGTAGTTATAGGACGGATGTCAGAGGTAGGTTCTTTACCCAGAGGGTGGTAAGGGTATGGAATGCCCTGTCTGCTGCAGTTGTAGATGCACCAAGTTTGGTGGCGTTTAAGAGGTTAGTAGATAAGTTTATGGATGAAAAGGAAATGGTTTAGGTTAGAGGGTCATTGCTTTTTCCTAATTGGTTGGCGCAACATCGAAGGCTGAAGGGCCTGTTCTGTGCTGTAATGTTCTATGTTCTACGTTCTATGACTCCTAAACTGAATTCCTCGATTGATGAGGCCAATACACCATACGCCGCCTTAACCACATCCTCTACCTGCAAAGCAAATTTGAGAGTTCTGTGAACCCAGAACCCAAGATCCTTCTGATCATCCACACTGCTAAGAGTGTTACCCATAATATTATGTTCCGTCATCCCATTTGACCTGCCAAAATGTACCACTACACTTTTATCCTGGTTGAAGTCTGTCTGCCACTTCTCTGCTCAGTCTTGCATCCTATCTGTGTTACGCTGCAACTTCTGGCACTCCTCCAAACTATCCACAATATCTCCGGCCTTCTATTTTAATGCAAGGAGTGCTGTGAACAAAGTGGATGAGCTTTGAGCATGGATCATTACTTGGAAACATGATGTGGTGGCCATTAAGAGACTTGGATGACTCAGGGACAGGACTGGATATTTCAAGTGTCGGGTTTCAGAAGGGACAGGGAGAGAGGCAAAAGAGGTGACGGAGTGGCACTGTTAATCAAGGATAGTGTCATTGCTGTAGAAAAGGTGGACGCCATGGAAGGATTATCTACGAAGTCTCTGTGGACGGAGGTTCGGAACAGGAAGGGGTCATTAATTTTACTGGCTGTTTTCTATAGCCCACCCAATAGTAACAGGGATGTTGAGGAGCAGATAGGGAAACAGATCCTGGAGAGCTGTATTTATAACAGAGTCATTGTGATGGGAGATTTTAATTTCCCAAGTATTGATTGGAATCTCCCTAGGGTAAGGGGTTTAGATGGGGACAAGTTTGTTACATGTGTTTGGGAAGGTTTCCTGATGCAGTATGTGGATAAGCCTACAAGAGGAGAGGCTGTACTTGATTTGGTATTGGGTAATGAACCTGGTCGGGTGTCTGATCTCTCAGTAGGAGAGCATAACTCTATCTCCATTACATTGATTTTGGAGAGAGATAGGATCAGACGAGCTGGAAAAGTGTTTAATTGGAGTAAGGGGAATTATGAGGATATCAGGCAGGAAATTAGAGGGATAAATTGGAAATAGGTTTTCTCAGAGAAACGAACAGAAGAAATGTGGCAAATTTTCAAGGAATATTTATTTGGAATTCTGTACGGCAACATTCCAATGAGATAGGAAAGTTATGGTAGGCATAAGAACTGTGGTGCATGAAAGCTGTAATGAATTTAGTCAAGAAGAAAAGAAAAGCTTACAAAAGATTCAGGGAGTTAGGTAATGTTAGAGATCTAGAAGAGTATACGGCTAGTAGAAAGGAACTTAAGAAGGAAATTAGGAGAGCCAGAAGGGTCATGAGAAGGCCTTGACAAGTAGGAGTAAGGAAACCCCAAGGCATTCTACAAGTATGTGAAGAGCAAGAGGATAAGACATGAAGGAATAGTACCTATCAAGTGTGATGGAGAGAAGGTTGGTATAGAACGGGTAAAAATTGCAGACGTACTCAATGAATCCTTTACTTCAGTATTCACAGTGGAAAAGGATCTTGGCGGTTGTAGAAGAAAGAAGAACAAAACAGCACGGGGAACAGGCCCTTCGGCCCAACGAACCTGTGCTGCCACCTCGATGTTCCCACTTCTACCCATGATCCCTGTCTATGTTTATAGATCTATAAATTGAAACCAAATTTGAGACAACTTAGGGAGAATTTGTTCTGCCATTCAGACTAAGAATACATCTTTGGGTGTGGGAGGAAACTGAAGCCCCCAGAGAAAACCCACGCAAGCACGGGGAGAATGTACAAACTCCCACAGACACAGGCCCAAATCCATGTATCTACACAGCACAACGATAGTCACTGAGCTGTCGTGTTGCCCATCAAATGGTCCAGGTCAAGCGTACACTAACGACGTGAAGCACTAGGATACTCTTGAAAAATCCAAGAGCACCCCTCCACGACCCATCGCGTGTATGTCCCTTGTTAGACAACAAGTCGGACCAAAGCATCTGTAGGATAAAAACAAATACATCAATATCATCATCTATTTACATACTTCCCAGGGACTCCCAAGGCTCATGATCCCTATTTTAAATCAGTTTTCTATACCTTTCCATTCCCATTCTGTTCATGTACCCATCTAAGTATCTCTTAAACTCCAGGGTGCCTGCCTCCACCACTTTACTTGGCAGTGCGTTCCATACCCCCACCATCCTCTGTGTGAGAAAACTCCCTCTAGCATCCAAATTATACCTTACCCCCCTCACCCTAAGCCCGTGACCCCTCGTGCTATTTGAGTCCATCCTAAGAAAAAGCTTAACCCTCTTTACTCTATCTATACCCCTCATAATCTTGTACACCTCTATTAGATCTCCTCTAAATCTACGTTTTTCTAAGGAAAACAGTCCCAATTTTCCTAACCTCTCCTCGTAACTCAGACCTTCTATACCGGGCAGTGTCCTGGTAAACCTCCTCTGCACTCTCTCCAGAATCTCCACGCCCTTCCGGTAGTAAGGCGACCAGAACTAGACGCAGTATTCCAAACGAGGTCTAACCAACGTTTTATACAACTGCAACATTAAAGGCCAGCTCTTGTACTCTATACCCCTTCCTATAAAGGCTAGCATACCATACGCTTTCCTCCCAACCTCTCCACCTGCTCTGCTACTTTCAGAGACTTAGCATCTGCACTCCCAGGTCCCTCTGCATTTCTATACTCTTAATAGCCTACCCTTTATCATATGCCTACCCTTTATCATATACCTCCCCGCTACATTCTTTCTCCCGAAATGCATCACCTCGTCTCAGGAAATTATAAACCAGTGAGTCTAACCTCAGTGGTTGGTAAGTTGATGGAGAAGATTCTGAGAGGCAGGATTTATGAACATTTAGAGAGGTATACTATGATCGAGCATGGCTTTGTCAAAGGCATATCATGCCTTATGAGCCTGATTGAATTTTTTGAGTATGTGTCTAAACACATTGACGAAGGAAGAGCAGTTGATGTAGTTTACATGGACTTCAAGACATTCGATAAAGTGCCCCATGCAAGGCTTATTGAGAAAGTGAGGGAGCATGGGATCTAAGGGGACGTTGCTTTGTGGATTCAGAACTGGCTTGGCCACAGAAGGCAAAGAGTGGTTGTAAATGGGTCTTTTCTGCATAGAGGTTGGTCACCAGTGGAATGCCCCAGGGATCTGTTCAGGGACCCTTGCTCTTTGTGATTTTTATAAATGACCTGGATGAGAAGTGGAGGGATGGGGTTGGTAAGTTTGCTGATGATACAAAAGTTGGGGGTATTGCGGATAGATGTCAGAAGTTGCAGCAAGACATTGATAGGATGCAAGATTGAGCAGAGAAGTGGCAGATGGAGTTCGACCCAGATAAAACATAATTTTTCTATGTTTTAAGTATGCAGGCCAAATAGGATGACAGATTATAATATTAGCGTAAGACTCTTGGCAGTCTAGAAGACCAGAAGGATCTTGGGGTCCAGATTCATAGGATGTTCAAAGCAGCTTCGCAGGTAGAGGCTGTGATTAAGAATGCATATGGTGTACTAGCCTTCATCAATTGAGGAATTGAGTTTAGGAGTTGAGAGATGATGCTGCAGCTGTATAAGACCCTGGTCAGACCCCACTTGGAGTACTGTGCTCGGTTCTGGTCACCTCATTACAGGAAGGATGTGGAAGCTATTAGAAAGGGTGTAGAGGAGATTTAAAGGATGTTGCCTGGATTGCGTGGCATGCCTAATGAGTGTAGGTTGAGAGAGCTCGATCTTCTTTTCTTGGAGAGATGAAGAATGAGGGATGATCTGATAGAGGTGTATAAGATGTTGAGAGGTATTTATCAAGTGGATTAGAACATAGAACATTATAGCGCAGAACAGGCCCTTCGGCCTTCGATGTTGCGCCGACCAATTAAGAAAAAGCAATGACCCTCTAACCTAAACCATTCCCTTTTCATCCATAAACTTATCTACTAACCTCTTAAACACCACCAAACTCAGAGGCTTTTTCCCAGGACTGAAATGGCTGCCACAAAAGGACACAGGTTTAGGATGCTGGGGAATAGGTATAGAGGAGATGTCAGTGGTAAGTTTTTTTTCCCTGAGAGGGTGGTAGGTGCGTGGAGGCAGATTCGATAGAGTCTTTTAAGAGACTTAGTTAGAGGCTTGTAGGTTTGCCTACTAGGTAGAACATAAAAATATAAGAAATAGAAGGAGGAGTAGGCCATCTAGCCCTTCGAGCCTGCCCCGAAACGTAGGGACGTGTTCGGCACAACTTGTAGGCTGAAGGTGTGCTGTAGGTTTTCTATGTTTTCTAAGCCAACTCCTTGAGATTCCTGCACAAGGACACCCAGGTCCCTCTGTACAGCAGCATGCTGCAATTTTTTACCATTTAAATAATAGTCCATTTTGCTGTTTTCTCTGCCAAAATGGATGACCTCACATTTAACAACATTGTACTCCATCTGCCAGATCCTTGCCCATTCACTTAGATTATCTATATTCCTTTGCAGACTTTCAGCATCCTCTGCACACTTTAATCTGCCACCCATCTTAGTGTCATCTGCGAATTTTGACACTACACTTGTTCCCCAACTCCAAATCATCTCTGTAAGTCATAAACAATTGCAGTCCCAACACTGATTCCTTGAAGCACACAACTAGTCACTGATCGCTAACCAGAAAAACACCCATTTACTCTCCACTCTTTGCTTTCTGTTGGTTAACCAATCCCCTATTCTTGCTAATACGTTACCCGTAACACTGTGCACCTTTATCTTATGTAGCAGTCTTTGGCACCTTGTCAAATGCTTTCTAGAAATCCAGATACACCACATCCACAGGTTTTCCATTGTTCACTGCATGTTTTCAAAAAATTCCACCAAATTATTCAAACGTGACCTTCCCTTCAAGAACCCATGCTGCATCTTACCAATGGGACAATTTATATTCAAATGTCTCGCTATTTCTTCCTTGCTAACAGATTCAAGCATTTTCCCGACAACAGAACTTAATCTAACCAGCTTATAGTTACCTGCTTTTTGTCTATCCCCTTTTTTAAACAATGGTATCATATTTGCTGTTTTCCAATCTGTGGGAACCATCCCAGAGTCCAGCAAATTTTGATAAATTACCACTAGTGCATTTGCTATTTCTCCCTCCATCACTTTTAGAATCCTCGAATCATTCCATCAGGACTACGAGACTTGTCTACCTTTAGCCCCATTAACTCGTCCAACGCTACCTTTCCCATGGTAATGATAATTTCGGCCCTCAAGTCTTTGCCAACCCATGACGCTTTTCTAAACTAAAGGCCTTTTTACAGACCGTATCCCTCTATTCTCTGCCTATTTCATATCTGTCAAAATGCCTCTGAAAAGTTGCGATTGTATCTGCTTCTACCACCTCCCAGGGCAGCGCATTCCAGTCACTTGTCACCCTCTGTGTAAAAAAAAACTTATCTTTCACATCTGCTTTAAACTATATTCATCTGTAAATAATGATGTCTGTGAAAGATCAATCTTGCTGAATTTCTGCCCACTTGTTAACCCAGCAAGCAAATCTTCAATTAATGGAAGCGAATATTGATCTGGAACATAGGAATTAGGAGCAAGAGTAGGCAATTTAGCCCTTTTGAGCTCCGCCATTCTATATGATCATAACTGATCTCCATCTCATCCTAAATCCACTTTCCTGTTTTTCCCCACAGTCCTTTATCTCACTTTTGATCAAATATTTATCTATCTTTTCCTTGAATCCACTGATTGATCCTGCATTGACTGTACTCTGGGTGAGTTCCATAGATTCACAACCCTCTGTTGAGAAGTAGCTTCTCCTTATCTCTGTCTTGAACCTGCCCTCTTCCTCTAAAACTATGACCTCTTGTCCTGGACTGTTCTAGAAGGGGGAACATTTGGTTAACATTTACTTTATCAATTCTATTGTGCATTTTATCTATCTCAATCAAATCACCCCTCAGTCTCCTGTACTTCGGTGAGTACAGGTCCAAGTGACTCAACATCTCCCCATACAACAGCCCCTTCAAACCTGGAATCAATCTAGTGAACCTTTTCTGAACCACTTCCAGTGGCATCACATTGTTCCTCAAAGAAGGTGACCAAAACTGAACACAGTACTCCAAGTGTGGTCTCACCAATGCCTTATATAATTGTAACAAAATTTTTCTACTTTTATACTCTAGACCCTTTGAAATAAATACCAAGATTCCATTTGCCTCCCTTATAACATTCTGCACCTGCATATCACTTTCTGAGATTCCTGCACAAGGACACCCAGTTCCCTCTGCACAGATGCCTTTTGAATCTGTTTTCCATTTAAATAGCAATTTGGTCTTTTATTTTTCTGGCCAAAATGGATAATCTCACATTTAAGCATATTAAACTCCATCAGCCAGATTCTGGCCCTAGTCTGTCAATATCTATTTGTAAACTTTTATCTCCTCATTACAGTATGCTTTCCCACCTATTTTTGTGTCTTCAGCAAATTTTACTGTGTCACACTCTGTTCCTGCTTGTAGATCATTGATAGAAATTGGAAATAGTTGTGGTCCAAGAACTGAACCCTATGGGATCTCACTAGTTACAGATCGCCAACTGGAAAAGGATCCATTTATCCTAACCCCCTCTGTTTACTATCAGTTAGCCAATCTTCAATTCAAGCCACTACTTCACTCCCAATTCTTTGGGATCTAACCTTCTAGGTCAATCTCTTGTGTGGCTCTTATCAGATGCCTTCTGGAAGTCTGGATAGATCACATCCACAGGATCCCCACTACCTATCTTGCTGATTACATCCTCAAAGAACCCTAAACAGGTTTGTCAAACAAGATTTGTCCCTCACAAGACGATGCTGGTGAATTGAGCTTTACTTTTCCAGATTTTCAGTCACCTGCCCCTTAATGATTGACTCTGCAACTTTCCCACCACAGAGGTCAAGCTGATTGGTCTATAGTTTCTCATTGTAAGAGAAATTTTCTGGGTTAGCCCTCCAGGCGGTCTTGTACTTAGCTAAACTTATCCTGTACAGAGATCATGAAATACAGTTAAAGAGTAAAAAGAAGTTTATTGCTAATCCATGTATCAGGAGAAAAGATAGTCAGCAAGCACTGACTATCCTTTGTGATGTAACAGTAGAAGTATGAGATTGTTATACTCTTCTGAACACTTTGATTCCCTGCCCAGCCTATCATCTAAACTGAAGAGCCCAATTACAATATTATACTTTTTCTGTTCGTCCGTGGGACATGGGCGTCATTGGCTGGCCAACATTTATTGCCCATCCCTAGTTGCCCTTGAGAAGGTGATAGTGAAGTGCTTTCATGAATCACTGGAGTCCATGTTCTGTAGGTTGACCCACAATGCCATTAGGGAGGGAATTCCAGGATTTTGACCCAGCGACTACGAAGGAATGCCAAAATATAAGTCAAGATGATGAATGCCTTGGAGAGGAACTTGCAGGTGGTGGTGGTCCCATTTATCTGCTGCTCTTGACCTTCTAGATGGAAGTGATTGTAGGTTGGAAGGTGCTGTCTAAGGATCTTTGGTGAATTGCTGCGGCGCATCAAGTAGATAGCACATGCTACTGAACATCAGTGATGGAGGGATTGAATGTTTGTAGATGTGGTGCCAATCAAGCAGGCTGCTTAGTCCTGGAAGGTGTCAAGATTCTTGAATGTTGTTGGAGCTGCTCCATCCAAGTAAGTGAAGAATATTCCATCACACTCTTGACTTATGCATTGTAGATGGTGGACAGTCTCTGGGGAGTCAGGAGGAGAGTTACTTGCCACAATATGCCTAACCCCTGGCCTGCTCTTTTGTTTGATTTATTATTGTCACATTTATTAATATACAGTGAAAAGTATTGTTTCTTGCGCACTACACAAAAAGCATACCATTCACAGAGAAGGAAATGGTCGAGTAAGAGAACCATGGTGTACTAAAAAAGTTAATTCACTGGTGAAAAGGAAAAAGGAGGCTTATGTCAAGATGAGGCATGAAGGATCAGTTAGTGCACTGAAAAGTTATAGATTAGCCAGGAGGGAGCTAAAGAGTGAGTTAAAAAGAGCTAAGAGAGGACACGAGAAGACTTTGGCTGATAGGATCAAGGAGAATCCTAAAGCTTTCTTTAGATATGTTAAGAACAGAAGATTGGTTAGGGCAAGATAGGGCCAGTCAGAGACAGCAGTGGGAAGTTGTGCGTGGAGCCTGTAGAGATTGGTGAGGCACTGAATGAATATTTTTCGTCGGTCTTCATACGGGAAAATGTTAGTGGAGTTGGAGAGAATACTGGGATACAGGGTTGTAGACTAGACAGGATAGAGAGTATGAAAATAGATAAATATCCTGGGCCAGATGGGATTTATCCCAGGTTACTCTCGGAGGCTAGAGAGCAGATTGCAGAGCCTTTGGCTTTGAACTTCATGTCATCGTTGGCTACAGGTGTAGTGCCGGAAGACTGGAGGATAGCAAATGTTGCCCCCTTGTTTAAGAAGGGGAGCAGAGACCATCCTGCAAGTTATAGACCAGTGAGCCTTACATATGTAGTGGGGAAAGTTTTGGAAAGAATTATAAGGGGTAGGATTTATAGTCATTTAGAAAGAAATGAATTGATTAGGGATAGTCAGCACGGATTTGTGAAGGGAAGGTCGTGCCTCACAAACCTTGTTGAGTTTTTTGAAAAGATGACTAAAGAGGTGGATAAGGGTAAGGCAGTTGATGTGGTGTACGTGGATTTTAGCAAGGCGTTTGATAAGGTTCCCCATGGAAGACTACTGCAGAAAATGCAGATGCATGGGATTGAGGAAGATTTAGCAATTTGGATTAGGAATTGGCTAGCTGATAGAAGACAGAGGGTGGTGGTTGATGGGATATATTCAACCTGGAGTTTATAGAATAGAACAATACAGCACAGAACAGGCCCTTCGGCCTTCGATGTTGTGCCGACCAAAATAAAAAGCAATGCCCCTCCTAACTAAACCATTCCCTTCTCATCCATATACTTATCAACTAAATTACTAGTGGTGTACCTCAGGGATCTGTTTTGGGGCCACTGTTGTTTGTTGTTTTTATAAATGACCTGGATGAGGGTGTAGAGGGATGGGTTAGTAAATTTGCTGACGACACCAAAGTCGGAGGAGTTGTAGACAGTGAGGATGGATGTTACAGTTTGCAGAGGGGCATAGATAAGTTGCAGAGCTGGGTCAAGAAGTGGCAAATGGAGTTTAATGTGGAGAAGTGTGAGGTGATTCACTTTGGTAAGAATAATATGTGTGCAGAATATAGGGCTAATGTTAGGACTCTTAGTAGTGTAGATGAGCAGAGAGATCTCGGTGTACAGGTGCATAGATCCCTGAAAGTTGGTACACAAGTTGATAAGGTTGTTAAGAAGGCGTATAGTATGTTAGCATTTATTGGTAGAGGGATTGAATTTCGGAGCCGAGATGTCATGTTGCAACTGCACAAAACTCTGTGCGGCCACACTTGGAGTATTGTGTACAGTTTTGGTTGTCACATTATAAGAAAGATGTGGAGGCATTGGAAAAGGTGCAGAGGAGGTTTACCAGGATGTTGCCTGGTATGATGGGAACGAGGAAAGGCTAAGGGACTTGAAGTTATTTTCTTAGAGAGAAGAAGGCTAAGAGGTGTCTTAATTGAGATATATAAGATGATCACAGGGTTAGATAGGGTGGATAGTGAGAGCCTTTTTCCTCGGATGGAGATGGATAACACGAGGGGATGTAGCTTTAAATTAAGGGGTGGTAGTTATAGGACAGAGGCTAGAGGTGTGTTCTTTACTCAGAGGGTAGTAAGGGCATGAAATGCCCTGCCTGCAGCAGTTGTGGACTCATCAAGTTTAAGGGTGTTCAAATGGTCAGTGGATAGGCATATGGATAACATTAGAATAGTTTAGGATAGAGGGTCATAAAATTGTTTCCATTGGTCGGCACAACATCGAGGGCCAAAGGGCCTGTACTGCACTGTAATGTTCTATGTTCTATTATCTATGGTTACATAGAACATAGAACATAGAACAATACAGCACAAAACAGGCCCTTCGGCCTTCGATGTTGTGCCGACCAAAATAAAAAGCAATGCCCCTCCTAACTAAACCATTCCCTTCTCATCCATATACTTATCAACTAACCTCTTAAACGCCACCAAACTTGGCGCATCTACAACAGCTGCAGGCAGGGCATTCCACTCCCTAATCACTCTTTTAGTAAAGAACCTACCTCTGATATCCGTCCTATAACTCATACCCCTTAATTTAAAGTTGTGTCCCCTCGTGCTAGCTTTCTCCATCCTAGGAACAAGGCTATCACTGTCCACCCTATCCAAACCTCTAATTATCTTATATGCTTCAATAAGATCCCCCCTTAGCCGCCTCCTTTCTAGCGAAAACAACCTCAAATCCTTCAACCTCTCTTCATAGGACCTGCCCTCCATACCAGGCAACATCCTAGTCAACCTCCTCTGTACCCTCTCCAATGCCTCCACATCTTTCTTATAATGTGGCGACCAGAACTGCACACAATACTCCAAGTGCGGCCGCACTAGAGTTTTGTACAGTTGCAACATGATCTGCGGCTCCTAAATTCAATCCCCCTACCAATAAAAGCTAAGACTCCATATGCCTTCTTAACAACTTTATCCACTTGACTGCCTACTTTCAGGGATCTATTGACACATACACCAAGATCCTTCTGGTCCTCAACACTATTAAGAGCCCTACCATTAGCCCTATACTCTACACATTTATTGTTCCTGCCAAAGTGCATTACCTCACACTTTCCACATTAAACTCCATTTGCCACCTCTCGGCCCAGCTCTGCAACTTGTCCAAGTCACTCTGTAAACTAAAACACCCCTCTTCCCTATCTACCACACCACCACCTTTAGTATCATCTGCAAATTTACTGATCCATCCCTCAATACCCTCATCCAGATCATTTATAAAAATTACAAACAGCAGGGGCCCCAAAACAGACCCCTGAGGCACACCACTCGTCACCGCACTCCACGATGAAAATCTCCCATCAACCACCACCCTCTGTCTTCTATCTGCCAGCCAATTTCTAATCCAATTAGCTAAATCACCCTCTATTCCACACATCTGCATTTCCTGTAGAAGTCTTCCATGGGCCACCTTATCAAAAGCCTTACTAAAGTCCATATATACTATATCAACCGCCTTACCCCCATCCACCTCTCTGGTCACTTTCTCAAAAAACTCAATGAGGTTAGTAAGGCATGACCTACCCTTCACGAAACCATGCTGACTATCCCCAATCAATTCATTTCTCTCTAAATAACTATAAATCCTATCCCTAATAATTCTCTCCAATACCTTGCCCCCCACAGAAGTAAGACTCACTGGCCTATAATTCCCAGGAAGGTCTCTCTTCCCCTTCTTAAACAATGGGACCACATTCGCCATCCTCCCGTCCTCCGGAACCACACCCGTAACCCACGAGGACCTGAAGATCAGAGCCAGAGGCTCTGCAATCTCCTCTCTTGCCTCCCAGAGAATCCTAGGGTAAATCCCGTCCGGCCCAGGGGACTTATCCAACTTCAAACCCTCGAGAATTTCTAACACATCCTCCCTATCTACTACAATACGCCCCAATTTGCAACCCTGTACCTCAGTGCTCTCCACAGCTACATTTCCAGCACTCTGCGTGAATAACTACATTTCCAGCACTCTGCGTGAATACCTCTTCAAAAAACTCAATAAAATTTGTGAGACATGATTTTCCACTCACAAAGTCAAGCTGGCTTTTTCTAATCCTTGCCTCATTAAATGCCTGTAGATCCTGTCTCTCAGAATACCTTCCAACAACTTACCCATTGCAGACATTAGGCTCACTGGCCTGTAGTTCCCAGGTTTTTCCCTACAGCCCTTCTTAAGCAAAGGCACAACATTTACCACCCTCTAATCTTCACCTGTGGCTGTCAATAATTCAAATGTTTCTGCTGAGGGACTCGCAATTTCCTCCTGAACTTTCCACAATGACCTTGGATACACTTCATCAGGTCCTGGGGATTTATCTACCTTGATGTGCTTTAAGACTTTCAGTACCTCCATTTCTGTATTATGTACACTCCTCAGGACATCACTATTTATTTTCCCAAGTTCCTTAACATCTATACCTTAACAGTAAATATTGATGAGAAATATTTAATTTAGGATCTCATCTCTTGTGGATTCGCACATAGATGACCATGTTAATCTTTGAGTCTCTATTCTCTCCCCAGTTACCCTTTTGCTCCTTCTATCTTTGTGGAAGCTGTTTGGATTCTTCTTTGCTTTAGTAGATAAGGCAGTCTCATGTCCCTTTTTTGCCATATCAATTTATGTCTAACTGTACTTCGACAACCTCTACTCTTCAAGGGATCCACTTGATCTCTGCTGCCTATGCACGTCATGTGCCTCCTTTTTCTTTTTGACCAGGGCCTCAATGACCCGAGTCATCAAATGTTTGTTATTTCTACCAATCTTGCCCCTCACTCTAAAAGGTGCTTATCCTGAATCTTGGTTTACGCACTTTTAAAAACCTCTCCAATTCCAGACATTCCTTTGCCTGCCAACAGATTCCCCCAACCAACTTTTAAACATTCCTGTCCATTACTATCAAAATTGCCCCAATTTAGAATTTTAACTTTTGGACCAGACCTATCATTCTGCACAGCTATCTTAAGACTAGTGAGATTATGGTCACTGTCCCAAAGTGATCACTCACTAACTGTTTGTAGCCTGCCCTTCTTTATTTCCCAAGAAATAAGCCCCTATTATACTCCATATACACCTATGACTGTGTGGCTACATTCCCTTCCAATTTGCTTTTTAAGTTTGCTGATGACCCCACTGTTGTGTCTGGTGAACTAGTGCATCAACGATAATCTCTCTCAATGTTAGCAAAACAAAGAAGATTGTCATCGATTTCAGGAAGTGTAAAGAAGACCATGACCTTGTCTATATCAATGGGAATGAAGAGAAAATGGTCGAGAGCTTCAGGTTTTTTACTGTCCAGATCATCAACAACTTGTTCTGGTCCCTCCATGCTGACACTATAGTTAAGAAAATACTTCTACTTTCTCAGAAAACTAAAGAAATTTGGCATGTCAGCTATGATTCTCACCAACTTCTACAAGTGCACCATAAAAAACATTCTTTCTGGTTGTATCACAGCTTGATATGGCTCCTGATCGGCCGAAGATTGCAAGGAAGTACAAATAACAAAGAACAAAACAACACGGGAAACAGACTGTTCGGCCCAATGAGCCCGTGCCACCACCCCGATGTTCCCGCCTCTACCTGTGATCCTTGTCTATGTTTATAGATTTATGGATTAAAAACCAAATTTGAGACAATTCAGGGAGAATTTGTTTTGCCAATTAGCCTAAGAGCACATCTTTGGGCTGTGGGAGGAAACCGGAGCACCCGGAGAAAACTCACAAAAGCACGGGGAGAATGCGCAAACTCCCACAGACAGAAGCCTAAATCCACGTAACTGCATTGCCCAGCGATAGTCACTGAGCTGTCATGTTGCCCATCAAATGGTCCAGGTCAAGCGTGCCCTAACGACGTGAAGCACTAGGATACTCTCAAAAACAGTCCAAGAGCAGCCCTCTCACGACCCATCGCGTGTATGCCTCTTGTTAGACAACAAGGTGGATCAAAGCACCTGTAGGATAAAAACAAGTACATCAATATCATCATCTATTTACACACTTCCCAGGGACTCCCAAGACTCATGATCCTTATTTTAAATCAGTTTTCTATACCCCTCCATTCCAATTCTGTTCATGTGCCCATCTAAGTATTTCTTAAATAACTCCAGAGTGCCTGCCTCCACCACTTTACTGGGCAGCGCTTTCCATACCCTCACCACCCTGAGGGTGAGGGGCGTAAGGTATAATTTGGATACTAGAGGGAGATTTTTCACCCTAAGCCCGTGACCCCTTGTGCTATTCGAGTCCATCCTAGGAAAAAGCTTAACCCTGTTTACTCTATCGATACCCCTCATAATCTTGTACACCTCTATTAGATCTCCTTTAAGTTTACGTCTTTCTAAGGAAAACAGTCCCAATTTGCCTAACCTTTCCTCGTAACTCAGATCTTCCATACCAGGCAGCATCCTGGTAAACCTCCTCTGCATTCTCTCCAGAGTCTCCATGTCCTTCCAGTAGTAAGGCGACCAGAACTGGACACAGTATTCCAAATGAGGTCTAACCAATGTTTTATACAATTGCAACATTAAAGGCCAGCTCTTGTACTCTATACCCCTTCCTATAAAGGCTAGCATGCTATATGCTTTCTTCACAACCTTCTCCACTTGCTCTGCTACCTTCAGGGACTTGTGCACCTGCACCCCCAGGTCCCTCTGCATTTCTATACTCTTAATAGTCTACCCTTTATCATATACCTCTCCCCTACATTCTTTCTCCCAAAATGCATCACCTCGCATTTATCAGGATTGAATTCCATCTGCCATCTGTCTGCCCAAGCTACCAGCCTATCTATGTCCTGCTGCATCGCCTGACAATGTTCCTCACTATCTGCAAGTCCAGCCATCTTTGTATCATCTGCAAACTTGCTGATCACTCCACTTACTCCCTCTTCCAAGTCATTTGTATATATTATAAATAGAAGAGGTTCCAATACTGAGCCCTGCGGCACACCACTTGTGACCGACCTCCAGCTAGAAAAACACCCTTCCACTATTACTCTCTGTCTCCTATTACTAAGCCAGTTACTTATCCATTTAGTTACCTGTCCTTGTATCCCATGAGCCTTGACCTTCTCAACTAACCTCCCATGAGGGACTTTGCGAACGCCTTACTGAAATCCATATAGACGACATCAATGGCTCGCCCTTCATCCACCGTTTTCATCACCTCCTCAAAAATTTCTACCAGATTCGTAAGGCACAACCTCCCCTTAACAAAGCCATGCTGCGTATCCCTAATCAGATCACAACGCTCTAAGTGCCTATACATCCTATCTCTAAGAATCCCCTCCAAGAGTTATCTCGGGACTCTTGCCTGTGCCACGGGATAGTTTAGAGAAGAACAGAGAGAGGGAATGTTTGAACTCATGGCTAAAGGGATGGTGCAGGAGGGAGAGGTTCAGGTTCTTGAACAATTGGGGCTCATTCTGGGGTAGGTGGTACCTCTACAAGAGAGATGGTCTACACCTGAACAAGAGGGGAACCAATATCTTGGGGGGAAAATTTGCAAAGGCTATGCAGGGGGGTTTAAACTGATTCAGAGGGGGGGGGTGGGATCCTGAGTAGCTTGGATGTTAAGAGGGATGAGAATAGAGGGGTCGTAGACGAGGACTCTAAAGCACAGCATCGTACGGGTGGAGTAGAGCATGATTTGAAATGCGTATACTTTATTGCAAGCAGTATTCGCAATAAGGTGGATGAACTTGCAGCTTGGATCAGTACCTGGAACTTTGATGTTGTGGTCATTTCAGAGACATGGATAGAGCAGGGACAGGAACGGTTGTTGCAGGTTCCGGGGTTCAAATGTTTCAGTCAGAGTAGAGAAGGAGGTAGAAGGGGGGGAGGAGTGGCATTATTAGTCAAAGACTGTATCACAGTGACAGAAAGGAAGTTTGATGAGGACTTATCCGTTGAGGTAGTATGGGCTGAGATTAGAAATAGGAGAGGAGAGGTCACCCTGTTGGGAGTCTTTTATAGACCACCTAAAAGTTTTTTTTTTATTAAGCAACACAGCACGGGAAACAGGCCCTTCGGCCCAACGAGCCCGCGCCGCCGTCATACCAAATACATTATCCTATTTTAATATTCCTATATAATAATATATATATTATTCCTAATATGGAAAATTTTCACCATAGGGACAATTTGTTACCCAATCAGCCTAAGAGCGAAGTTCTAGAGAGGTAGAGGAAAGGATTGCAAAGATGATCCAGGACAGGAGTGAAAGTAATAGGGTAATAGTTATAGGGGACTTTAACTTTACTAATATTGATTGGTATAGCTCTAGCTCGTTAGAGGGGTCAGTTTTCATACAAAGTGTGTAGGAAGGTTTTTTGACTCAGTATGTAGATAGGCCAACTAGAGGTGAGGCTACATTGATTTGATGCTGGGCAATGAGCCAGACCAGGTGTTAGACTTGGAAGTTGGTGAACATATTGGTGATAGTGACCACAAATCGGTTACGTTCACCTTAGTGATGGAAAGGGATAGGCGTGAACCTGGGGGCAGTAGTTATAGCTGGGGGAATGGTAATTATGTGGCTATTAGGAGAGAATTAGGGTACATAGGTTGGACTAGGAAACTGCAGGGGCTGAGAACATCTGAAATGTGGAGCTTATTCAAGGAGCAGCTACTGCAAGTCCTTGATGAGTATGTCCCCGTCAGGCAAGGAGGAAATGGTCGAGTAAGGGAACCATGGTGTACTAAAAAAGTTAATTCGCTGGTTAAAAGGAAAAAGGAGACTTATGTCAGGATGAGGCTTGAAGGCTCAGTTAGTGCAATGGATAGCTATAGATTAGCCAGGAGGGAGCTAAAGAGTGAGTTGAGGAGAGCTAAGAGGGGACACGAGAAGACTTTTGGCTGATAGGATCAAGGAGAATCCTAAAGCTTTCTTTAGATATGTTAAGAATAGAAGATTGGTTAGGGCAAGATTAGGGCCAGTCAGAGACAGCTGTGGGAAGTTGTGCGTGAAGCCTGAAGAGATTGGAGAGGCACTGAACAAATATTTCTCTTCAGTATTCACGCAGGGAGATATAAATGTAGTTGTGGAGAACACTGGGATACAGGGTTGTAAACTGGAAAGTATTGGAGTAGATAAGGAGGATGTGCTAGATATTCTTGAGGGTTTGAAGTTAGATAAGTCCCCTGGGCCGGACGGGATTTACCCTAGGATTCTCTGGGAGGCGAGAGAGGCGATTGCAGAGCCTTTGGCTCTGATCTTCAGGTCGTTGTTGGTTACAGGTATAGTGCCGGAAGACTGGAGGATAGCGAATGTGGTCCCATTGTTCAAGAAGGGGAAGAGAGACTTTCCGGGGAACTATAGACCAGTGAGTCTTACTTCTGTTGTGGGCAAAGTATTGGAGAGAATTATTAGGGATAGGATTTATAGTTATTTAGAGAGAAATGAATTGATTGGGGATAGTCAGCATGGTTTTGTGAAGGGTAGGTCATGCCTTACTAACATTATTGAGTTTTTTGAAAAAGTGACCAAAGAGGTGGATGGGGGTAAGGCAGTTGATGTGGTATATATGGACCTTAGTAAGGCGTTCGATAAGGTGGCCCATGGAAGACTTCTGCAGAAAATGCAGATGTATGGGATTGAGGGTGATTTAGCTAATTGGATCAGGAATTGGCTAGCTGATAGAAGACAGAGGGTGGTGGTTGATGGAAATTATTCATCATGCAGTTCGGTTACAAGTGGTGTACCTCAGGGATCTGTTATGGGGCCTCTGCTGTTTGCAATTTTTATAAATGATCTGGATGAGGTTATAGAAGGATGAATACAAAGAACAAAACAAAGCATGGGAAACAGGCCCAACGAGCCCGCGCCGCCACCTCGGTGTTCCCACTTCTACACGTGATCCCTGTCCATGTTTATAGATCTATGGATTAAAAACAAAATTTGAGACAATTTAGGGAGAATTTGTTTTGCCAATTAGCCTAAGAGTACATCTTTGGGATGTGGGAGGAAACCAGAGCTCCCAGAGAAAACCCACGCAAGCACGGGAAGAATGCGCAAACTCCCACAGACACAGGCCCAGAGGTAGGTTCTTTTCCCAGAGGGTGGTAAGGGTATGGAATGCCCTGCCTGCTGCAGTTGTAGATGCAGTCAAGTTTGAGAGCGTTTAAGTGGTCAGTGGATAGGTTTATTGGATGAAAAGGGAATGGTTTAGGTTAGACAGTCATTGCTTTTTCTTAATTGGTTGGCGCAACATCGAGGGCCGAAGGGCCTGTTCTGCACTGTAATGTTCTATGTTCTATAACAGCTTTGCTACCGCTGACATCAAACTCAGCAACCTATAATTTCCAGCGTTATCCCTATTACCCTTTTTAAACAACGGTACAACATTAGCTATTCTCCAGTCCTCTGGGACCTCACCTGTGCCCAAAGAAGAGACAAAGATTTGTGTCAGAGGCCCAGCAATTTCACCTTGCACCTCCCTAAGCAGCCTGGGATAAATGCCATCAGGCCCTGGAAATTTATCAGTTTTAATGCTACCTAGAAGCTCTAACACATCCTCCCTCGGTATGGATATTTCCCTCAGAGACAGGAGCTGTCAACAAGCCCCTCTCCTTCGTGAATACCGCCGCAAAAGATTACAAAAGTTCGTGAATATGACCCAGTCCATCACGCAAACCAGCGTCCCATCCATTGACTCTGTCTACACTTCCCACTACCTCGGCAAAGCAGCCAGCATAATTAAGGACCCCATGCACCCTGGACATTCTCTCTTCCATCTTTTTCCGTCGGGATAACGATAAAAAGTCTGAGGTCATGTACCAATCGATTTAAAAACAGCTTCTTCCCTGCTGCTATCAGACTTTTGAATGGACATGCCTTGCATTAAATTGACCTTTCTCTACATCCTACCTAAAATTGTGACACTACATAGAAACATACCAAGTTCTGCACACATGAGGACGGTCTCAACAGGGATCTTGGCTTCATGTCACACTATCTGTAACCTCCATGACCTGCCTGGGTTAGGAAAAAACCTCCCTTACTGTGCTGTCTGGAGACAATACACATCTCTCTAACCTGTGCTCAGTGCTCCTTCCATTCACATTGTTAGCCACTTTAAGACTTGAATAGCAGGTTAGGTGTAAGGATTCACATTCTAATCAGTAATACGTTAACAGTCTGTTCTGTTATATATGCTGTCTGAGACCAGAACACTTCATTCACTCTGATGAAGAGGATAACCTCGAAAGCTTGTGAGTTTAATATCAAATAAATCGGTTGGACTTAAACCTGGTTTTGTCAGACTTTTTATTACACTATGTAGAAACATAGAAACCCTACAGTATAGAAAGAGGCCATTTAGTCCATTGATTCTGCACCGACCACAATCACACCCAGGCCCTACCCCCATATATTTATCCACTGATACATCTAACCTATGCATTTCAGGACTCTAAGGGCAATTTTTAGCACAGCCAATCAACCTAACCCGTACATTTTTGGACTGTGGGAGGAAACCAGAGCACCCAGAGAAAACCCATGCAAACGTGAGGAGAATGTGCAAACTCCACACAGACTTTGACTCAAGCTGGGAATTGAACCGAGGTCCCTGGAGTTGTGAAGCAGAAGTGCTAACCGCTATGCTACCATGCCGTCCATTTGCACTCTCTTGTTTCCTTCTCTATGAACGGTATACTTTGTATTGCATGCAAAAAACAATACTTTTCACAGTATGGTAATACATGTGACAATAATATATCAAATTAAAGAGATCATGTTTTGAACAAAAAACAATATACAGTGGATGTTAGGAAAGAGGATGCGTTAGACCTGTTAAATTCTATCAAGATAGACAAGTTGCCAGGACCAGATGGGATGTACCCCAGGTTATTGTGGGTGGTGAGGGAAGTGGTTGCAGAGCCCCTGGCGCTGATATTTGTGTCATCCATGGAAACAGGAGAGGTTCCGGAGGATTGGAGGATTGCGGATGTGGTTCCTATCTTTAAGAAAGGGAACAGGGATAGTCCAGGAAATTACCGACCGGTGAGTCTGACTTCAGTGCTTGATAAGCTGATGGAGAGGCTTCTGAGGGATAAGATATATGAACATTTGGAGAAGTTTGGATTGATTAGAAATAGTCAGCATGGTTTTGTCAAGGGCAGGTCATGCCTCACGAGCCTAGTTGAGTTCTTTGAAAATGTGACTGAACACATTGACGAAGGAAGGGCGGTGGACATAGAGTACATGGACTTTAGCAAGACATTTGATAAGGTCCGCCATGCAAGGCTTCTGGAGAAGGTGAGAGGGCATGGGATCCAAGGGGCTTTGGCCTCGTGGATCCAGAACTGGCTTGGCAGAAGACAGAGTGGTTGTGGATGGGTCTTGTTCTGCATGGAGGTCGGTAACCAGTGGAGTGCCCCAGGGATCTGTTCTGGGACCCCTGCTGTTTGTCATTTTTATAAATGACCTGGATGAGGAAGTAGAACATAGAACATTACAGCGCAGTACAGGCCCTTCGGCCCTCGATGTTGCGCCAGCTAGTGGACCCTCTAACCTAAACTATTCCAATATCATCCATATGCCTATCCACCGAACATTTGACTGCCCCCAAAGTAGGCGAGTCCACAACTGCTGCAGGCAGGGCATTCCACGCCCTCACCACCCTCTGTGTTAAGAACCTGCCTCTGACATCCGTCCTATAACTACCACCTCTTAATTTAAAGTTATGTCCCCTCATGTTGGTCATCACCATCCAAGGAAAAAGGCTCTCACTATCCACCCTATCCAGTCCTTTGATCATCTTATATGCCTCAATTAGGTCACTGCGTAACCTTCTTCTCTCTAATGAAAATAACCTCAGGTCCCTCAGCCTTTCCTCATAAGGCCTTCCCACCATACCAGCAACATCCTGGTAAACCTCCTCTGCACCCTTTCCAATGCTTCCACATCTTTCTTATAATGCGGCGACCAGAACTGTACGCAATACTCCAAGTGCGGCCGCACCAGAGTTTTGGACAGTTGTAACATAACCTCACGGCTCCTAAATTCAATCCCTCTACCAATAAAAGCTAACACACCGTACGCTTTCTTAACAACTTTATCAACCTGGGTGCCAACTTTCAAAGAGCTATGTACTCGTACCCCAAGATCCCTCTGCTCGACAACACTATTAAGGGTCCTTCCATTAGCCCTATATTTCATATGCCTGTTATTCCTACCAAAGTGAATCACCTCACACTTATCCATACTGAATTCCATTTGCCACCTCACGGCCCAGCTCTGCAACCTATCTATGTCCCTCTGCAAACTGTAACATCATCCTCGCTGTCTACAACTCCCCCCACTTTGGTATCGTCAGCAAATTTACTAATCCAACCCTCTACACCCACATCTAGGTCATTTATAAAAATGACAAATAGCAGTGGCCCTAAAACAGATCCTTGAGGTACACCACTTGTAACTGCACTCCAGGTTGAATATTTCCCATCTACCACCACCCTCTGTCTTCTATCAGCTAGCCAATTCCTAATCCAAACTGCTAAATCACTTTCAATCCCATGCATCTTCACTTTCTGCAGTAGCCTACCATGGGGAACCTTATCAAACGCTTTGCTAAAATCCATATACACTACATCAACTGCCTTACCCTTATCTATCTCTTTGGTCACCTCCTCAAAAAACTCAATAAGGTTTGTGAGGCATGACCTATCCTTCACAAAACCGTGCTGACTATCCCTAATCAATTTATTTCTCTCTAGATGCTTATAAATCCTATCCTTATAATTCTTTCCAAGACTTTGCCCACAACAGAAGTCAGGCTCACCGGTCTATAATTTCCAGGATGGTCCCTACTCCCCTTTTTTGAACAAAGGGACAACATTTGCCATCCTCCAGTCTTCCGGCACTATACCTGTAGCTAACGACGACATGAAGATCAAAGCCAAAGGCTCTGCAATCTCCTTTCTAGCCTCCCAGAGAATCCTAGGGTAAATCCCATCTGGCCCAGGGGACTTATCAATTTTCATACCCTCAAAATTCGCTAACACCTCCTCCTTATGAACCTCAATCCTGCCCAGTCTACAACCTGGTATCGCAGTATTCTCCCCGACAACATTGTCTTTCTCCTGCGTGAATACTGACGAAAAATACTCATTCAGTGTCTCTCCTATCTCCTCAGGCTCCACACACAACTTCCCACTGCTATCTCTGACTGGCCTAATCTTGCCCTAACCAATCTTTTATTATTTATATACCTGTAAAAAGCTTTAGGATTCTCCTTAATCCTATCCGCCAAAGTCTTCTCGTGTCCTCTTCTAGCTCTTCTCAACTCCCTCTTTAGCTCCTTCCTTGCTGATTTATAGCTCTCCATTGCCCTAACTGAGCCTTCACGTCTCATCATTATATAAGCCTCCTTCTTCCTCTTCAGCAAAGTTTCAACTTCCCTAGTACACCATGGTTCCCTCACTCGACCATTTCCTCCCTGCCTGGCAGGTACATATTCATTAAGGACATGCAGAAGCTGTTCCTTAAATATGCTCCACATTTCAGATGTCCCCAGCCCCTGCAATTTCCTGTTCCACCCTGTGCATCCTAAATCTCTCCTAATAGCCTCATAATTACCTTTCCCCCAGCTATAACTACTGTTATTCGGTACATGCCCATCCCTTTCCATCACTAAGGAAGGGCGGTGGACATAGAGTACATGGACTTTAGCAAGGCATTTGATAAGGTCCGCCATGCAAGGCTTCTGGAGAAGGTGAGAGGGCATGGGATCCAAGGGGCTTTGGCCTCGTGGATCCAGAACTGGCTTGGCAGAAGGCAGAGAGTGGTTGTGGATGGGTAGAGGGATGGGTTAGTAAGTTCGCCGACGATACAAAGATCGGTCGTGTTGTGGATGGTCTGGAGGGATGTCAAAAGTTGCAACGGGACATAGACAGGATGCAAGACTGGGCGGAGAAGTGGCAGACGGACTTCAACGCTGATAAATGTGTAGTGGTCCATTTTGGCAGGAATAATGGGATGAAGGAGTACAATATAAGGGGTAGGAGTCTTAGCTGTGTTGTAGAGCAGAAGGATCTCGGGGTCCGGGTCCATAGGATTCTTAAATCGGCCTTGCAGGTGGAGGAAGTGGTCAAGAAGGCGTACGGTGTACTGGCCTTCATTAATCGAGGAATTGAGTTTAGGAGTCAGGAGGTAATGATGCAGCTCTATAAAAGTCTTGTCAGACCCCACTTGGAGTATTATGCGCAGTTCTGGTCGCCTCACTATAGGAAGGATGTAGAGACTATTGAGAGAGTGCTGAGGAGATTTACAAGGATGCTGCCTGGATTGGAAGGCAGGCCTTATGAAGATAGGTTGAGGAAGCTGGGACTCTTCTCACTGGAGAGACATAGGTTGAGAGGCGACTTGATAGAGGTTTATAAAATGTTGAGAGGAATATATAGGGTGGACTCTCAGAATATTTCCCCGAGCTGAAATGGTCACTACGAGAGGACACAGATTTAAGGTGCAGGGAAGCAAATACAGAGGAGATGTTAGGGGTAAGTTTTTCACTCAGAGGGTGGTGAGTGAATGGAATCGGCTGCCGTCGGAGGTTGTTGTGGCAAACTCACTTTTTGTCTTTTAAAAGACTTCTGGATGAGTATATGGAAAAGAATAGAATAGGGGGTTATTGATAGGTCTGTGGATTGGTAGATGTGATCAGCGCAACTTGTGGGCCGAAGGGCCTGTTTGTGCTGTATTGTTCTATGTTCTATGTACCACAGGAAACAGATCCTTCACTAGATTCACTAGGTTGATTCTGGAGTTGAAAGGGTTGGAGGAGGGACTAAGTAGCTAAACTTATTGGAATTCAGAAGAATGAGGGGAGATCTTATAGAAACATATAAGATAAGGCAGGGAATAAATAAGATAGAAGCAGTGAATTTGTTTCTACTGGGAGGTGAAATTAGAACTAGCTTCAAAGTAAGAGGGAGTAAATTTTAGATTGAATTGAGGAGGAACTTCTTCAACAAAGGGTTGTAAATCTGTGGAATTCCCTATCCAGTGAAGCAGTTGAGGCTACCTCATTGAATGTTTTTAAAGCAAGGGTAGACAAATTTTTGAACAGTAAAGGAATTAGGGGTTATGGTAAGTGGGCAGGTAAATCAAACTAGTCCACAAAAGAATCAGCCATGATCTTATTGAATGGCGGAGCAGGCTTAAGGGGCCAGATGGCCAACTCTTGCTCCTAGTTCTTACGTTTTTAACCCTCTAATACAATGGCTGTTCCAGTCAATGTTGGGAAAATTAAAATTCCTTACTATCATTACCCTATTTTTCTTGCAGCTATCTATAATTTCCTTACATATTTGCTCCCCAATTTCCCACTGATTATTTGGGGGCCTAAAGTACAATCCTGACAAAGTGATCTTTCCCCTCTTATTTTTCAGTTCTACCCATATAGACTCAGTGGCCAAACCCTCAGATATATGTGCTGTCAGTACTGCTATGATGTTTTCTCCAATAAAAAATGTAACTCCCCCTCTTTTACCTCCTTTTCTATTCTTCCTGAAGCATCTGGGATTGGGGGTAATTTTTGAGATGAATAGAAAGCTGGTTAGCAGATGGGAAGCAGAATTAGCATAAATGGGTCATTTTTCTGATTGGCACACAGTGACTGTGGAGTTCCGCAGGGATCTGTATTAGGATCCCAACTGCTCACATGATCTATTAATATTTTGGAAGAGGGAACTGAATATTTAATCTCCAAGTTTGCAGGTGATACAAAGTTGAGTGAGAGCGTGAGCTGTGAGGAGGATGCAGAGATGTTTCAGCGTGATTTGGATAGGCTGAGTGTATAGGCATGTGCATGCAGATACAGTGTAATGTGGATATATATGAGGTTATTCACTTTGGTAGCAATAATAAAGGACAAATTATTACTTGAATAGATTTAAATTGAGAGAAGTGGATACTCAACGAGACCTTGGTGTTCACGTGCATCAGTCACTGAAAGTGCACCAGGCAGTAAAGAAGGCAGATGGTATGTTGGCCTTCATAGCAAAAAGATTTGAGTATTGGGATAGGGATGTTTTGCTGCACTTGTACAGGGCATTGGTGAGGCTACATCTCGAGTATTGTGTGCAGTTTTGGTGTCCTTGTTGAGGAAGGATAGAACATAGAACAAAGAGCAGTACAGCATAGCACAGACCCTTTGGCTGTCAGTGTTGTGCCGAGCTATGTCCAAACCCAAGATCAAGCTATCCCACTCCCTATCATTCTGGAGTGCTCCATGTGCCTATCCAATAACTGCTTGAAAGTTCCTAACGTGTCCGACTCCACTATCACAGCCGCATTGTATTCCTCACCCCAACCACTCTGAGTAAAGAATCAAAGAACAAAGAACAAAACAGCACGGGAAACAGGCTGTTCAGCCCAAGGAGCCCGCGCTGCCACCTCGATTTCCCATTTCTATCCGTGATTCCTGTCTAACCCTAACCCTAACCCTACTTCAGACATCCTTCCTATATCTGCCACCATGAACCTTATAGTTATGCATCTAGTAACAGCTACATCCATCCGAGGAAATAGTCTCTACACGTCCACTCTATCTATCCACCATGTCCTTGCTATAGAGGGAGTATAGCGAAGGTTCACCAGGCTGATTCCTGGGATGGGAGGTCTGTCATATGAGGAGAGACTAAGTCAGTTAGGATTATATTTACTGGAGTTTAGAAGAGTGAGAGGGGATCTCATAGAAACTTATAAAATTCTAACAGGGTTAGACAGGGTAGATTCAGTAAGAATGTTCCCAATGATAGGGGAGTCCAGAACTAGGGGTCATAGTTTGAGGATAAGGGGTAAACATTTTAGAACTGAGGTGAGGAGAAATTTCTCCATCCAGAAGGTGGTGAATATGTAGAATTCACTACCACAGAAAGCAGTCCAAGGTCAAAATGTTGAATGATTTTAAGAAGAAATAAAAATATAGCTCTTGGAGCTAAAGAGATCAAGGGATATGGGTGAAGGGGATGATCAGGTTATTGGATTTGATGATTACCCATGATCAAAATGAATGATGGAGCAGGCATGAAGGACTGAATGGCCTACTTCTGCTGCTAGTTTCTGTTTCTCTATTTCTGTCTGGACCCTGGAATATTGAGCTGCCATCTGTAAGTTGTTGGTAGGTATTTTGAGAGACAGGATCTACAGGCATTTAAAGACACAAGGACTGATTAGGGTCAGTGTCAGCATGGCTTTGAGAGTGGAAAATCATGTCTCACAAATTTGAGTTTTTTGAAAGGACAACCAGGAAGGTAGATGAGGGCAGTGCAGTTGACTTTAGCAAGACCTTTGGAAAGGTTTCACATAGCAGTTTGTTGCATAAGGATAAATCTCATAGGATCCAGGGTGAGGTAGCTCAATGGATACAAAATTGACTTGATGACAGAAGACAGAAGCTGGTTATCGAGTATTGTTTTTCAAACTGGAGGCCTGTGACCTGCAGTGCGCCTTAGGGATTGATACTAGGTCCACTGTTATTTGTCATTTATATTAATATTTGGATTGAGAACACTGCACTTGCCTGAGGAAGACACAAGAGTGTTGAAAGCTCGCTTTTTTACTAACAAATAAATCGGTTGGATTAATAATTGGTGTTGCTAAATTCTTACTGAGAATATAGGAGGCATGGTTAGTGAGTTTGCAGATGACACCAAGATTCTATATCTATATCTATATCTATTGGTGGCATTGTGGATAGTGAAGAAGGTTATCTCGGATTGCAACGGGATCTTGATCAATTGAGCCAGGGAGCTGACAAATGGCAGTTGGAGTTTAATTTAGATAAATGTGAGGTGATGCAGTTTGGTAGATTGAACCAGGACAAGACTTACTCAGTTAATGGTAGGGTATTAGGGAGAGTTACTGAGCAAAGCAATCTAGGGGTACAGGTTTATTGTACCTTGATAGTAGAGTCACAGGTGGATAGAGTGGTGAAGAAGGCATTCAGCATGTTTGATTTCATTGGTAAGAACATTGAGTACAGAAGTTGGGATGTCTTATTCAAGTTGTACAAGACATTGGTAAGGCCACACTTGGAATACTGTGTGCAATTGCTCCTCGCATTGAAACAGACGCACTCCAGACCTCCAAGGCCACTCGGAACCTCCTTCTCTCTGGTGTATTTCCGCTCATCCAAGCTTACTCTATCTCCCATCTCGCTCCCTACCAAGCTATCGGTCTCTTCCCCTCCCCCCCTCCATATTAGTTTAAATCCTGCACTCCATCTAACCTTCTAGCTAAGATGTTCATGCCCTTCCCATTTAAGTGTTCCCTGTCCCTTCTATACAGGTGCCCTTCTTTCTCAAATACTTCCCAGTTATCCACAAGTATAAAACCCTCTGCCCTACACCAATCCTTCAGCCACACATTCAGCTGTAGGATCTCATTTCTCCTGGCCCCGCTGTTACCTGGCCCTGGTAGCAGCCCTGAGATCGCCACCCTGTTCTTCAGCCTATTCCCCCAACTCCCTAAACTGCCTTTGTATATCCTCCCTGCTCTTCCTTCCTACATCCTTCTCTCCTATGTGAATAATCATATCCGCCTGGGTCCCCTCACTCTTCAAAATGCTCTCTACCCTGTCAGACACATCTTACACCTCTGCTCCAGGGAGGCAAACTACCATCCTGGAGTCCCACCTTTGACCACAGAACTGCTATCTATTCCTTTAACCCTCCCATCCCCCATCACTATCTCTCTTTTAGCCCCCTTCCTCCTCTTTGAGATACTCTGGTCCTCCTGCCTTACCTTTTTTATCCCTCCACCCTCAATATTTTGGGGGACTGCCCCTGGGGAAGTCTTTGGACTGTTGCCCCTCTCCTTTTTCCCATTCCTTACAGGAACCCATCTATAAAGGGTCAGGTTCCCCCCCTTAAGCTCTGGGTTCACCACCTTACTATGCCTCCCTTCCATTATTGCCTCATTCTCCCTGACTAAAAATACATCTTTCAATCGCCACTCTAGTTGCTTGACCCGAGCCATCAGACACTGCAGCTCCAAACATTTGACGCATATGTGGACTTTCAGGAGACACCTTGTCTCCAGGAACTCCCACGTATGACACCATATGCAGGTGAGGTGTCTTCCTGTAATCCCTGCCATTGTCCTGAACACCTTTGGAGGTGTGAACACAATTGGAAAACCAGCAACACCTTGCCTAAGCCAAAGCTCCAAATTTCTCACTCTGCTCCCTGCTCACTCCACTGTCCACTATCTACTGCTGCTTTCTTTTTATACTCCCCCACTCCCTTCCCAGCTACCCCCACTCCTAACTACGGCAGCAAAAAGCAATCAAAAAACCTGCCAACCGGAAATAGAGAAAAAAAAAGTAAATTGAGAATTTTTCACACTCAGTCACCAGCACTTCCAAACACTCTGTTCCAGAGAACAATGAGCAATTCTGGTCACCCTATTATGGAAAGAATATTATTAAATTAGAAAGAGTGTAGCAAAGATTGACTAGGACGCTACCGATGATTTGAGTTATGAAGAGAGACTGGATAGAATGGGACTTTTTTCTCTGGAGCTAGCAGGCTGAGGGGTGATCATATAGAGGTCTCTTAAATAATGAGGCCCTTTGGACATTATTGACTAGTCAATATCTTTTCCCAAACATAGGGGAGTCTAAAAGCAGAGGGTGTAGGTTTAAGATGAGAGGGGAGAGATACAAAAGGGTCCGGAGGGGCAATTTTTTTCATACACAGGGTGGTGAATGTCTGGAACGGCTGCCAGAAGTAGTAGTAGAGGTGGGTACAATTTTGTCTTTTAAAAAGCATTTAGACAGTTACATGGGTAAGATGGGTATAGAGGGATATGGAGCAAATGTGGGCAATTGGGACCAGCTTAGAACTTTAAAAAAAGAGGCGGCATGGACAAGTTTGTCCAAAGGGCCTGCTTCCATGCTGGAAACCTCTATGATTTGATGACTGTCTCTCCCTTAGCCATATTTCAATAATTGCTAGAATATCCTAATCCCATGCACTCATTGATGCCCCAAGTACATCCATCTCGCCCGTCAGAGCTCTTGCTTTGAAATAAATGCAGTTTTATCTAGTTTTCCCTTGCTGTCTGTCTTGCTTTTGCCTCTTCTGTCTGGTACTAGGATTACTGACACCACCTTTACTATTTCATATGCTCGCTTTAACTTTCTGCTGTCCTCAATCTTCTCTTCTGTCTCCCTACTGTTTTAGGTCCCACCTCCCTTGCCAAATTAGTGTAAATCCTCCTGAGTGGTTCTACTAAATCTCCCTATCAGAATATTAAGTTTCCCTCTATTTCAGGTATAACCTCTCCCTCTTAACAGGCACGGTAGCACAGTGGTCAGCACTGTTGCTTCGCAGCTACAGGATCCTGGGTTCGATTCTCGGCTTGGGTTACTGTCTGCGTGGAGTTTGCACATTCTCCTCGTGTCTGTTTGGGTTTCCTCCGGGTACTCTGATTTCCTCCCAAAATCCAAAGATGTACGGGTTAGGTTGATTGGCCATGCTAAGAAATTGCCCTTTAGTATCCAGAGTAGCGGAGGTTGGAGGGATTAGTGGGTATAATATGTAGGGATATGGGGATAGGGCCTGGGTTGGAATTGTGTTTGGTGCAGACTCGATGGGCCAAAGGGCCGCTTTCTGCACTATAGGGTTCTATAATTCTAGGTCACCCCTTCCCCAGAAGAACATAGAACAATACAGCACAAACAGGCCCTTCGGCCCACGAGTTGCGCCGATCACATCTACCAATCCACAGACCTACCTATAACCCCTTATCCTATTCTTTTCCACATACTCATCCAGAAGTCTCTTAAAAGACCCCAGTGAGTTTGCCTCAACAACCTCCGACGGCAGTCGGTTCCATTCACTCACCACCCTCTGAGTGAAAAACCTACCCCTGACATCTCCTCTGTATTTGCTTCCCTGCATCTTAAATCTGTGTCCTCTTGTAGTGACCATTTCAGCTCAGGGAAATAGTCTCTGAGAGTCCACCCTATCTATCCCTTTCAACATTTTATAAACCTCTATCAAGTCGCCTCTCAACCTACGTCTCTCCAGTGAGAAGAGTCCCAGCTCCCTCAACCTATCTTCATAATGCCTGCCTCCCAATCCAGGCAGCATCCTTGTAAATCTCCTCTGAACCCTCTCAATAGCCTCTACATTCTTCCTATAATGAGGCGACCAAAACTGCGCACAATACTCCAACTGGGGTCTGACAAGAATCTTATAGAGTTGTATCATTACCTCCTGACTCCTAAACTCAATTCCTCGATTAATGAAGGCCAGTACACCAGATGCCTTCTTGACCACTTCCTCCACCTGCAAGGCCGATTTAAGAGTCCTATGGACCCGGACCCCGATATCCTTCTGCTCTACAACACAGCTAAGACTCCTACCTCTTATATTGTACTTCTTCATCTTATTATTCCTGCCAAAATAGACCACTACACATTTATCAGCGTTGAAGTCCACCTGCCACTTCTCCGCCCAGTATTGCATCCTGTCTATGTCCTGCTGCAACTTTTGGCATCCCTCCAGACCATCCACAACACCACCGATCTTTGTATCGTCGGCAAACTTGCTAACCCATCCCTCCACATCCTCATCACAAACCTGTGGTGTGATAATGTTCGTGTAACTAGCGTCCAGCAGGCTCTCTGCCCTTTGAAAGTTGGCAATCAAGTCAATAAGGTTGTTAAGAAGGCATATGGAGTCTTAGCTTTTATTGGTAGGGGGATTGAATTACGGAAATTTATGAAAATGACAAACATCAGGGGTCCCAGAACAAATCCCTGGGGCACTCCACTGGTTACCGACCTCCATGCAGAACAAGACCCATCCACAACCCCTCTCTGCCTTCTGCCGGCAAGCCAGTTCTGGATCCACGAGGCCAAAGGCCCATGCCCTCTCACCTTCTCCAGAAGCCTTGCATGTGGGAAGAAATCCCAATAATCCACAAATCTAAATCCCTGACCAGTGCACCAGCTCTTAAGCCGTGCATTCATCTGCCTCATCTTCCTATTCCTACTCTCACTAGCACATGGTTCTGGTAAAGGTCCAGAAATTAGTACGTTCAAAGTCTTGCACTTCAGCCTTTTGCCTAACTCTCTACATTCACACTTCAAGACCTCATCCCTTTTCCTACTTACAATATTATAATGACCTCTGCTGCTCACCCTTCCCCTTAAAAATATCCTGTAACTGCTCAGAGGTGTCCTTGACCTGAGCACCAGGGAGGCAGCACACCATTCTGGAGTCTCATTCATGGCCACAGAAACGCCTGTCCATGCCTCTAACTAGCAAGTCCTGCTGCTTACTTGCTCTTTGCCCCACCCTGCTCTGTAGCAGAACCAGGTGTCATGTCACAGCCTTCCCCTGACAGGCTATCCCCCTCAACAGTATCCAAATTGGAACACCTGTTTGAAAGGGAAGTAACCACAGGAGATTCCTGTACTACCTAGCTGTCTCTCTTGATAGTCACCCAGCTACCTGACTAAACCTGTGGTGTGATAATGTTCGTGTAACTAGTGTCCAGCAGGCTCTCTGCCCTTTGAAAGTTGGCAATCAAGTCGATAAGGTTGTTAAGAAGGCATATGGAGTCTTAGCTTTTATTGGTAGGGGGATTGAATTTCGGAGCCACAACGTCATGTTGCAACTGTACAAAACTCTAGTGCGGCCGCACTTGGAGTATTGTGTACAGTTCTGGTCTCCGCATTGTAAGAAAGATGTGGAGGCATTGGAGAGGGTACAGAGGAGGTTTACCAGGATGTTGCCTGGTATGGAGGGCAGGTCTTATGAAG
Organism: Sphyrna mokarran; assembly: GCA_024679065.1. Classification (NCBI taxonomy): domain Eukaryota; kingdom Metazoa; phylum Chordata; class Chondrichthyes; order Carcharhiniformes; family Carcharhinidae; genus Sphyrna; species Sphyrna mokarran. The sequence goes on along the minus strand of JAGIQG010000013.1, from coordinate 108,039 downwards.
AGAGGCTGAGGGATTTGAGGTTGTTTTCGTTAGAAAGAAGGCGGCTAAGAGGAGACCTTATTGAAACATATAAGATGATTAGAGGTTTAGATAGGGTGGACAGTGATAGCCTTTTTCCTAGGATGGAGAAAGCTAGCACGAGGGGACATAGCTTTAAATTAAGGGGTGGTAGTTATAGGACGGATGTCAGAGGTAGGTTCTTTACCCAGAGGGTGGTAAGGGTATGGAATGCCCTGCCTGCTGCAGTTGTAGATGCGCCAAGTTTGGTGGCGTTTAAGAGGTTAGTAGATAAGTTTATGGACAAAAAGGGAATGGTTTAGTTTGGAGGGTCACTGCTTTTTCCTAATTGGTCAGCGCAACATCGAAGGCCGAAGGGCCTGTTCTGCGCTGTAATGTTCTATGTTTGAATGCTCCACAGTGCATTCAATTGCTGGTTCAGCTGAACAATGTGGTGTATGAGGAGCTGCAAATGGACAGACTTCTTGCAGACAAAATTGTCAGGGAGGCTAGGTTGTTCCAAGATTTCCCACATTTGGTAGGAGGAGTACATCACTCCCTAACTACATACTGCCCTTTTAAAGTTAAAAGGATAAAATAATCTCAACTCAGCTTTTCCTTGCTTGTGGTCCTCACAGTGACTTTTGTTTCATTAGAGGAGGAAGGAAGAAGGGAAACACTGAAGTAGTGTTTGGGGTTTAACTGTTCCTTGGCAACAGCTCCTCCACAAACCATTGTCTGGCAGTGGTGACAGCAAAGGAACCAAGAGATTGTAGAATGTAGTATTATAGTCATAACTAGGGTGTAGACAAAGATCAACTTAATGCAAGATAGGTCCATTCAAAAGCCTGAACATAGAACATAGAACATTACAGCACAGAACAGGCCCTTCGGCCTTCGATGTTGCGCCGACCAATATAAAAAGCAATGCCCCTCCAAACTAAACCATTCCCTTCTCTTCCATATACTTATCAACTAACCTCTTAAACGCCACCAAACTTGGCGCATCTACAAACGCTGCAGGCAGGGCATTCCACTCCCGAACCACCCTTTGGGTAAAGAACCTGCCTCTGATGTCCGTCCTATAACTATCACCCCTTAATTTAAAGCTGTGTCCCCTCGTGCTAGCTTTTTCCATCCTAGGAAAAAGGCTATCACTGTCCACCCTATCTAAACCTCTAATCATCTGATATGTTTCGATCAGGTCCCCTCTTAGCCTCCTCCTTTCTAACGAAAACAACCTCAAATCCCTCAGCCTCTTCTCATAAGACCTGCCCTCCATACCAGGCAACATCCTGGTAAACCTCCTCTGTACCCTCTACAAAGCCTCCACATCTTTCTTATAATGTGGGGACCGGAACTGCACACAATACTCCAAGTGTGGCCGCACTAGAGTTTTGTACAGTTGCAACATGACGTTGCGGCTTTGAAATTCAATCCCCCTACCAATAAAAGCTAAGACTCCATATGCCTTCTTAACAACCTTCTCGACTTGACTGCCTACTTTCAGGGATCTATGCACATACACACCAAGATTCCTCTGTTCATCTAGACTACTAAGAATCCTACCACTTGCCCTATACTCTACACATTTATTATTTCTGCCATAGTGCATTACCTCACACTTTTCCACATTAAACTCCATTTGCCACCTCTCGGCCCAGCTCTGCAACTTGTCTAAGTCCCTCTGCAAACTAGAACACCCCTCTTCACTATCTACCACTCCACCGACTTTAGTGTCATCTGCAAATTTACTAATCCATCCTTCAATACCCTCATCCAGATAATTTATAAAAATTACAAACAGCAGGGGCCCCAAAACAGACCCCTGAGGTACACCACTTGTCACCGAACTCCACGATGAATATCTCCCATCAACCACCACCATCTGTCTTCTATCTGCTAGCCAATTCCTAACCCAATTAGCTAAATCACCCTCTATCCAATACATCTGCATTTTCTGCAGAAGTCTTCCATGGGCCACCTTATCAAACGCCTTACTAAAGTCCATATATACCACATCAACCGCCTTACCCCCATCCACCTCCTTAGTCACTTTTTCAAAAAACTCAACGAGGTTAGTAAGGCACGACCTACCCTTCACAAAACCATGCTGACTATTTCCAATCAATTCATTACTCTCTAAATAAGGATAAATCCTATCCCTAATTATTCTCTCCAATACTTTGCCCACCACAGAAGTAAGACTCACTGGCCTATAATTCCCTGGAAGGCCTCTCTTCCCCTTCTTGAACAACGGGACCACATTCGCTATCCTCCAGTCCTCCGGAACCACACCCGTAACCAACGACGACCTGAAGATCAGAGCCAGAGGCTCTGCAATATCCTCTCTTGCCTCCCAGAGAATCCTAGGGTAAATCCCGTTCGGCCCAGGGGACTTATCCAACTTCAAACCCTCGAGAATATCTAGCACATCCTCCCTATCTACTTCAATACTTTCCAGTTTGCTACCCTGTACCTCAGTGTTCTCCATAACTACATTTACATCACACTGCGTGAATACCGAAGAGAAATATTTATTCAGTGCCTCTCCAATCTCTTCAGGCTCCACGCACAACTTCCCACTGCTGTCTATGACTGGCCCTAATCTTGCCCTAACCAATCTTCTATTCTTAACATATCTAAAGAAAGCTTTAGGATTCTCCCTAATCCTATCAGCCAAAGTCTTCTCATGTCCTCTCTTTGCTCTCCTCAATTCCCCCTTTAGCTCCCTCCTGGCTAATCTATAGCTATCCATTGCACTAACCGAGCCTTCAATCCTCATCCTGACATAAGCCTCCTTTCTCCTTTTAACCTGCAAATCAACTTTTTTCGTACACCAAGGTTCTCTTACTCGACCATTTCCTCCTTGCCTGACAGGGACATACTTATCAAGGACCCGCAGCAGCTGCTCCTTGAATAAGCTCCACATTCCAGATGTTCCCAGTCCCTGTAGCTTCCTAGTCCAATCTATGCACCCTAATTCTCTCCTGATGGCCTCATAATTACCCTTCCCCCAGCTATAACTGCTGCCCCCAGCTTCATACCTATCCCTATCCATCACTAAGGTGAACGTAACCGAATTGTGGTCACTATCACCAAAATGTTCACCAACGTCCAAGCCTAACACCTGGTCTGGCTCATTGCCCAGTACCAAATCCAATGTAGCCTCACCTCTAGTTGGCCTATCTACATACTGAGTCAAAAAACCCTCCTGCACACTTTGTACAAAAACTGACCCCTCTAACGAGCTAGAGCTATAGCTATTCCAATCAATATTAGTAAAGTTAAAGTCCCCCATTACAATTACCCTATTACTTTCACTCCTGACCAGAATTGACTTTGCAATCCTTAGGCAGCAAGGAAGAAGCTCTTCTGAGTCAGTTGATATGTATCCTCTGATTTTTGTATCTCTTTTCCCGACGGAAGAAAGGGGAAAGAGAATGTCCGGAATTCATGGCATCCTTAATTATGCAAAACTTCACCTCAACAGCTAGTCAGATCGCCTCTCTGGATACTAGTGTTCACTTGAGCCTGGAGGGTATCTTGCTGAGATCCTCCTTCTGGAGGCTAAGGAAATTTGGCATGTCAGCTACGACTCTCACCAATTTTTAGGGATGTACCACAGCAAGCATTCCTTCTAATTGTAGCATAGCTTGGTATGACTCCTGTCTGATTGAGACTACAAGAAACTACAAAGGGTCGTGAATGTTGCAAGTCTATCACGCAAACACGCCTCCCATCCATTGTCAATATTTCCCATTGCCTCAGAAAAGTAGCCAGCATAATCAAGGATCCCACGCACCCCAGAAATTCTTTCTTCCACCTTCTTCTGATGGGAGAAAGATACAAAAGTATGAGGTCACGTACCAACCAATTCAAGAACAGCTTCTTCCCTGCTGCTGTCAGACTTTTGAATGGACTTACTTTGGATTAAATTGATCTTTCTCCACACCCTAGTTATAACTGTAACACTACATTCTGCTCTCTGTCCTTTCCTTCTCTATGAATGGTGTGTTTTGTCTGTATATCACACAAGAAACAGCACTGTATGCCAATACATGTGATAATAATAATAACATATCTTTAGATATGTTAAGAATAGAAGATTGGTTAGGGCAAGATTAGGGCCAGTCATAGACAGCAGTGGGAAGTTGTGCGTGGAGCCTGAGGAGATTGGAGAGGTACTGAATAAATATTTCTCTTCGGTATTCACGCAGGGTGATGTAAAGGTAGTTATGGAGAACACTGAGGTACAGGGTAGCAAACTGGAAGGTATCGAAGTAGATAGGGAGGATGTGCTAGATATTCTCGAGGGTTTGAAGTTGGATAAGTCCCCTGGGCCGGACGGGATTTACCCTAGGATTCTCTGGGAGGCAAGAGAAGAGATTGCAGAGCCTCTGGCTCTGATCTTCAGGTCGTCGTTGGTTACGGGTGTGGTTCCGGAGGACTGGAGGATAGCGAATGTGGTCCCATTGTTCAAGAAGGGGAAGAGAGACCTTCCAGGGAATTATAGGCCAGTGAGTCTTACTTCTGTTGTGGGCAAAGTATTGGAGAGAATAATTAGGGATAGGATTTATAGTTATTTAGAGAGAAATGAATTGATTGGAGATAGTCAGCATGGTTTTGTGAAGGGTAGGTCGTGCCTTACTAACCTCATTGAGTTTTTTGAAAAAGTGACTAAAGAGGTGGATGGGGGTAAGGCGGTTGATGTGGTATATATGGACTTTAGTAAGGCGTTTGATAAGGTGGCCCATGGAAGACTTCTGCAGAAAATGCAGATGTATGGGATAGAGGGTGATTTAGCTAATTGGGTTAGGAATTGGCTAGCAGATAGAAGACAGAGGGTGGTGGTTGATGGGAGATATTCATCTTGGAGTTCGGTGACAAGTGGTGTACCTCAGGGGTCTGTTTTGGGGCCCCTGCTGTTTGTAATTTTTATAAATGATCTGGATGAGGGTATTGAAGGATGGATTAGTAAATTTGCAGATGACACTAAAGTCGGTGGAGTGGTAGATAGTGAAGAGGGGTGTATAGTTTGCAGAGGGACTTGGACAAGTTGCAGAGCTGGGCCGAGAGGTGGCAAATGGAGTTTAATGTGGAAAAGTGTGAGGTAATGCACTATGGCAAAAATAATAAATGTGTAGAGTATCGGGCTAATGGTAGGATTGTTAGTGGTCTAGATGAACAGAGGGATCTTGGTGTGTATGTGCATAGATCCCTGAAAGTAGGCAGTCAGGTCGAGAAGGTTGTTAGGAAGGCATATGGAGTCTTGGCTTTATTGGTAGAGGGATTGAATTTCGGAGCCGCAACGTCATGTTGCAACTGTACAAAACTCTAGTGCGGCCGCACTTGGAGTATTGTGTGCAGTTCTGGTCCCCACATTATAAGAAAGATGTGGAGGCTTTGGAGAGGGTACAGAGGAGGTTTACCAGGATGTTGCCTGGTATGGAGGGCAGGTCTTATGAGGAGAGGCTGAGGGATTTGAGGTTGTTTTCGTTAGAAAGGAGGAGGCTAAGAGGGGACCTGATCGAAACATATAAGATGATTAGAGGTTTAGATAGGGTGGACAGTGATAGCCTTTTTCCTAGGATGGAAAAAGCTAGCACGAGGGGACACAGCTTTAAATTAAGGGGTGATAGTTATAGGACGGATGTCAGAGGTAGGTTCTTTACCCAAAGGGTGGTTCGGGAGTGGAATGCCCTGCCTGCAGCAGTTGTAGATGCGCCAAGTTTGGTGGCGTTTAAGAGGTTAGTTGATAAGTATATGGAAGAGAAGGGAATGGTTTAGTTTGGAGGGGCATTGCTTTTTATATTGGTCGGCGCAACATCGAAGGCCGAAGGGCCTGTTCTGTGCTGTAATGTTCTATAAAAAAGAAATGAGGGATGGAATCAGTAATTAAAATATAATTTCAGGCCCCAGGATTTAATCTTCATGCTTTCCACCTCCATTACTTAATGCACAAAAAAACAACTGCTTTAAAAGCTACTTGTAACAAAATTTTAGTTACCTGCTCGAATATCTCCTTGTACATCTCTATCACGTTACTTTATAATTATCCTCTGAAATTACCTTGGCATTTAACATTTAAAAGGTTTCTTATACTTGCAAATTGGTATGATACATGAGATATGATATGATATATTATAATCCAAAAGAGAATTCAGAAGAATCTTCTCTACACAAAGTGTGATGGGAATGTGGAACCTTCTACCGCAGGGAAAGAGTGAGATGAATGGTATAGTCTGGATGCCTTCAAGGGGAAACTAAATTAACAATAAATAAATAGAAATAGAAGAAATATGGTGACAGTGTTGAGGAAGGAGGCTCATTGCAGCATGAAGCAGATGGGTTGAATGGTCTGTTTCTGTGCTACAAAATATAGACCAATACGAATTTTTTATATCATTCCAGCTGTATAACCTATTGCCGACAGTAATGCAATTCATGCCAGGAGCACATCAAAGGCTGTTTGCAGAATGGGATCAACTGGTGTCCATCATCTTGGAGCAAGTCAAACATCATCAACTGAGCAGGAACCCTGAGACTCCCCGAGATTTCACTGATTGTTACTTAAATAAGATGGAGAAGGTGAGAAAACCATGAATAGCAAATAGAATGTCTATCGGTGACATGAAAAGAGACATAGATGGCTTTGGTGTTACTGAAACACCAGCAGCAAGAAAGCAGAGACTGAAAAGGGTGGCCAACATGAGACTGAGAAACTTTTATCAACGCAGAGAGAGAGGTTCAAAGGTTGAGGTCGAAAACAAAGGGAGGATGGCCCAGGTAGGAACAAGATTCACCAACATCCCCAGCTCTTTTGCCACCTTTACCGTTCCAGCAGATATTATTGTTGAGCAAAGCAGACCTGCAGACAGAAGTCTGTCTCACTGATCATAAATGTTTCTTTTGTTGGGAAAGCAAGAGGGAATAGCTTCTCAGTTATTCATAAACCCACTCCTTTGGCTGCACCTATGTCAGAGAAAAGGAAGAAAAGAAAATGAACACCTCCTCACCAACGCGCCCCCTCTGCCACCGCATTTACCAATCCCCCACTCTGTACTCACCAAACCTCCCCCCGCACTCACCAAACCTTCCCCCACACTGACCAAACCACCCTGCGCTCACCAACTTCCCACTGCACTCACCATACCTCCCCCGCACTCACCAAACCTCCCCCTCCACTCCCAAGCCTCCCCCCGCACTCACCAAATCTCCCCCGCACTCACCAAATGCCTTCCTGCACTCACCAACATCCCCCATACTCAGCAAACAACCTCCTCTGCACTCACCAAAACCTCTTCTGCACTCACAACCCCTCTGCACTCACAAACCCTCCCCCCGTATTCATCAAACTCTCCCCGTGCTCACCAAAACCCCCCCTCACACTCACCCAAACCCCCCTCCACACTCACCAAACCTCCTCCACACTCACCAATCACCTCCCCGCATTCACCAAACCCCCCCCGCACTCATCAAACTCCCCTGCACTCATCAGACTCCCCTCCACTCATCAAACTCCCCTGCACTCACCAAACCAGACCCTGTACTCACCAACGCCCCCTTTCCGCACTCACCAAACCCTCCCCGCACTGAACAAACAACTCCATCCATGACTCTCCAACCCCCCCCCCCCATATTCACCAAACTCATACCTACTCAGTTAGCAATCTACATTCCTTTACAAACTGCACCCAGGCCTCTATCAGATGAGATTTCCCAGCTGAGTGCTCCCCAAAGCTGGAAAATTCAACCCGAGGTCAACCTGCGGAGAACCCAACAGACCATAATTTTATTATGTTGCCTGCCACATAATCGAAGCCGGAAAGCGGCAGAGAATGGGAATTTCTGTTGAACCGGGGCAGGATTTTACAAGATGAGTAAAATGGGTTGGGATGAGTGAGCCCGTGAAATCCCATCCATAGTCTTTGCAGCTGAAAGGACAATAACTAGATTGGACTAGTTAACCAATTAACTAATTAGCTATTCTTAGTCGGGCTTGCCTATCCCTGCCTTATGCTGGAAAAAGCTCCCTTACCTAAACAACAGACTTGTGAGCAAAATTCTAGCTCATGGAGTAGAAGAGAAATTAGGCACTTGGATAAGAAATTGGCTAGTGACAGGAAACAGAAAGTAGAGATTTTTCAGATTGGAAGAAGGTTTGTAGTTGAGTTCCCTTGGGGTTACCATTGGAACACTTGCTCTTGCAGATATATTAATGATTTAGACTATGGTGTTCAGGGTATGATTTCAAAATTTACAGCTGATTAGAAAAATTATCAATTGTGATGTGGACAATCTTGAACTTCAGGAAAGGGATAAATATGTTGATGGATTGGGCAAACAGGTGGTAGATACTGTTCAATGCAAGGAAGTGTGAGGTGACTCATTTTGGCAGGAAGCATATGGAGAGACAATATAAAAGTAATGGAGAAACTTTAAAGAAGACGCAGGAACAGAGGGACCTTGGTGTATATGTACATAATTAATTGAAGAAGTTAGGGCATACTGAGAGAGCAATAAATAAGGCATACAGTACTTTAGGCTTTATTAATAGGGGCATGAAAAATGGAGTTATTAGCGAAAGCATGATTTTGTGCAGGGAAGGTCATGTCTCACGAACTTGATCAAGTTTTTTGAGGAAGTGACAAAGAGGGATTGATGGATTGAGTTATAAGGAGAGGCTGTCTAGACTGGGACTTTTCTCTCTGGAGCATAGGAGGATGAGGGGTGACCTTGTAGAGGTCTATAAAATAATGAGGCGCATAGACAATGTAAATATTCAATATCTTTTCCCAAAGATAGGAGAGTCTAAGGTTGGTGGTGTTGTGGATAGTCTGGAGGGATGTCTGAAGTTGCAGTGAGACATAGATAGGATGCAAGACTGGTCGGAGAAGTGGCAGATGGACTTCAACGCAGATAAATGTGTGGTGGTCCATTTTGGCAGGACCAATGGAATGAAGCAGTATAATATCAAGGGTAGGAGTCTTGGCAGGAGGGCACAAGTTTAAAATGAGGGGGAGAGATACAAAAGAGCTCAGAAGAGTAATTTTTTTACACAGTGGATGGTGAGTGTCTGGAACAAGCTGCCAAAGGTAGTAGTAGAGACAGGTCCAATTTTACCTTTTAAAAAACATTTAGACAGTTACATGGGTACGATAGGTTTAGAGGGATATGAGCCAAATGCGGGCAATTGTGATTAGCTTAGGGGTTTTTAAAAAAAAATAAGAGAAGCGTGGACAAGTTGGACTGAAGGGCCTGTTTCCATTCTGTAAACCTCTATGACTCTATGAGATGATTGATGAGGACTGGGTGGTTGATGTTTGCATAGACTTTAGCAAGGTCTTTGACAAGATTTCTCATGGCAGGCTAATAGAATCATAGAGATTTACAGCATGGAAACAGGCCCTTCAGCCCAACTTGTCAGCCATTTTTTTAAACCCCTAATCCAATCCTAATTGCGTGTATCTAGCCCATATCTCTCTATACCCATTTTACCCATGAAAGTGTCTAAATGTTTTTTAAAAAGCAAAATTGTACCTGCCTCTACTACTACCTCTGGCAGCTTGTTCCAGACACTCACCACACTCTGTGCAATAAAATTGCCCCTCTGGACCCTTTTGTATTTCTTCCCTCTCACCTTAAACCTATGCTCTCTTCTTTTAGACTCCCCTACGTTTTTGGGAAAAGATATTGACTATCTAGTCGATCTATGTCTCTCATTATTTTATAGATCTCTATAAGATCACCCCTCAGCCTTTTACGCTCCATAGGAAAAAGTCCTAGTTGATCTGGCCTCTCCTTATAATTCAAATCATCATCCAAATAAACTTCTTCTACGCTCTTTCTAGCTTAATAATATCCTTTCAATAATAGCGTGACCCAGAATTGCAATAGTATTCGAAGTGTGGCCTTATCAATATCTTGTACAATTTCAACAAGATGTCCTAACTCCTGTATTCAATGTTCTGACCAATGAAACCAAGCATGCTGAATGCCTTCTTCACCACTCTGTCCACCTGCGACTCCACTTTCAAGAAGCTATGAACCTGTACCCCTAGATCTCCTAGTTCTGTAACTCTCCCCAATGTCCTACCATTAAATGAGTAATACCTGCCTTGGTTCAATCTACCAAAATGCATCACGTCACATTTATCTAAATTAAATTCCATGTGCCATTCGTCAACCCACTGGCCCCCAGGTGATCAAGATCCCGTTGCAATCTCAGATAACCTTCTTCACTGTCCACTATGCCACCAATCTTTGTGTTATCTGCAAACTTACTAACATGCCTACTATATTCTCATCCAAATCGTTAATATAAATACCAAATAACAGTGGATTCAGCACCGATCCCTAAGGCACATTGCTAGTCAGAAGCATTGAGTTTGAAAAACAATCCTCTACCACCACCTTCTGGCTTCTGTCACCCAGCCAATTTTGTATCCATTAGCTACCTCATTATGGATCCCATGAGATTTAACTTTATGGCAGATGGATAAATCCTGATAAATGTGAGGTGATGCATTTCAGGAGAAAGAATGTAGGGGGGAGGTATATGATAAAGGGTAGACCTATTAAGAGTATAGAAACGCAGAGGGACCTGGGGGTGCAAGTGCACAAGTCTCTGAAGGAGGCAGAGCAAGTGGAGAAGGTTGTGAAGAAAGCATATGGTATTGCTAGCCTTTATAAGAAGGGGTATAGAGTACAAGAGCTGGCCTTTAATGTTGGAGTTGTATAAAACATTGGTTAGACCTCATTTGGAATACTGCGACCAGTTCTGGTCGCCTTACTACCGGAAGAACGTGGAGACTCTGGAGAGAGTGCAGAGGAGGTTTAACAGGATGCTGCCTGGAATGGAAGGTCTGAGTTACGAGGAGAGGTTAGGCAAATTGGGACTGTTTTCCTCAGAAAGACGTTGACTTAGAGGAGATCTATTAGAGGTGTACAAGGTTATGAGGGGTATAGATAGAGTAAACAGGATTAAGCTTTTTCCTAGGATGGACTCAAATAGCACGAGGGGTCACGGGCTTAGGGTGAGAGGGGTAAGGTATGATTTGGATGCTAGAGGAAGTCTTTTCACACAGAGGGTAGTGGGGGTATGGAATGCGCTGCCAAGTAAAGTGGTGGAGGCAGGTACTCTGGAGTTATTTAAGAAATACTTAGATGGGCACATGAACAGAATGGGAATGAAGGGTATAGAAAACTGATTTAAAATAGGGATCATGAGCCTTGGGAGTCCCTGGGAAGTGTGTAAATAGATGATGATATTGATGTACTTGTTTTTATCCTACAGGTGCTTTGGTCCACCTTGTTGTCTAACAAGGGGCATACACGCGATGGGCGTGAGAGGGCTGCTCTTGGATTTTTTTCAAGACTATCCTAGTCCTTCACGTCGTTAGTGTATGCTTGACCTGGACTATTTGATGGGCAACATGACAGCTCAGTGACTATCGCTGTGCTGTGCAGATACATGGATTTAGGCCTGTGTCTGTGGGAGTTTGCGCATTCTCCCCGTGCTTGCGTGGGTTTTCTCCGGGTGCTCCGGTTTCCTCCCACATCCCACAGATGTGCTCTTAGGCTAATTGGCAAGACAAATTCTCCCTAAATTGTCTCAAATTTGGTTTTTAATCCATAGATCTATAAATATAGACAGATCACAGGTAGAGGTGGGAACATCGGGATGGCGGTGCGGGCTCATTGGGCCGAAGGGCCTGTTTCCCATGCTGTTTTTTTCTTTGTTCTTATGCAAACCACCATGCGGTACCTTGTCAAAAGCCTTGCTAAAGCAATGTAGGCAACATAATTGCACTGCCCTTATCTATCTTCTTGATTATCCCTTCAAAAAACTAATTAAATTTGTAAGACATGATTTTCCGCTCACAAAGCCCTGATCAGTCCTTTGCATCTCAAAATGAATGGAGATCCTGTCTCTCAAAATTCCTTCTAACAACTTACCCTGGATGTGAGGTTCACTGGCCTGTAGTTCCCAGGCTTTTCCCTGCAGCCCTTTTTAAATAAAGGCACAACATTCGCCACTCTCCAAACTTCAGGCACCCCATCTATGATTATCGATGATTCAAATATTTCTGCTAGAGATCCCACAATTTCCTCCCCTAACCTCCCACAGTGTCCCAGGATACACTTCATCAGGCCCTGGGATTTATCTACCTTGATGTGCTTTAAGACTTACAGCACCTCCTGTTCGGTAAATATGTCGCTGAGGGAGCTGTGGATCAGTTAAGGGAAATATCCATACCGACGGAGAAAGTGTTAGAGCTTCTAGGTAGCATGAAAACTGATAAATCTCCAGGGCCCGTTGGCATTTATCCCAGGCTGCTTAGGGAGATGCGAGGTGAAATTGCTGGGCCTCTGATGCAAATCTTTGCCTTTTCCTTGGACACAGGTGAGGTCCCAGAGGACTGGAGAATAGCTAATGTTGTACCGTTGTTTAAAAAGGGTAGTAGGGATAACCCTGGAAATTATAGGCCGGTGAATTTGACGTCAGTGGTAGGGAAGCTGTTGGAGGGGATTCTTAGAGATAGGATGTATAGGCACTTAGAGCGTTGTGATCTGATTAGGGATACACAGCATGGATTTGTTAATGGGAGGTCGTGCCTTACAAATCTGGTAGAATTTTTTGAGGAGGTGACAAAAACGGTCGACGAAGGGCGAGCCGTTGATGTCGTCTATATGGATTTCAGTAAGGCGTTTGACAAACTCCCTCATGGGAGGTTAGTTGAAAAAGTCAAGGCTAATGGGATACAAGGACAGATAGCTAGATGGATAAGTAACTGGCTTGGTAACAGGAGACAGAGAGTAACAGTGGAAGGGTGCTTTTCTAGCTGGAGGTCGGTCACTAGTGGTGTGCCGCAGGGCTCGGTACTGGGACCTCTTCTATTTGTGATATATATAAATGACTTGGAAGAGGGAGTAAGTGGAGTGATCAGCAAGTTTGCAGACGATACAAAGATGGCTGGACTTGCGGATAGTGAGGAGCATTGTCAGGCGATGCAACATAGATAGGCGGGTAGCTTGGGCAGATAGATGGCAGATGGAATTCAATCCTGATAAATGCGAGGTGATGCATTTCAGGAGAAAGAATGTAAGGGGGAGGTATATGATAAAGGGTAGACCTATTAAGAGTATAGAAACGCAGAGGGATCTGGGGGTGCAGGTGAACAAGTCTCTGAAGGTGGCAGAGCAAGTGGAGAAGGTTGTGAAGAAAGCATATAGTATGTTAGCCTTTATAGGAAGGGGTATAGAGTACAAGAGCTGGCCTTTAATGTTGCAGTTGTATAAAATGTTGGTTAGACATCATTTGGAATACTGCGTCCAGTTCTGGTCGCCCTATTACCGGAAGGACGTGGAGACTCTGGAGAGAGTGCAGAGGAGGTTTACCAGGATGCTGCCTGGTATGGAAGGTCTAAGTTACGAGGCGAGGTTAGGCAAATTGGGACTGTTTTCCTTAGAAAGACGTAGACTTAAAGGAGATCTAATAGAGGTGTACAAGATTATGAGGGGTATAGATAGAGTAAAGAGGGTTAAGCTTTTTCCTAGGATGGACTCAAATAGCACGAGGGGTCACGGGCTTAGGGTGAGGGGGGTAAGGTATAATTTGGTTGCTAGAGGGAGTTTTTTTACACAGAGGGTGGTGGGGGTATGGATGTGCTGCCAAGTAAAGTGGTGGAGGCAGGTACTCTGGAGTTATTTAAGAAATACTTAGATGGGTACACGAGCAGAATGGGAATGGAGAGGTATAGAAAACTGATTTGAAATAGGGATCATGAGCCTTGGGAGTGCATGAGAAGTGTGTAAATAGATGATGATATTGATGTACTTGTTTTTATCCTACAGGTGCTTTGGTCCACCTTGTTGTCTAACAAGGGGCATACACGCAATGGGTTGTGAGAGGGTTACTCTTGGATTTTTTTTCAAGACTATCCTAGTGCTTCACGTCATTAGTGTATGCTTGACCTGGACCATTTGATGGGCAACGCAACAGTTCAGTGACCATTGCTGTGCTGTGCAGATACATGGATTTGGGCCTGTGTCTGTGGGAGTTTGCGCATTCTCCCCGTGCTTGCGTGGGTTTTCTCCGGGTGCTCCAGTTTCCTCCCACATCCCAAAGATGTGCTCTTAGGCTAATTGGCAAATCAATTTCTCCCTAAATTGTCTCAAATTTGGTTTTTAAGCCATACATCTATAAACATGGACAGTGATCGCGGGTAGAGGTGGGAACATCGGGGTGGCGGCGCAGGCTCGTTGGGCCGAAGGGCCTGTTTCCCATGCTGTTTTGTTGTTTGTTCTTTATGTGTACATTCTTTAAGACATCAACATTTATTTCCCTAAGTTCCCTAACATCCAAACTTTTCTCAACAGTAAATACTGATGAGAAATATTAATTTAGGATCTCACCCATCTCTTGTGGATCTGCACATAGATGACCTTGTTGATCCTTATGATGCCCTACTCTTTCCCTTGTTACTCTTTTTCCCTTTATGTATTTGTAGAAACTCTTTGGATTCTCTTTTGCCTTATCTACCAAGACATTGGCAGGCTGGCAGAAGTAGGGAATTACCTGATTGAGGTTTATAAAACAACCTGATAGAGGTTTATAAAATGTTGAGAGGAATAGATAGGGTGGATTCTCGAAGGCTATTTCCCAGGGCTGAATGGTTGCTATGAGAGGACACAGGTTTAAGGTGCTAGGCAGCAAGTACAGAGGAGGTATTAGGGGTAAGTTTTCCACTCAGAGGATGGTGAGTGAATGGAATCGGCTGCTATTGGTGATGGTGGAAGCGAACTCGCTGGGGTATTTTAAGAGACTACTGGATGAGTGCATGGGATTAAATAGGATTGGGGGTTACAGATAGTTCTATGACCTAGTAGGTATGGTTTTGATCAGCGCAACTTGTGGGCCGAAGGGCCTGTTTATGTTGTAGTGTTCTATGTTTTGTGTTCTATGTTAACCATCTCATGGTCCCTTTTTGCCGCTCTGATTTCTCTCTGAACTCTACTCCCACACCCGTCTATACTCTTCAGAGGTTCACTTGATCCCAGCTGCTCATGCATGTCACATGCCTTCTTCTTCTTCTTGATAGGGCCTCAATATCCCGAGTCATTCAGGATTCCCTACTTCTTCCAGCCTTACCTTTCACTCTAAGAGGAATGTGCTTACCCTGAACCCTCGTTAACACACTTCTGAAAGCTCCCACTTACCAGCCATCCTTTTGCCTTCCCACAGCCTCCTCCAGTTGACTTTTGAAAGTTATTCCTTGAAACCGTCAAAATTGGCCTTGCCCCAATTTAAAATGTTAAGAGTTCAGCGAGAGCATGCCCTCCACCCTGGAAGACCTGGATGAACCTGCATCTGCGGTCTCCTTTGCAGATTCAGAGCAGCTTTCTCAAATTTCATTCCAGGGAAAGCGACTGGTCTGGATGGGATACCCAGACGAACGCTCAGATCCTGCGCGGATCAGCTGGCGAGGGGTATTCACAGACATCCTCAACCTATCTTTACAACAATCTGAGGTCCCTGTCTGCTTCAAGAAGACGACCATCATGCCGGTACCAAAGAAAAGCCAAGCGGTGTGCTTTAATGACTATCGGTGGTTCAGACATTCATCATTATGAAATGCTTTGAAAGGTAGTCATGGCACAAATCAATTCCAACCTCTCGGACTACCTTGATGCATTACAATTTGCCTACTGCCACAATAGGTCGACAGCAGATGCCATCTCCTTGGCACTTCACTCAATCCTGGAACACCTAGATAACAAGGACACCCTATGTCAGATCCTATTTATTGACTATAGCTCAGCCTTCATACCATTACTCCCACGAAACTCATCTCCAAACTCTGTAGCCTGGGTCTCAGCACCTCCCTCTTGACTAGATCCTGAACTTCCTAACTCACAGACCACAATTGGTAAGGATAAGCAACAACACCTCCTCCACCATCACTCTCAACACTGATGTCCACAAGGTTATGTTCTCAGCCCCCGACTATACTCCTTATACACCTATGACTGTGTGGCCAAATTCCCCTCCAGTTCAATTTTCCAATTTGCTGACAACACCACCGTAGTGGGTCAGATCTCAAACAATGATGAAATAGATACAGGAATGAGACAAAGAATCTGATAAACTGGTACATCTCTCCCTCAGTGTTAATAAAACAAAGGAGATTGTCATCGACTTCAGGAAGCATAAAGGAGAATAACGGGGACAAAATAGAAAGGGTCGAGAGCTTCAAGGTTTTAGGTGTCCAGATTACCAACAACTTGTCCTGGTCCCCCTTTGTCGATACTACAGTTAAAAATACCCTCCAAAGTCTCTATTTTCTCAGAAGACTAAGAAAATTTGGCATGTTAGCTATGATTCGAACTTATACAGATGCACCATAAAAAGCATTCTTTCTGGTTGTACCACAACTTGGTATGGCTCCTGCTCTGACTGCAAGGAGCTATAAAAGGTTGTGAATGTAGTCCAATCAATCACACAAACTAGCCTCCCATCCATTGACTCTGTCTACACTTCTTACTTTCTTGGCAAAGCAGGCAGCATAATTAAGAAGCCTACACACCCAGACATTCTGTATTCTACTTTCCATTGAGAAAAAGATACAAAAGCCTGAGATCACGTACCAATCAACTGAAGAACAGCTTCTTCCCTGCTGCCATCAGACTTTTAGAGCATAGAACATTACAGCGCAGAACAGGCCCTTTGGCCCTCGATGTTGCGCCGACCAATTAAGAAAAAGCAATGATCCTCTAACCTAAACCGTTCCTTTTTCATCCATAAACCTATTCACTGACCACTTAAATGCCCCCAAACCTGGCGCATCTACAACTGCAGCAGGCAGGGCATTCCAGACCCTTACCACCCTCTGGGTAAAGAACCTACTCTGACATCCATCCTATAACTACCACCCCTTAATTTAAAGCTATGTCCCCTCATGCTAGCTTTCTCCATCCGAGGAAAAAGGCTATCACTGTCCACCCTATCTAAACCTCTGATCATCTTATATGCTTCAATAAGGTCTCTTCTTAGCCACCTTCTTTCTAATGAAAACAACCTTAAATCCCTCAGCCTCTCCTCATAAGATCTTCCCTCCATACCAGGCAACATCCTGTAAACCTCCTCTGTACCCTCTCCAGTGTCTCCACATCTTTCTTATAATGTGGGGACTAGAACTGTACACAGTACTCCAAGTGCGGCCGCACTAGAGTTTTGTACAGTTGCAACATGACGTTGCAGCTCCTAAATTCAATTCCCCTAACAATAAAAGCTAAGACTCCATATGCCTTCTTAACAACCTTATCGACTTGATTGCCAACTTTCAGGGATTTATGCACATATACACCTAGATCCCTCTGTTCGTTAACACTATTAAGAGTCCTTTTGAATGGACCTATCTTGCATTAAATTGATTTTTCTCTGCACCCTAGTTATGACTGTAAAACCATATTCTGCAGTCTCTCATTTCCTTCTCTATGAACATAGAACACTACAGCACAACAGGCCCTTCGGCCCACGAGTTGCACCGATCACATCTATACCTACCAAGCCATAGACCTATCTATAACCCCCTATCCCATTAGTTCCCATATACTCACCCTGAAGTCTTTTAAAAGACCCCAGCGAGTTCGTCTCTACCACCACCGACAGCAGCCAATTCCATTCACTCACCACCCTCTGAGTGAAAAACTTACCCCTAACATTCCCTCTGTATTTGCTTCCCTGCACCTTAAATCTGTGTCCTCTCATAGTGACCATTTCAGCTCGGGGGAATAGCCTCTGAGAATCCACCCTATCTATTCCTCTCAACATTTTATAAACCTCTATGAGGTCGCCTCTCAACCTACGTCTCTCCAGTGAGAAGAGTCTCAGCTCCCTCAACCTATCTTCATAAGGCATGCTTCCCAATCCATGCAACATCCTTGTAAATCTCCTTTGCACTCTTTCAATAGCTTCTACATCCTTCCTATAGTGAGGTGACCAGAACTGCGCACAGTACTGTTTTCGTTAGAAAGGAGGCGGCTAAGAGGGGATCTTATTGAAGCATATAAGATGATTAGAGGTTTAGATAGGGTGGACAGTGATAGCCTTTTTCCTAGGATGGAGAAAGCTAGCACGAGGGGACACAGCTTTAAATTAAGGGTATGAGTTATAGGACGGATATCAGAGGTAGGTTCTTTACTCAAAGAGTGATTAGGGAGTGGAATGCCCTGCCTGCAGCTGTTGTAGATGCGCCAAGTTTGGTGGCGTTTAAGAGGTTAGTTGATAAGTATATGGAAGAGAAGGGAATGATTTAGTTAGGAGGGGCATTGCTTTTTATTTTGGTCAGCACAACATTGAAGGCCGAAGGGCCTGTTCTGTGCTGTATTGTTCTATGTTCTATGTTCTATGTACTCCAAGTGGGGTCTGACAAGGGTCTTATAAAGCTTCAGCATTATCTCCCGACTCCTAAACTCAATCCCTTGATTAATGAAGGCCAGTACACCATACACCTTCTTGACCACATCCTCCACCTGCGAGGCCGATTTAAGAGTTCTAGGGACCCGGATCCCAAGATCCTTCTGCTCTTCAACACAGCTAAGACCCCTACCCTTGATATTGTACTCCTTCATCCCATTATTCCTGCCAAAATGGACCACTACATATTTATCCGCGTTGAAGTCCATCTGCCACATCTCTGCCCAGTCTTGCATCCTGTCTATGTCCCGCTGCAACTTTTGACATCCCTCCAGACCATCCACAACACCACCAACCTTTGTATCGTCAGCGAACTTACTAACCCATCCCTCTACTTCCTCATCTAGGTCATTTATGAAAATGACAAACAGCAGGGGTCCCAGAACAGATCCTTGGGGCACTCCACTGGTTACCGACCTTCATGCAGAACAAGACACATCCACAACCACTCTCTGCCTTCTGCCAGCAAGCCAGTTCTGGATCCACGAGGCCAAAGCCCCTTGGATCCCATGCCCTCTCACCTTCTCAAGAAGTCTTGCATTGGGGACCTTATCAAACACCTTGCTGAAGTCCATGTACACCACATCCACCACCCTTCCTTCTTCAATGTGTTCAGTCACATTTTCAAAGAACTCACCTCGGCTCGTAAGGCACGACCTGCCCTTGACAAAACCATGCTGACTATTTCTGATCATTCTAAATTTCTGCAAATGTTCATAAATCTTGTCCCTCAGAAGCCTCTCCATCCGCTTATCAACCACTGAGGTCAGACTCACCGGTCGGTAATTTCCCGGACTATCCTTGTTCCCTTTCTTAAAAATAGGAACCACATCTGCAATCCTCCAATCTTCCACAACCTCTCCAGTTTCCATGGACAACGCAAAGATCATCGCCAGGGGCTCTGCAACCACTTATCTCACCTCCCACAATAACCTGGGTACGTCCCATCCGGTCCCAGCGACTTGTCTATCTTGATAGAATTTAAAAGTTCTAACACATCCTCTTTCCTAACATCCACATACTCAATCTTTTCCGTATGCCACAAACCTGCAGTACAACCTCCCAGATCACTTTCCACCGTGAATGCCGAGGCAAAGTACTTGTTAAGTACCTCTGCCATTTCTTCTGGATTCACACAGACTTTTCCCCCTTCACCTTTTATAGGTCCTATCCCTTCTCTTTTCATCCTTTTACTTTTCACATATTTGTAAAAGGCCTTGGGATTCTCCTTAATCTTACTCGCCAAGGCCTTCTCATGACCCCTTCTAGCTCTCCTAATTTCCTTTTTAAGCTCATTTCTACAAGCCTTATACTCCTCTGGATCCCTAACATCTCCTAGCTCTCTGAACCTTTTATACACCTTTCTTTTCTTCCTGACTAGGTTCACGACACCCTTCGTGCACCACGGTTCCCGCGTCCTACCAAAACCTCCTTGACTCCTCGGAACGTTGTCGTGCAGAGCCCCAGACAAACATTGCTTGAATATCCACCACTTTAGAACATAGAACATAGAACAATACAGCACAGAACAGGCCCTTCGGCCTTCGATGTTGTGCCGACCAAAATAAAAAGCAATGCCCCTCCTAACTAAACCATTCCCTTCTCATCCATATACTTATCAACTAACCTCTTAAACGCCACCAAACTTGGCGCATCTACAACAGCTGCAGGCAGGGCATTCCACTCCCTAATCACTCTTTGAGTAAAGAACCTACCTCTGATATCCGTCCTATAACTCATACCCCTTAATTTAAAGCTGTGTCCCCTCGTGCTAGCTTTCTCCATCCTAGGAAAAAGGCTATCACTGTCCACCCTATCCAAACCTCTAATCATCTTATATGCTTCAATAAGATCCTCCCTTAGCCGCCTCCTTTCTAACGAAAACAACCTCAAATCCTTCAACCTCTCTTCATAGGACCTGCCCTCCATACCAGGCAACATCCTGGTAAACCTCCTCTGTACCCTCTCCAATGCCTCCACATCTTTCTTATAATGTGGCGACCAGAACTGCACACAATACTCCAAGTGCGGCCGCACTAGAGTTTTGTACAGCTGCAACATGATGCTGCGGCTCCTAAATTCAATCCCCCTACCAATAAAAGCTAAGACTCCATAAGCCTTCTTAACAACTTTATCCACTTGACTGCCTTTCCTTCTGTACTTTTCCCCAAGAACGCCTCCTTTCAGTTTATTTGTCCAATTATCTGCCTAATGTTTTCATATTTCCCCTTACTCCAGACAAACACCTTCCTAGCCTGCCTGACCCTATCTCTTTCCATTGTTATCTTGAAAGAGATAGAATTATGATCTCCATTCCCAAGATGCTCTCCTACCGAGAGATCCGACACCTGTCCTGGCTCATTAGCCTGCACTAGGTCAAGTACAGCCTCTCCTCTCGTAGGCTTATCCACGTAGTGTGTCAGGAAACCTTCCTGAACACACCTAACAAACTCTTCCCCATCCAAACCCATTACCCTTGAGATATTCTAGTCGATGTTTAGGAAATTGAAATCTCCCATCACGACAACTCTGTTATTTCTACTTCTTTCTACGATCTGTTTCCCTATCTGCACCTCAACTTCCCTATCACTATTGGGCAGCCTATAGAATACACCCAGCAAAGTTATCGACCCTTTGCTGCTCCTAACTTCCACCCAAGGGACTCCGTAGACATTCCCTCCAAGTCATCCACCTTCTCTGCAGCCATGACACTGTGTCTGGTCAACAGTGCCACACCACCTCCTCTTTTGCCCCCAGCCCTGTCCCTCCTGAAGCATCTAAAACCCGGCACCTGAAGTACCCAGTCCTGTCCCTGAGACATCCAAGTCTCTGTAATGGCCGTCACATCACATTCCCAAGCAGCAATCCACGCCCTAAGCTCATCTACTTTATTTACTACACTCCTGGCATTAAAATAGACACACCTCAGCCCCTCAGTCAGGATATTTCCCTTTTCCACCACCCATCTAACCTCCCTGTCATACTGTCTACAGTCCTTCCCTACCTGGGAGCTAATCTCCTTGTTCTCAGTCTCATCAATATTCCCTCCCCCAACCTTTCTAGTTTAAGCAATATATGAACGATATACTTTGAACAATATACTTTGCCTGTATAGCGCATAAGGAAGAATACTTTTCACTGTGTGCTAATATGTCACAAGCCTTTATAGGAAGGGGTATAGAGTACAAGAGCTGGCCTTTAATGTTGCAAAACGTTAGTTAGACCTCATTTGGAATACTGCGTCCAGTTCTGGTCGCCTTACTACCAGAAGGACGTGGAGACTCTGGAGAGAGTGCAGAGGAGGTTTACCAGGATGCTGCCTGGTGTGGAAGGTCTGAGTTACAAGGAGAGGTTAGGAAAATTGGGGCTGTTTTCCTTAGAAAGACATAGACTTAGAGGAGATCTAATAGAGGTGTACAAGATTATGAGGGGTATAGATAGAGTAAAGAGGGTTAAGCTTTTTCCTAGGATGGACTTGAATAGCATGAGGGGCCACAGGCTTGGAGTGAGAGGGTAAGGTATAATTTGGATGCTAGAGGGAGTTTTTTCACACAGAGGGTGGTGGGGGTATGGGACGCGCTGCCAAGTAAAGCGGTGGAGGCAGGCACTCTGGAGTTATTTAAGAGATACTTAGGTGGACACATGAACAGAATGGGAATGGAGGGGTATAGAAAACTGATTTAAAATAGGGATCATGAGCCGTGGGAGTTCCCTGGGAAATGTGTCGATGATATTGATGTATTTGTTTTATCCTACAGGTACCTTGGTCTGCCTTGTTGTCTAATAAGGGGCATACACGCAATGGGTCATGAGAGGGCTGCTCTTGGATTTTTTTTTCAAGGGTATCCTAGTGCTTCACGTCAATAGTGTAGCTTGACCTGGACCATTTGATGGACAACACGACAGCTCAGTGACTATCGCTGTGTTGTGCAGATACATGGATTTGGGCCTGTGTCTGTGGGAGTTTGCACATTCTCCCTGTGCTTGCGTGGGTTTTCTCCGGGTGCTCCGGTTTCCTCCCACATCCCAAAGATGTGCTCTTAGGCTAATTGGCAAAACAAATTCTCCCTAAATTGTCTCAAATTTTGTTTTTAATCCATAGATCTATAAACATAGACAGGGATCACGGGTAGAAGTGGGAACATCGAGATGGCGGCATGGGTTCATTGGACCGAAGGGCCTGTTTCCCATGCTGTTTTGTTCTTTGTAATAATAAAACAAATCAAATCAAATCAAAATACTTTTTCTAACTTTCTTTGGCAGGTGAGTGGTGATGGAGATTCCACCTTCACCCTGAAGAACCTGATTGCCTGTGCCACTGACTTGATTATAGGTGGCACTGAAACTATTGTGTCGGTGTTGCAGTGGTTGGTGCTCTACATGACAGCATATCCATCCATCCAAGGTATAGCATGATCCAAGGTTACAGATAATGAGGAGCTCTGAAAATCAGCAAGTAATTCTATCAGGCTAGGTCAAGGAACTTCGGCTCCTTGATTTGAAAGTGACCCAAAGTGAAATGTTCAGATTCGCCTCCTAGTCACAGATGCAGAGAGATTACTAATGGTTTAGGTTAGAGGGTCATTGCTTTTTGTTAATTGGTCGGCGCAACATCGAAGGCCAAAGGGCCTGTTCTGCGCTGTAATGTTCTATATTCTATGTTCTAATTAAGAAAAAGCAATGCCCCCTAACCTAAACCATTCCCTTTTCATCCATAAACTTATCTACTAACCTCTTAAGCGCTGCCAAACTTGGCACATCTACAACTGCAGCAGGCAGGGCATTCCATACCCTTACCACCCTCTGGGTAAAGAACCTACCTCTGACATCACGGCTGTACCAACACCCGATTTGGGCGTGAATCGGGTCCGTGCCTGAATTGGGCGGCCCGACGATTTAGATGTATTAGCATGCATTTAAATTGATTTAATGAACTGTGCGCCCAACTTTAGTACCAAATCTCATTTTATCATCTTCAGGTCTGTTCTGGATCCGTGCTGTAAGCAACCTGCAGAATAAAAATCCGAAGCCGATGCCTAGTCCGCAGGAGAACCTCCAAAGCCCATCCACCTCAACCATCCTTCGCAAACTCCCTGCTAACCACCCCGGCAGACCCCCCCACATTCCCCCTCCCCGAAGATCAGACCCCTCCCCGCCCGAGAAGATCAGACCCCTCCGGCAGGTGGCCTCCCCGTGGTGATCAGGAGACACCACGATCAGAGCCCCCTGGGAGGCAGGCTCTCCTCGGCTGACCTCCTCCTGCCCCATGATTGGACCTCTCCTAAGAGGCAGGCCACGCCTTGGCAGAGCACATCCCCAACCTATTTCGATCACACGTCTCCTTCCACCATCCTTCCGACCTGCAGTCCTTCGATAGCCTGCAGCACCTTCCTGGCCTTGCACTGGCATCTGCCAGACGAGGGGGGTGGACTCAGATGGATCTTTGGTTGGTGGGGGGGTGGTGAGGGTCGGGGGGAGAATGGACTTGGGAGAATCTTACAAACTGAAAATAATGTAGTTTCTTCTTTGTGCTGCCTAATTATCCATAAAAAAGATAATTAAACCACAATATCCTAGTGAGCAATTAGTAACCTGTATAACACATTTATAGAACATTACAGCGCAGAACAGGCCTTTCGGCCTTCAATGTTGCGCCGACCAATTAGGAAAAACCAATGACCCTCTAACCTAAACCGTTCCCTTTTCGTCCATAAACTTATCTATTAACCTCCTAAACGCCACCAAACTTGGCGCATCTACAACTGCAGCAGGCAGGGCATTCCATACCCTTACCACCCTCTGGGTAAAGAACTTACCTCTGATATCCGTCCCTTAATCCGTCCCTTAACTACCACCCCTTAATTTAAAGCTATGTCCCCTCGTGCCAGCTTTCTCGATCCTAGGAAAAAGGCTATCACTGTCCACCCTATCTAAACCTGTAATAATCTTATATGTTTCTATAAGGTCTCCTCTTAGCTGCCTCCTTTCTAACAAAAACAACCTCAAATCCCTCAGCCTCTCTTCATAAGACCTGCCCTCCATACCAGGCAACATCCTGGTAAACCTCCTCTGTACCCTCTCCAATGCCTCCACATCTTTCTTATAATGTGGGGACCAGAACTGCACACAATACTCCAAGTGCGGCCGCACTAGAGTTTTGTACAGTTGCAACATGACGTTGCGGCTCCGAAATTCAATCCCCCTACCAATAAAAGCTAAGACTCCGTATGCCTTCTTAACAACCTTATCGACTTGATTGCCAACTTTCAGGGATCTATGCACATATACACCAAGATCCCTCTGTTCTTCAACACTATTAAGAGTCCTACCATTAGCCCTGTACTCTACACATTTGTTATTCCTGGCAAAGTGAATTACCTCACACTTTTCCGCATTAAACTCTATTTGCCACCTCTTGGCCCAGCTCTGCAACTTGTCCAAGTCGCTCTGCAAACTATAACACCTCTCTTCACTATCTACCACTCCTCCGACTTTGGTGTCATCCGCAAATTTACTAATCCATCCTTCAATACCCTCATCCAGATCATTTATAAAAATTACAAACAGCAGGGGCCCCAAAACAGATCCCTGAGGTACTCCACTTGTAACCGAACTCCACGATGAATATCTTCCATCAACCACTACCCTCTGTCTTCTATCTGCTAGCCAATTCCTAATCCAATTAGCTAAATCACCCTCTATCCCATACATCTGCATTTTCTGCAGAAGTCTTCCATGGGCCACCTTATCGAACGCCTTACTAAAGTCCATATATACCACATCAACCGCCTTACCCCCATCCACCTCTTTGGTCACTTTTTCAAAAAACTCAATAAGGTTAGTAAGGCACGACCTACCCTTCACAAAACCATGCTGACTATCCCCAATCAATTCATTTCTCTCTAAATAACTATAAATCCTATCCCTAATAATTCTCTCCAATACTTTGCCCACAACAGAAGTAAGACTCACCAGCCTATAATTCCCCGGAAAGTCTCTCTTCCCCTTCTTGAACAATGGGACCACATTCGCTATCCTCCAGTCTTCCGGCTCTATACCCGTAACCAACGACGACCTGAAGACCAGAGCCAGAGGCTCTGCAATGGCCTCTCTCGCCTCTCAGAGAATCCTAGGGTAAATCCTGTCCGGCCCAGGGGACTTATCTAACTTCAACCCTCAAGAATATCTAGCACATCCTCCTTATCTACTTCAGCACTTTCCAGTTTACAACCCTGTATACCAGTGTTAATAGAACATAGAACATTACAGCACAGAACAGGCCCTTCGGCCTTCGATGTTGCGCCGACCAATATAAAAAGCAATGCCCCTCCATACTAAACCATTCCCTTCTCTTCCATATCCTTATCAACTAACCTCTTAAACGCCACCAAACTTGGCGCATCTACAACTGCTGCAGGCAGGGCATTCCACTCCCGAACCACCCTTTGGGTAAAGAAACTACCTCTGATATCCGTCCTATAACTATCACCCCTTAATTTAAAGCTGTGTCCCTCGTGCTAGCTTTCTCCATCCTAGGAAAAAGGCTATCACTGTCCACCCTATCTAAACCTCTAATCATCTTATATGTTTTGATTAGGTTCCCTCTTAGCCGCCTCCTTTCTAACGAAAACAACCTCAAATCCCTCAGCCTCTCTTCATTAGACCTGCCCTCCATACCAGGCAACATCCTGGTAAACCTCCTCTGTACCCTCTCCAAAGCCTCTACATCTTTCTTATAATGTGGGGACCAGAACTGCACACAATACTCCAAGTGCGGCCGCACTAGAGTTTTGTACATTTGCAACATGACGTTGCGGCTCCGAAATTCAATCCCTCTACCAATAAAAGCCAAGACTCCATATGCCTTTTTAACAACCTTCTCAACTTGACTGCCTACTTTCAGGGATCTATGCACATACACACCAAGATCCCTCTGTTCATCTAGACTACTAAGAATCCTACCATTTGCCCTATACTCTACACATTTATTATTTTTGCCATAGTGCATTACCTCACACTTTTCCACATTAAACTCCATTTGCCACCTCTCGGCCCAGCTCTGCAACTTGTCCAAGTCCCTCTGCAAACTAGAACACCCTTCTTCACTATCTACCACTCCACCGACTTTAGTGTCATCTGCAAATTTACTAATCCATCCTTCAATACCCTCATCCAGCTCATTTATAAAAATTACCAACAGCAGGGGCCCCAAAACAGACCCCTGAGGTACACCACTTGTCACCGAACTCCACGATGAATATCTCCCATCAACCACCACCTCTGTCTTCTATCTGCTAGCCAATTCCTAATCCAATTAGCTAAATCACCCTCTATCCCATACATCTGCATTTTCTGCAGAAGTCTTCCATGGGCCACCTTATCAAACGCCTTACTAAAGTCCATATATACCACATCAACCGCCTTACCCCCATCCGCCTCTTTAGTCACTTTTTCAAAAAACTCAATGAGGTTAGTAAGGCACGACCTACCCTTCACAAAACCATGCTGACTATCCCCAATCAATTCATTTCTCTCTAAATAACTATAAATCCTATCCCTAATTATTCTCTCCAATACTTTGCCCACAACAGAAGTAAGACTCACTGGCCTATAATTCCCTGGAAGGTCTCTCTTCCCCTTCTTGAACACGGGACCACATTCGCTATCCTCCAGTCCTCCGGAACCACACCCGTAACCAACGACGACCTGAAGATCAGAGCCAGAGGCTCTGCAATCTCCTCTCTTGCCTCCCAGAGAATCCTAGGGTAAATCCCGTCCGGCCCAGGGGACTTATCCAACTTCAAACCCTCGAGAATATCTAGCACATCCTCCCTATCTACTTCGATACTTTCCAGTTTGCTACCCTGTACCTCAGTGTTCTCCATTCGGGAGATTCGGTGGTTCGGGAGTGGAATGCCCTGCCTGCAGCAGTTGTAGATGCGCCAAGTTTGGTGGCGTTTAAGAGGTTAGTTGATAAGTATATGGAAGAGAAGGGAATGGTTTAGTTTGGAGGGGCATTGCTTTTTATATTGGTCGGCGCAACATCGAAGGCCGAAGGGCCTGTTCTGTGCTGTAGTGTTCTATGTTCTATAACTACATTTACATCACCCTGCGTAAATAAAAGAAAGTGTTCTCCACAACTACATTTACATCTCCCTGCATGAATACCGAAGAGAAATATTTGTTCAGTGCCTCTCCAATCTCTTCAGGCTCCACGCACAACTTCCCACTGCCGTCTCTGACTGGCCCTAATCTTGCCCTAACCAATCTTCTATTCTTAACATATCTAAAGAAAGCTTTAGGATTCTCCTTGATCCTATCAGCCAAAGTCTTCTCGTGTCCCCTTTTAGCTCTTCTCAACTCACTCTTTAATTCCCTCCTGGCTAATCTATAGCTATCCAGTGCACTAACTGAGCCTTCAAGCCTCATCCGATATAAGCCTCCTTTTTCCTTTTAACCAGCGAATTAACTTTTCTAGAACACCATGGTTCCCTTACTCGACCATTTCCTCCTTGCCTGACGGGGACATACTTATCAAGGACTCGCGGTAGCTGCTCCTTGAATAAGCTCCACATTTCAGATGTTCCCAGCCCCTGTAGTTTCCTAGTCCAACCTATGCACCCTAATTCCCTCCTTATGGCCTCATAATTACCATTCCCCGAGCTATAACTACTGCCCCCAGCTTCATGCCTATCCTTATCCATCACTCAGGTGAACGTAACCATATTGTGGTCATTATCACCAAAATGTTCACCAACTTCCAAGTCTAACACCTGGTCTGGATTTATGGTCTGTAACTGGATTGTTTATGTCCCTGTAACCGTGAGGCAGGGTGTTCAAATGTTCAGAGTGATATGGTGAATTTGGAAGAATTATCCTCGTGGTGGAAGTTGGTTTGAAAGAAGATTCAAGAAGATTACTAAATCTGGGAAATCAACCATAGCGAAAAGAAGTTTGTATTGGAACTCTTCTCTCATATTCTATGCAGATGTGTCCCTACTTTTGAATGTGATTTGTATGGGCAACGTTGGGTGCAGCTAATCTGCCTTTGGAGCAGCCTGGCTGGGGATACATATTTTGAAATATTTTCCCAAATTTTTGACTGTCAGGTTTTTAGTTCCTGTGATTATAATTTTGACATGATCTTCCAAAGGGAATTCCTCTAATTATGTGCAATGTTCAGATGAAAACAAGATGAAAGAAAGGATCCAAGGTTGCTCCAATTACCAGGAATTAGTCTGATGAGCCTTTGTTGCTCTCCATCTATGGAAACTACAACCTTTCTTGAGTAAGGGGATGAAAACTGTACACAGCATTCCAGATGTGGTCTCACCAAGGTTCTGCACACTTTTAGTAAGACATCTTTACTATGTACTCAAATCCTCCATCAGGAAACATGGCATTACCGTTCCTAATTGTATCTACATGTTAGCTTTCACTGAATTCTAAACAAAGATATGCAGGTCAGTTTGGAAACAAGACTTTGCAATCTCTCACCATTTAATCAATAGCCTCTATTTCTGTTTTTCCTACCAAAGTGATTATATCACATTTTCGCACTTTACATTCCATCTGCCATAATCTTGCCCAGTCACTTCATCTGTCTAAATCCCCTTGAAACCTCTTTGCATCCTCCTCACAATTCATATTTTCCCTAAGTCTTATGTCATCAACACATTTGGAAATATTACACATGATCTCCACATACGAGTCAGTTTTAGAGATTGTGAACAGCGGGGCCCAGGTACTAAACCTTGTGATATCCCACTAGCCACAACCTGCCAATGTGAAAATGACCCACTTGTAGCCAAATCTCAACTCATGCCAGTATATTCCCCACAATCACATGCTCCAATTTTGGTTGCTAACCTTCTGTATATGGTATAATATACCATAGAAAGTTTTCTTAAAATCCAATTATACCATATTTGCTGATCCTCCCTTATCTGCCTCAAAGTTCTAATGGGTCTGTCAATCATAATTTCCATTTCATAAATCCAGTCAGAGCTTTTGGCCGATCACTGATGTGAGAATGAGAGGTCTGTAGTTCTCCATTTTCTCTCTCCCTCTTTTCTTAAATAGTAGGGCTACATTTGCTACCTTCCAAATTTTAGAAACCATTCTGGAATCCATACGATTTTTGAAGATGACCAGCCATGCATCCACTATCTCTACAACTTTTAGCGTCCTGGGATGTAGATCATCAGGTCCATTGGTTTTATCAACGCCTTATTCAGTGAAAATGGGCACAAAGGAGTTGTTTAATTCCTTTAATATTTCCTTATTCCCCAGTTTAAGTTCTGCTGTCCCTGCCTATAGTGGGCCAACATTCTCAGTGCTATTCAGTCCACTTTCATGTTTCTTGCTAGTTTAGTCTCGTATTCTATTTTCCCTTTCTTTATCAGTTTCTTGGTTCTCCTTTGCTGAATTCTAATTTGCTCCCAATTCTCAGGCTTACTAGCTTTATTTGACAACTTTATAAGCCTCCTTATAAAGAAGTAATAGAATCTTTAACTTCTGTTGTTAGCCATGATTGCCTTATGAAGCCATAAGCCATTGCTTTATGAAGACAGGTTGAGGGAGCTGGGACTGTTCTCCCTGGAGAGACGAAGGTTGAGAGGCGACCTGATAGAGGTTTACAAGATGTTGAGAGGAATAGATAGGGTGGACTCTCAGAGACTATTTCCCAGGGCTGAAATGGTCGCGACGAGAGGGCACAGATTTAAGGTGCAGGGAAGCAAGTACAGAGGAGATGCTAGGGGAAAGTTTTTCACTCAGAGGGTGGTGAGTGAATGGAATCGGCTGCCGTCGGTGGTGGTCGAGGCGAACTCGCTGGGGTCTTTTAAAAGACTTCTGGATGAGTATATGGGATCCAATGGGATTGGGGGTTCTATGGCTGGGTAGGTTTTTGATGTGTTCGGCACAACTTGTGGGCCGAAGGGCCTGTTTGTGCTGTAGTGTTCTATGTTCTATGATTGGATCATCTTTCCTAAGTCCTTTAGACATAGGACAGAATTAGGCCATTCGGCCCATAGAGTCTGCTCCGCCATTCAATAAAATCATGCCCTTTCTAAAGGGTTTTTGTGCCTCAAAAGAATGTAAATTTGTTGGAAACCATGTATTAATTCTTTAAAAGCTAGTCATTGTCTGCCTACTGTCATAACTTTTAATATAGTTTTCCAATCTACCACAGCCTCTCGTACCTGAGTAGTTTCATAGAACATAGAACACTACAGCACAAACAGGCCCTTCGGCCCACAAGTTGTGCCTATCATATCTATACCTACCAGGCCATAGAACTATCTGTAACTTCCAATCCCATTCAATCCCATGTACTCATCCAGAAGTCTCTTAAAAGACCCCAGCGAGTTCGCCTCTACCACCACTGACGGCAACCGATTCCATTCACTCACCACCCTCTGAGTGAAAAACTCACCTCTAACATGGAAATGAATAGGATAGGGGGTTATAGATAGGTCTGTGGATTGGTAGGTGTGATCGGCGCAACTTGTGGGCCGAAGGGCCTGTTTGTGCTGTATTGTTCTATGTTCTATCTCCTCTGTACTTGCCCCCTCGCACCTTAAACCTATGTCCTCTCGTAGCGACTATTTCAGCCCTGGGAAATAGCCTCTGAGAATCCGCTCTATCTATTCCTCTCAACATTTTAAAAACCTCTATCAGGTCGCCTCTCAACCTTCGTCTCTCCAGGGAGAAGACACCTAGCTCTCTCAACCTATCTTCGTAAGGCATGCACCCCAATCCAGGCAACATCCTTGTAAATCTCCTCTGCATCTCAATAGCTTCCACATCCTTCCTATAGTGAGGCGATCAGAACTGCACCCAATACTCCAGGTGGGGTCTGACAAGGGTCTTATAAAGTTGCAGCATCACGTCCCGACTCCTAAACTCAATTCCTCTATTAATGAAAGCCAGTACACTATATGCCTTCTTGACCACATCCTCCACTTGCGGGGCAGATTTAAGAGACCTATGGACCCGGACCCCAAGATCTTTCTGCTCCTCAACACTGCCAAGACTCCTACCCTTGATATTATACTGCTTCATCCCATTGTTCCTGCCAAAATGGACCACCACACATTTATCCGCGTTGAAGTCCATCTGCCACTTCTCCGCCCAGTCGTGCATCCTATCTATGTCTCGCTGCAACTTCACACATCCCTCCAGACTATCCACAACACCACCAACCTTCGTATCATCGGCAAACTTACTAACCCATCCCTCCACTTCCTCATCCAGGTCATTTATGAAAATGTCAAACAGCAAGGGTCCTAGAACAAATCCCTGGGGCATTCCACTGGTGACTGACCTCCATGCAGAAAAAGACCCATCCACAACTACTCTCTGCCTTCTGCAGGCAAGCCAGTTCTGGATCCACAAGGACAAAGTCCCTTGGATCCCATGCCCTCTCACCTTCTCAAGAAGTCTTGCATGGGGGATTTATCAAACGCCTTGCTGAAATCCATGTAAACCACATCCACTGCTCTTCCTTCGTCAATGTGTTCAGTCACATCTTCGAAGAGTTCAACTAGGCTCGTAAGGCACGATCTGCCCTTAACAAAGCCGTGTTGACTATTCCTGACCATATTGAATTTCTCTAAATGCTCATAAATCCTATCTCTCAGAATCCTCTCCATCAACTTACCGACCACTGAGGTCAGACTCACTGGTCAGTAATTGCCTGGGCTATCCCTATTCCTCTTCTTGAAAATAGGCACCACATCTGCAATCCTCCAATCTTCTGGAACCTCTCCCGTCTCCATCGATGACGCAAAGATCATCGCCACGGGCTCTGCAATCACTTCCCTCCCCTCCCACAGTAACCTGGGGTACATCCCATCCAGACCCGGCGACTTATCTACCTTGATGGAATTTAACAGTTCCAACACATCCTCTTTCTTAATGTTCACATACTCAATCTTTTCAGTTTGCCGCATTCCTGTAGTACAACCCCCCAGATCACTCTCCACTGTGAATACTGAGGCAAAGTACTTGTTAAGCAACTTCTTCTGGTTCCACACAGACTTTTCCCCCTTCACCTTTTATAGGTCCTATCCCTTCTCTTCTCATCCTTTTACTCTTCACATATTTATAGAATGCCTTGGGATTCTCCTTAATCCTACCCACCAAAGCCTTCTCATGACCCCTTCTGGCCCTTCTAATTTCCTTTTTAAGCTCCCTTCTACAAGTCTTATATGCCTCTAGATCCTTAACATCCTCTAGCTCCCTGAACCTATTGTACAACTTTCTTTTCTTCCTAACTAGGTTTATCACAACCTTTGTGCACCACGGTTCTCTTGACCTACCAAAACCTCCTTGTCTCACCGGAACATTGTCGTGCAGAGCTCCAGACAAACATTCCTTGAAAATCTGCCACCTTCCTTCAGTACTTTTCCCCAAGAACACTCCTTTCAGTTTACTCTTCCAATTTCCTGCCTAATGATTTCATATTTCCCCCTACTTGTCCTTGATAAGTATATCCCTGTCAGGCAGGGAGGAAATGGTCGAGTAAGAGAGCCTTGGTGTACGAAAAAAGTTGATTTGCTGGTTAAGAAGAAAAAGGAGGCTTATGTCAGGATGAGGCTTGAAGGCTCAGTTAGTGCAATGGATAGCTATAGATTAGCCAGGAAGGAGCTAAAAAGTGAATTGAGGAGAGCTAAGAGGGGACACGAGAAGATGTTGGCTGATAGGATTAAGGAGAATCCTAAAGCTTTCTTTCGATATGTTAAGAATAGAAGATTGGTTAGGGCAAGATTAGGGCCAGTCATAGACAGCAGTGGGAAGTTGTGCGTGGAGCCTGAAGAGATTGGTGAGGCACTGAATAAATATTTCTCTTCGGTATTCACGCAGAGTGCTGGAAATGTAGCTATGGAGAACACTGAGGTACAGGGTTGCAAATTGGGAAGTATTGTAGTAGATAGGGAGGATGTGCTAGAAATTCTCGAGGGTTTGAAGTTGGATAAGTCCCCTGGGCCGGACGGGATTTACCCTAGGATTCTCTGGGAGGCAAGAGAGGAGATTGCAGAGCCTCTGGCTCTGATCTTCAGGTCCTCGTTGGTTACGGGTGTGGTTCCGGAGGACTGGAGGATAGCGAATGTGGTCCCATTGTTTAAGAAGGGGAAGAGAGACCTTCCTGGGAATTATAGGCCAGTGAGTCTTACTTCTGTTGTGGGCAAGGTATTGGAGAGAATTATTAGGGATAGGATTTATAGTTATTTAGAGAGAAATGAATTGATTGGGGATAGTCAGCATGGTTTCGTGAAGGGTAGGTCATGCCTTACTAACCTCATTGAGTTTTTTGAGAAAGTGACCAGAGAGGTGGATGGGGGTAAGGCGGTTGATGTAGTATATATGGACTTTAGTAAGGCGTTTGATAAGGTGGCCCATGGAAGACTTCTACAGAAAATGCAGATGTGTGGAATAGAGGGTGATTTAGCTAATTGGATTAGGAATTGGCTGGCAGATAGAAGACAGAGGGTGGTGGTTGATGGGAGATATTCATCGTGGAGTTCGGTGACGAGTGGTGTGCCTCAGGGGTCTGTTTTGGGGCCCCTGCTGTTTGTAATTTTTATAAATGATCTGGATGAGGGTATTGAGGGATGGATCAGTAAATTTGCAGATGACACTAAAGTTGGTGGAGTGGTAGATAGTGAAGAGGGGTGTTTTAGTTTACAGAGTGACTTGGACAAGTTGCAGAGCTGGGCCGAGAGGTGGCAAATGGAGTTTAATGTGGAAAAGTGTGAGGTAATGCACTTTGGCAGGAACAATAAATGTGTAGAGTATAGGGCTAATGGTAGGGCTCTTAATAGTGTTGAGGAACAGAAGGATCTTGGTGTATGTGTCAATAGATCCCTGAAAGTAGGCAGTCAAGTGGATAAAGTTGTTAAGAAGGCATATGGAGTCTTAGCTTTTATTGGTAGGGGGATTGAATTTAGGAGCCGCAGCATCATGTTGCAACTGTACAAAACTCTAGTGCGGCCGCACTTGGAGTATTGTGTGCAGTTCTGGTCCCCACATTATAAGAAAGATGTGGAGGCATTGGAGAGGGTACAGAGGAGGTTTACCAGGATGTTGCCTGGTATGGAGGGCAGGTCCTATGAAGAGAGGTTGAAGGATTTGAGGTTGTTTTCGTTAGAAAGGAGGCGGCTAAGAGGGGATCTTATTGAAGCATATAAGATGATTAGAGGTTTAGATAGGGTGGACAGTGATAGCCTTTTTCCTAGGATGGAGAAAGCTAGCACGAGGGGACACAGCTTTAAATTAAGGGGTATGAGTTATAGGACGGATATCAGAGGTAGGTTCTTTACTCAAAGGGTGATTAGGGAGTGGAATGCCCTGCCTGCAGCTGTTGTAGATGCGCCAAGTTTGGTGGCGTTTAAGAGGTTAGTTGATAAGTATATGGAAGAGAAGGGAATGGTTTAGTTTGGAGGGGCATTGCTTTTTATTTTGGTCAGCACAACATCGAAGGCCGAAGGGCCTGTTCTGTGCTGTAATGTTCTATGTTCTACTCCAGATAAACACCTTCCTATCCTGCCTGATCCTCTTTCCAATGCTATCGTGAAGGAGATAGAATTATGATCACCATCCCCGAGATGTTCTCCTACCGAGAGATCCGACACCTGTCCTGGCTTATTAGCCAGCACCAGGTCAAGTACAGCCTCTCCTCTCATAGGCTTATCCACGTACTGTGTCAGGAAACCCTCCTGAACACGCCTAACAAATTCCTCCCCATCCGAATCCCTTACCCTGGGGACATTCCAATCGATGTTTGGGAAATTAAAGTCTCCCATCATGACAATTTTGTTATTCCTATACCTCTCTAGGATCTGTTTCCTTATGTGCACTTCAACATCCCTGTCACTATAGGGTGGCCTATAAAAAACACCCAGCAAAGTTATCGACCCCTTGCTGTTCCTAACTTCCACCCACAGGGACTCCGTAGACAATCCCTCCATGGCATCCTCCTTCTCTACAGCCGTGACACTGTCCCTGATCAACAGTGCCACTCCCCCACCTCTTCTACCTCCCTCCCTGTCCTTCTTGAAGCATCTGAATCCTGGCACCTGAAGTATCCAGTCCTGCCCCTGAGACATCCAAGTCTCTGTAATGGCCACCACATCACATTTCCAAGCAGCAATCCAGGCCCTGAGCTCATCCTCTTTATTCACTACACTCCTGACATTGAAATAGACACAGCTCAGACCCTCAGTCTGGGCGCTTCCCTACTCCATCACCTGTCTAACCTCCCTCTCATACTGTCTATAATCCTCTACTTAGGAGCTAACCTCCTCGCTCCCAGTCACCTCATCTCGATTCCCTCCCCCCCAACCTTTCTAGCTTAAAGTCCCTTCAGAAGCCCTAGCCAGCCTTCCCGCCAAGTTTCCTTTCTTTAGATTTAAGATACTAGTTTCTGATTGAAAAATGTCAAAGAACAAGGAAAATTACAGTCCTTCGACCCTCCAATTCTGCACCGACCATGCTGTCCGACTGAACTAAAACCCCCTACCCTTCCAGGGACCATACCCCTCTATTGCCATCTTATGCGTGTATTTGTCAAGATGCCCCTTAAAACTCACAAATTATCATTCTCAAACTTAAAGTAACTCTTCACTAGAGGCTCCTTTACAATGTGAGTATTAATTAACCCTTTTACATTGCACAGATTTATAATAGCTCATTCTCTTTTACACCATTCTTTAAAACAATTTTGTGTACAGCCCAGGAATTTTACTCCACAATATTAGTGCAAATTAGGCTCCTCCAGTTTATCTTTCGTTTGAAAAGACAGTAAGACATAGGAGCTGAAGTAGATCATTTGACTCACCAACTCGACTCTGCCATTCAGTCAGATCGTGACTGATCTAATACGATAATCTTCAACTCCACTTTCCCGGCATACCCATAACCCTTGAGTTCCTTACTGATTAAAAATCTGTCTAGCTCAGCCTTGAAAATAAGAACATAAGAAATAGAACATAGAACATTACAGCACAGAACAGGCCCTTCGGCCTTTGATGTTGTGCCGACCAAAATAAAAAGCAATGCCCCTCCAAACTAAACCATTCCCTTCTCTTCCATATACAAAATAGGAGCAGGAATAGGCCATCTAGTCCTTCGAGCCTGCCCCTCCATTCAATAAGATCATGGCTGATCTGATAGTGGTTCAGTTCCATTTACCTGCCTGCTCATAACCCTTAATTCCCTTATTGATCAGAAATCTATCTACTTGTGACTTAAACACATTTAAAGAGATAGCCTCCACTGCTTCAATGGGCAGAGAATTCCAAACATTCACTACCCTCTGAGGTTAGCTTAACGTCCATAGTTGGAAAAATGCTACAATCCGTCATCAAAGAGAAAATAGCAAGATACCTTCAAAAGAAAGGTTTGATCAAGCAGATGCAACAGATTCATGAAGGGGAAGTCATGTTTAACAAATTTAATTGATTTCTGTGAGGATGTGACTAATGCGGTAGACAGAGGGGAACTCTGGATGTGGTGTTTTTAGATTTCCAGAAGGCGTTTGATAAGGTACCTCACAAAAGGTTGATACAAAAGATTAGGATGCACAGAGTTGGGGGTGAGATGTTAACGTGGATTGAGAATTGGTTGTCTAACAGAAAGCAGAGAGTTGGAATCAATGGGTGCTATTCTGGTTGGCAGTTAGTGATTAATGGAGTGCTGCAAGGATCGATGCTGGGGCCTCAACTGTTCACCATTTACATAGACGATCTGGAGGAGGGGGCTGAGTGTATAGTAACAAAATTTGCTGATGACATGAAGATGAGTGGAACAGTGGATTGTGTGGAGGGTGTGGAAAGTCTGCAGAGAGATCTGGATAGGGTGAGTGAGTGGGCGAGGACCTGGCAGATGGAGTATAATGTTAGCAAATGTGAGGTTATCCACTTTGGTAGAAATAATAGTAAGAGGGATTATTATTTAAAGGGTGAAAAATTACAATATGCTACAGTGCAGAGGGACCTGGGATCCCTGTCTGCAGGTGCAGCAGGTGATCAAGAAGGTGAATGGAATGTGGGCCTTTATAGCGAGCGGATAGAATATAAAAGCAGAGAGTCTTGCTGCAACTGTACAGGGCACTGGTGAGGCTGCAGCTGGAGTACTGTGTGCAGTTTTGGTCCCTGAATTTGCAAAAAGATATATTGGCCTTGGAGGGAGTACAGAGAAGGTTCACTAGGCTGATACTGGAGATGAGGGGGTTAGCCTATGAGGAAAGATTGAATAAATTGGGTCTGTACTCTTTGGAGTTTAAAAGGCTGAGGGGGATCTTACAGAGACTTACAAGATAATAAAAGGGCTAGGTAGGGTAAAGGTAGAGAGATTCTTTCCACTTAGAAGGGATAGCAGAACTAGAGGGCACAGCCTCAAAATAAGGGGAAGGGAGTTTAGATCGGAGTTGAGGAGGAACTTCTTGGTGATAAAGAAGGCGTATAGTATGTTAGCTTTCATAGAAAAGGGTATAGAATACAAGAGTAGGAGTTTGATGTTGCAGTTGTATAGAACTTTGGTTAGGCCTCACTTGGAATACTGCATCCAGTTCTGGTCTCCGTACTATCGGAAGGATGTGGAGTCCTTGGAGAGAGTGCAGAGGAGGTTTACCAGGATGCTGCCTGGTATGGAAGGACTGTCTTATGAGGAACGATTAGATAGACTGGGGTTGTTTTCCCTTGAAAGACGTCGGCTTAGAGGGGATCTCATAGAGGTGTATAAGATTATAAGGGGTATAGATAGAGTAAATGGAGGTAAACTTTTTCCGCCTTTAGAAATGGATAGGACGAGGGGTCATGGCCATAGGGTGAGGGGGGCTATGTATAGGACGAATATTAGAGGGCAGTTTTTCACACAAAGGGTAGTGGGGGTGTGGAATGCACTGCCGAGTAAGGTGGTGGGAGCAGGCACGCTGGGGCTGTTTAAGGGTCTCTTGGACAGCCACATGAGCGGTATGCAGATAGAGGGATATATTAGGACTGTTTAACTACGGCTTTTTTCCACAGGTAATTCGGTCCATACTTGACCAACATTGAGCATGCATTCGGCAGGTGGTGCGGGTACAGCTCTTGGATGTTGATTCATGGGTTGCCTGGTACCTCATGTCGTAAATGAGTGCTTTATGTGGACCATCTGAAGGGCACCATGACAGCTCAGAGACTATCGATGTGGCTGTGCAGACACTTGGAATTGGGCCGGTGTCTGCGGGAGTTTGCGCGTTCTCCCCGTGGTTGCGTGGGTTTTCTCCGGGCACTCCGGTTTCCTCCCACAACCCAAAAATTCGCTCTTAGGCTGATTGGGAAACAAATTGTCCCTATAGTGAGAATTTTCCATATTAGGAATAATATATATTATTATATAGGAATAATAAAATAGGATAATGGATTTGCTACTATATAGTTATGACGGCGGCGCGGGCTCGTTGGGCCGAAGGGCCTGTTTCCCGTGCTGTGTTGCTCTTTATCTTTATCTTTATCTTCTTCACTCAAAGGGTGGTGAGTCTCTGGAATTCTCTGCCCATTGAAGTGGTGGAGATTACCTCACTGAATATATTTAAGTCACGGGTAGACAAATTTCTGATAGACAAGGGAATTAAGGGTTATGGGGAGAAAGCAGGAAAATGGAACTGATTCACTTCAGATCAGCCATGATCTTATTGAATGGCAGGACAGGCTCGCAAGGCTAGATGGCCTACTCCTAATTCATATGTTCTTATAGAAGAAGTTCCTCCTCAACTCTGTTCTAAGTTGACTCCCCCTTATTTTGAG
Source organism: Sphyrna mokarran (assembly GCA_024679065.1). Classification (NCBI taxonomy): domain Eukaryota; kingdom Metazoa; phylum Chordata; class Chondrichthyes; order Carcharhiniformes; family Carcharhinidae; genus Sphyrna; species Sphyrna mokarran. Next base: position 68,766 of record JAGIQG010000013.1, on the reverse strand, counting down.
ACTGCGCCCTCTTGTTCTTGTTTCCTTTCTAAGTGGAAATAATCTCTCTGCCTCTACTCTGTCTAGCCCCTTCATTATCTTATATGTCTCTATAAGATTTCTCCTCAGCCTTCTAGTAGGTAGGGATCTGATTGGCGCAGTTTGTGGGCCAAAGGGCCAGTTTGCGCTGTAGTGTGCTATGTTCTGTGTTCCAACGAGTACAGGCCCAATCTACTCAATCTCTCCTTGTAAGCTAACCCGTCATCTCCGGTATCAACCTTATGAATCTTCTCTGCACTCCCTCCAAGGCCAATATATCCTTTTGCAAATAAGGGGACCAAAATTGCACACAGCATTCTAGTTGCGGCCACACCAGTACTTTGTACAATTGTAGCAAAATGTCCCTGCTTTTATATCCCATTCGCCTCACGATAAAAGCCAACATTCCATTCGCCTTCTTGATCACCTGCAGACTGAATTTTTGTGATTCGTGCTCAAGGACTCCCAGGTCCCTCTGCACAGTAGCATGTTGTAATTTTTCACTATTTAAATAATAGTCCATTTTACTATTATTCCTTCCAAAGTGGATCACCTCACACTTGCTAACATTATACTCCATCTGCCAGATCCTCACCCACTCATTCAATCTATCCAAATCTCTCTGCAGACTTTCCACATCCTCTACACAATTTGCTTTCCCACTCATCAGCAAACTTTGTTACCCCACACTTGGTCCCCTTCTTCAGATCGTCTGTGTAAATGGTAAACAGTTGAGGCCCCAGTACCGATCCCTGCAGAACTCCACTAGTCACCAACTGCAATCAGAAAAACACCCACTTATTCCAACTCTCTGCTTCCTGTTAGATAGCCAATCCTCAATCCACACTGATATTTTATCCCCAACTCAGTGTACCTTAATCTTTTGCAGCAACCTTTTGTGAGGCACCTTATCGAACACCTTCTGGAAATCTAAAAACACCACATCTACCGGTTCCCTCTGTCAACTGCACTCGTTACACCTTCATAAAAATCCAGTAAATTTTCTGGATTTCCCTTCATGAATCTATGCTGCGCCTGCTTGATTGAACCATTCTTTTCCAGGTGTCCTGCTATTTCTTCCTTAATGACGGATTCCAGCATTTTCCCAGCTAACTGGCCTGTAGTTACCCGCCTTTTGTCTACCTCCCTTTTTAAACAGTGGTGTCACATTAACTGTTTTCCAATCAGCTGGTAGCTCTCCAAAGTCCAGCGAATTTTAATAGGTTACAACTAACACATCTGCTGTTACTTCTGCCATCTTTCAGTACCCTGGGATGCATTCCATCCAGGCCTGGGGACTTGTCTACTTTTAGTCCCATTAGCGTATCAAGCACTACCTCTTTAGTAATAGTAATTGTTTTAAGGTCCTCATCCCCTACAGTCCAACGACTGACAATTTTCGGTAAGCTACTTGTAGAGAATAGAACATTACAGCGCAGTACAGGCCCTTTGGCCCTCGATGTTGCGCCGGCCAGTGGACCCTCTAACCTAAACTATTCCAATATCATCCATATGCCTATCCACCGAACATTTGAATGCCCCCAGAGTAGGCGAGTCCACAACTGCTGCAGGCAGGGCATTCCACGCCCTCACCACCCTCTGTGTGAAGAACCTGCCTCTGACATCCGTCCTATAACTACCACCTCTTAATTTAAAGTTATGTCCCCTCGTGGTGGTCATCACCATCCGAGGAAAAAGGCTCTCACTATCCACCCTATCCAATCCCTTGATCATCTTATACACCTCAATTAGGTCACCGCGTAACCTTCTTCTCTCTAATGAAAATAACCTCAGGTCCCTCAGCCTTTCCTCATAAGGCCTTCCCACCATACAGGCAACATCCTGGTAAACCTCCTCTGCACCCTTTCCAATGCTTCCACATCTTTCTTACAATGCGGCGACCAGAACTGTACGCAATACTCCAAGTGCGGCCGCACCAGAGTTTTGTACAGTTGTAACATAACCTCACGGCTCTAAATTCAATCCCTCTACCAATAAAAGCTAACACACCGTACGCCTTCTTAACAACTTTATCAACCTGGGTGCCAACTTTCAAAGAGCTATGTACTTGTACCCCAAGATCCCTCTGCTCGACAACGCTATTAAGGGTCCTTCCATTAAACCTATATTTCATATGCCTGTTATTCCTACCAAAGTGAATCACCTCACACTTATCCGTATTGAATTCCATTTGCCACCTCACGGCCCAGTTCTGCAAACTATCTATGTCCCTCTGCAAACTGTAACATCCATCCTCGCTGTCTACAACTCCTCCCACTTTGGTATCGTCAGCAAATTTACTAATCCAACCCTCTACACCCTCATCTAGGTCATTTATAAAAATGACAAATGACAAACAGCAGTGGCCCTAAAACAGATCCTTGAGGTACACCACTTGTAACTTGTAACTTGTGTCCTCTATCGTGAAGACCGACACAAAAAAACTTGTTTAAGGCCTCGGCCATTTCCTCGTTTCTCATTATTAAGTCCCCCTTCTTGTCTTCTAGGGGTCCAACATTTACTTTAGCCACTCTTTTCCTTTTTATATATTTGTAAAAACTTTTACTATCAGTTTTTATATTTTGCGCTAGTTTAGTTTCATAATCTATCTTTCCTTTCTTTATTGTTTTCTTAGTAGTTTTGTTGTTTTTTAAAGCTTTCCCAATTTTCTAATCCCCTACTAGTTTTGGCCACTCTGTACACATCAGTTTTTAATTTAATACTCTCCTTTATTTCCTTCTTTACCCATGGCTGGTTATCCCTTTTCTTACATTCCTTCTTTATCATTGGAATATATTTTTGCTGAGTACTGAGAAAAATCTCCTTAAAAATCCTCCGCTGTTCCTCAGCTGTCCTACCAACTAGCCTACACTCCCAGTCCACATTAGCCAATTCCGCCCTCATCCTATCACACAGCCCTCTGTTCAAGCAGAAGACACTGGTTTGAGACCCTACTTTCTCACCCACCATCTGTATTAGAAATTCAACCATATTGTGATCACTCATTCCAAGAGGATCCCTCACAAGAAGGTCTTTAATTTTACCTGTCCCATAACACAGGACCAGATCCAAAGTAGCTCGCTCCCTCATAGGTTCTGTTACATACTGTTCGAGGAAACTATCCCAACAGCATTTTAAGAACTCTTCCTCAAGTCCACTGCATCTGACTTAAGTCAACCAATCAAAATGCAGACTAAAATCTCCCATGATTATTGTTGTTCCGTTTTTGCACACATCTGCTATTTGCTTGTTTATAGCCCCCCCCCCACCTCAAAGTTATTATTTGGGGGCCTATTGACCATGCCCACCAGTGACTTTTTCCTCTTACTATTCCTTATCTCTGCCCACATCTATTTAACATTTTGCTCCTTAGAGCCTATATCTTCTCTCACTACCGCCCTGATGTTACATAGAACATAAAAAACAACAGCACAAACAGGCACTTCGGCCCACAAGTTGCACCAATCACATTCCTACCTACCAGACCTATCTATAACCCTCAATTCCATTAAATCCATTTATTCATCCAGAAGTCTCTTAAAAGACCACTCATATGCTTTCATCCTCTTTGCCTCAAGTTCTACATCTAACTCCTTCCTGAAAACATTCAATGTTTTGGCCTTAACTACTTTCTGTGGTAGTGAATTCCACAGACTGACCATTCTCTGGGTGAAGAAAGTTCTCATTATCTCTGTCCTAAAAGGTTTCCACCTTATCTTCAGACTGTGATCCCTGGTTCTGGACACCTACATCATTGGGAACATCCTACCTGCATCTACCCAATCTGGACATGTTAGAATTTTATTGGTTTCTATGTACCTTCCTCATTCTTCTGAACACTTCCTCTATTTAAATAACATTCAGCTTCTATATTCTTCCTAGCAAAGTGTATAATTCCACATTTTCCTACATTATATTCCATCTGCTAGGTTTTTGCCCACTTACCTAACCTATCCATATTCCTCTGTAAACTTGTTTTTGTCATCCTTACTACTTGCTTTCCCATCCATTTTTGTTATCCGCAAACTTTGTGACAGTTCATTCACTTTGCTTGTCCATGTCAGCTATATGTTTTGTAATAATCGTGGCCCCAGCACTGATTATAGTAGCATTCCACTGGTTCTGTTTGCATCCTGATGTTAAGAAATCCCTGATGTTAAATGCAAGGGAATCCCAAAACCCAGAAGGGTAACTTGGAACACTGTGGGGGTTGTAGTGTATATTTTCAATTTGGTCTGATCTGAGGAAAGGTGTGCAAACTAGTGAGGAAACCATAGAATCCCTAGAATGCACAAGGTGGCCATTTTGACCATCAGGTCTGCACTGACTCTTCAAAAGAACATTCGCCCAAACCCTCTGCACCACCCTGTTCCTGTGACCTCATGTATTTAGAATCATAGAAACATAGAACCATATATCACAGAAGAGGCCCTTCAGCCCATCAAGTCTGCACCAACATGTGAAACACCTGATTTCCATCTAATCCCATCTGTCAGGCCTACAGACCTGAATGTTATGATGTGCTAAGTGCTCATGCAGGTACTTTTTAAAGGATGTCAGGCAACCCACCTCCACCACCCTCCCAGACAACACATTCCAGTTCATCAGCATTCTCTGGGTAAAAAAGTTTTTCCTCACATTCCCCCTAAATCTCCCACCCCACCACCTTAAACCTATGTCTCCTTGTGACTTACCCTTCAACTAAGGGGAATAATTGCTCCTTATCGACTCTGTCCATATCCTTCATAATCAGGCACCCCTCAGTCTTTTCTGCTCCATGAAAAACAACCCGAGCCTATCCAACATTTCTTCATAATTTAAATGCTCCATCCCAGGCACCATCCTGGTGAATCTTCTCTGCACCCCAATCCAGTATAATCACATCCATCCTATAATGTGGCAACCAGAACTGCACACAGTACTCTTACTGTGGCCTCACCAAAGTTCTACACAACTCCAACATGAGTTCCCTGCTTTTGTAATCTATGCCTTGACTGATAAAGGCAAGTGTCCCATATGCCTTTCCTACACCCTACTAACATGTTCTTCCATCTTCAGAGATTTATGGACAAACACACCAAGATCCCTTTGTTCCACAGAACTTGCTAGTGTCCTACCATTCATTGAATATTTTCTTTTTAAATTACTTCTTCCAAAGTGCATTACCTCACACTTTTCAGGGTTAACTTCCATCTGCCACTTATCTGCCAATTTGACCATTCTGTCTACATCTTCTTGTAGCCTAAGACACACAGCGTCACTGTTAACCATCCGGCCAATCTTTACTAATTTACTAATCCTACCCCCTACGTAGTCATCTGTGTTGTTTATATAATTGACGAATAATAAGGGACCTAACACAGATCACTGTAGTACGCCACTGGACACTGACTTCCAGTCATTAAAGCAGCCTCAGTCATCACCCTCTGTCTCCTACAACTAAGCCAATTTATCAAATTAATTGCTTTATCAAATTATCCTGAATTCCATGAGTATTTTCTCTAATAGTTTCCCTACCAATGATGTGAGACTCGTTTGCCTGTAGTTTATCTCTATAATTCAACAATTCATACTCTGAAGGGCCTTTACTAATATACTAGCCTGCTGCTTGGGGTATTGTCAACCTGCTCAATCTTTCACAAACGATGGAGAATATTTTATAGGGTCTACCTCAGGTTCCTATTTATCTGGATGATGTCTTCATTATAGGAAGACCAAATAAGGAACACCTAGAGAACCTTGAGGAAGTTGGGTACAAGTGGTCAAGAAGGCATATGGTGTACTGCCTTCATTAATAGAGGGATTGAGTTTAGGAGTCGGGAGGTAATGCTGCAACTTTATAAGACCCTTGTCAGACCCCACTTGGAGCATTGTGTTTAGTTCTGGTCGCCTCACTGTAGGAAGGATGTGGAAGTTATTGAGAGTGTACAGAGGAGATTTACAAGGATGTTGCCTGGATTGGGAGGCATGTCCTATGGGATTCAGATCCTTCAGGAAGGACAGAGAGGGAGGCAAAAGAGGTGGTGGAGTGGCACTGTTGATCAGGGACAGTGTCATGGCTGCAGAGAAGGTGGATACCAAGGAGGGAATGTCTACGGAGTCTCTGTGGGTGAAAGTTAGGAATAGCAAAGGGTCGGTGACGTTGCTGGGTGTATTCTATAGGCCGCCCAATAGTGACAGGGAAGTTGAGGTGCAGATAGGGAAACAGATACTGGGGAGATGTAGAAATAACAGAGTTGTTGTGATGGGAGACTTCAATTTCCCAAACATCGACTGGAATATCCCAAGGGTAAGGGGGTTGGATGGGGAGGAGTTTGTTAGGTGTGTTCAGGAGGGTTTCCTGACACAGCACTTGGACAAGCCTACAAGAGGAGAGGCTGTACTGGACCTGGTACTAGCTAATGAACCAGGACAGGTGATGGATCTCTCGGTAGGAGAGCATCTTGGGGATGGAGATCATAATTCTATCTCCTTCACCCTTCATTGGAAAAGGATAGGATCAGGCAGGCTAGGAAGGTGTTTGTCTGGAATAAGGGGAAATATGAAGACATCAGGCAGATGTTGGGGCGAATAAACTGGAAGGAGGTGTTCTTGGGGAAAAGCACAGAAGGAAGGTGGCAGATATTCAAGGAAAGCTTGTCTGGAGCTCTGCACGACAACGTTCCAGTGAGACAAGGAGGTTTTGGTAGGTCAAAGGAACCGTGGTGCAAGAAGGCTGTGGTGAACCTAGTCAGGAAGAAAAGAAAGGTGTATAAAAGGTTCAAAGAGCAAGGAGATGTTGGGGATCTAGAGAAGTATAAGGCTTATAGAAGAGAGCTTAACAAGGAAATTAGGAGAGCCAGAAGGGGTCATGAGAAGGCCTTGGCTGGTAGGATTAAGGAGAATCCCAAGGCCTTCTACAAATATGTGAAAAGTAAAAGGATGAGAGAGAAGGGATAGGACCTATAAAAGGTGAAGGGGGAAAAGTCTGTATGGAACCGGAAGAAATGGCAGAGGTGCTTAATGAGTACTTTGCCTCAGTATTCACGGTGGAACGTGATCTGGGAGGATGCACTACAAGTTTGCGGCAGACTGAAAAGATTGAGTATGTAGATATTAAGGAAGCGGATGTGTTAGAACTTTTAAATGCTATCAAGATAGACAAGTCTCCAGGACCAGATGGGATGTACCCCAGGTTACTGTGGGAGGTGAGGGATGTCATTGCAGAGCCCCTGGCGATGATCTTTGCGTTGTCGATGGAGACGGGAGAGATTCCGGAGGATTGGAGGATTGCGGATGTGGTCCCTATTTTCAAGAAAGGGAACAGGGATAGTCCTGGAAATTACCGACCGGTGAGTCTGACCTCAGTGGTTGGTAAGCTGATTGAGAGGCTTCTGAGGGACAAGATTTACGAGCATTTGGAGAAGTTTAGGTTGATTAGAAATAGTCAGCATGGTTTTGTAAAAGACAGGTCGTGCCTTACGAGCTTAATTGAGTTCTTCGAAAATGTGACTGAACACATTGACGAAAGAAGAGCAGTGGATGTGGTGTACGTGGACTTCAGCAAGGCATTTGACAAGGTCCCCCATGCAAGACTTCTTGAGAAGGTGAGAGGCCATGGGATCCAAAGGGCTTTGGCCTTGTGGATCCAGAACTGGCTTGCCTGCAGAAGGCAGAGGGTGGTTGTGGATGGCTCTTTTTCTGCATGGAGGTCGGTCACCAGTGGAGTGCCCCAGGGATCTTTTCTAGGACCCTTGCTGTTTGTCATTTTCATAAATGACCTGGATGAGGAAGTGGAGGGATGGGTGAGTAAGTTTGCCGATGACACGAAGGTCAGTGGTGTTGTGGATGGTCTGGAGGGATGTCAGAAGTTGCAGCATGACATCGACAGGATGCACGACTGGGCGGAGAAGTGGCAGATGGACTTCAACGCGGATAAATGTGTTGTGGTCCAATTTGGCAGATCCAACGGGATGAATGAGTACACTATCAAAGGTAGGAGTCTTAGCTGTGTGGAAGAGCAGAGGGATCTTGGGTCCGGGTCCATAAGACTCTCAAATCGGCCTCCCAGGTGGAGGATGTGGTTAAGAAAGCTTATGGTGTACTGGCCTTCATTCATCAAGGGATTGAGTTCAGGAGTCAGGAGATAATGCTGCAGCTTTATAGGACCCTTGTCAGACCACACTTGGAGTACTGTGCGCTGTTCTGGTCGCCTCACTATAGGAAGGACGTGGAAGCTATTGAAAGGGTGCAGAGGAGATTTACAAGGATGTTGCCTGGATTGGAGGCATGCCTTATGAAGACAGGTTGAGGGAGCTGGGACTGTTCTCCCTGGAGAGACGAAGGTTGAGAGGCGACTTGATAGAGGTTTACAAGATGTTGAGAGGACTCTCAGAGACTATTTCCCAGGGCTGAAATGGTCGCGACGAGAGGGCACAGATTTAAGGTACAGGGATGCTAAGGGAAAGATTTTCACTCAGAGGGTGGTGAGTGAATGGAATTGGCTGCCGTCGGTGGTAGTCAGGGCAAACTCGCTGGGGTCTTTTAAAAGAGTTCTGGATGAGTATATGGAATCCAATGGGATTGGAGGTTATAGATAGGTCTATGGCTGGGTAGGTTTTGATGTGTTCGGCACAACTTGTGGGCCGAAGGGCCTGTTTGTGCTGTCGTGTTCTATGTTCTATGTTCTAAGACAGGTTGAGGGAACTAGGTTTGTAATCCCTGGAGAGACGACGGTTGAGAGGCGACCTGATAAGAGGTTTATAAGGTGTTGAGAGGAATAGATAGGGTGGATTCTCGGAGGCTATTTCCCAAGGCTGAATTGGTCGCTACGTGAGGACACAGGTTTCAGGTGCTGGGGGACAAGTACAGAGGAGATGTTAAAGGTGAGTTTTTCACTCAGAGGATGGTGAGTGAATGGAATCGGTTGCCGTCAGTGGTGGTAGAGGCGAACTCGCTGGGGTCTTTTAAGAAACTTCTGGATGAGTACATGGGATTTAGTGGGATTGGGAGTTGCAGATAGTTCTATGGCCTGGTAGGTATAGATGTGATTTGCGCAACTTGTGGGCCGAAGGGCCTGTTTATGCTATAGTGTTCTATGTTCTATGCTCTGTGTTCTAATATATGTAGGGATATGGAGGGTATTAGGGTGCATAGGTTGGACTAGGAAACTACAGGGACTGGGAACATCTGAAATGTGGAGCTTATTTAAGGAGCAGCTACTGCGAGTCCTTGATAAGTATGTCCCTGTCAGGCAAGGAGGAAATGGTCGAGTAAGGGAACCATGGTGTACTAAAAAGTTAATTCGCTGGTTAAAAGGAAAAAGGAGGCTTATGTCAGGATGAGGCTTGAAGGCTCAGTTAGTGCAATGGATAGCTATAGATTAGCCAGGAGGGAGCTAAAGAGTGAGTTGAGGAGAGCTAAGAGGGGACACGAGAAGACTTTTGGCTGATAGGATCAAGGAGAATCCTAAAGCTTTCTTTAGATATGTTAAGAATAGAAGATTGGTTAGGGCAAGATTAGGGCCAGTCAGAGACAGTAGTGGGAAGTTGTGCGTGGAGCCTGAAGAGATTGAGAGGCACTGAACAAATATTTCTCTTCGGTATTCACGCAGGGAGATGTAAATGTAGTTGTGGAGAACACTGGGATACAGGGTTGCAAACTGGAAAGTATTGAAGTAGATGAGGAGGATGTGCTAGATAGTCTTGAGGGTTTGAAGTTAGATAAGTCCCCTGGGCCGGACGGGATTTACCCTAGGCTTCTCTGGGAGGCGAGAGAGACGATTGCAGAGCCTCTGGCTCTGATCTTCAGGTCATCGTTGGTTACGGGTTTAGTGCCGGAAGACTGGAGGATAGCAAATGTGGTCTCATTGTTCAAGAAGGGGAATAGAGACTTTCCGGGGAATTAGGCCGGTGAGTCTTACTTCTGTTGTGGGCAAAGTATTGGAAAGAATTATTAGGGATTAGGATTTATAGTTATTTAGAGAGAAATGAATTGATTGGGGATAGTCAGCATGGTTTTGTGAAGGGTAGGTCGTGCCTTACTAACCTTATTGAGTTTTTGAAAAAGTGACCAAAGAGGTGGATGGGGGTAAGGCAGTTGATGTGGTATATATGGACTTTAGTAAGGTGTTCGATAAGATGGCCCATGGAAGGCTTCTGCAGAAAATGCAGATGTATGGGATTAAGGGTGATTTAGCTAATTGGATTAGGAATTGGCTAGCTGATAGAAGACAGAGGGTGGTGGTTGATGGAAGTTATTCATCGTGGAGTTCAGTTACAAGTGGAGTACCTCAGGGATCTGTTTTGGGGCCCTTGCTGTTTGTAATTTTTATAAATGATCTGGATAAGTGTATTGAAGGATGGATTAGTAAATTTGCGGATGACACCAAAGTCGGAGGAGTGGTAGATAGTGAAGAGAGGTGTTATAGTTTGCAGAGAGACTTGGACAAGTTGCAGAGCTGGGCCGAGAGGTGGCAACTGGAGTTTAATGTGGAAAAGTGTGAGGTAATGCACTATGGCAGGAATAATAAATGTGTAGAGTATAGGGCTAATGGTAGGATTCTTAACAGTGTTGATGAACAGAGGGATCTTGGTGCATATGTGCATAGATCCCTGAAAGTAGGCGGTCAAGTCGATAAGGTTGTTAAGAAGGCATATGGAGTCTTAGCTTTTATTGGTAGGGGGATTGAATTTCGGAGCCGCAATGTCATGTTGCAACTTTAGTGCGGCCGCACTTGGAGTATTGTGTGCAGTTCTGGTCCCTGCATTATAAGAAAGATGTGGAGGCATTGGAGAGGGTACAGAGGAGGTTTACCAGGATGTTGCCTGGTATGGAAGGCATGTCTTATGAAGAAAGGCTGAGGGATTTGAGGTTGTTTTCGTTAGAAAGAAGGTGGCTAAGAGGAGACCTTATTGAAACATATAAGATGATTAGAGGTTTCGATAGGGTGGACAGTGATAGCCTTTTCCCTCGGATGGAGAAAGCTAGCATGAGGGGACATAGCTTTAAATTAAGGAGTGGTAGTTATGGAACATAGAATATTACAGCGCAGAACAGGCCCTTCGGCCTTCGATGTTGCGCCAACCAATTAGGAAAAAGCAATGACCCTCTAACCTAAACCATTCCCTTTTCGTCCATAAGTAGGACGGATATCAGAGGTTAGGTTCTTTACCCAGAGGGTGGTTAGGGTATGGAATGCCCTGTCTGTGGCAGTTGTAGATGCACCAAGTTTGGTGGCGTTTCAGAGGTTAGTAGATAAGTTTATGGACGAAAAGGGAATGGTTTAGGTTGGAGGGTCACTGCTTTTTCCTAATTGGTCGGCGCAACATCGAGGGCCGAAGGGCTTGTTCTGCGCTGTAATGTTCTGTGTTCTATGTTCTAAGACCTGGGTGGGATTGTGTTTGGTGCAGACTTGATGAGCCAAAGAGCTTCTTTCTGCAGTGTAGGATTCTATGATTCTATGTCAATTTTCCAAGGCAGGTGTATGCCTAAGAAGGGAAAACTGTGTATTGCAGACCCCCAAGTAAACCATCTGTGCTGCAGACCAGACAAGTTTGGTATACACCTCTTGGAGGATGAAGTGCAGGTGATCAAAGGTACACCAGCTCCTATGTCTGTCCCGCTCTTAAGATGATTTTTGAGTTGGTAATTTAATATGGGAAATTTATACCCAACTTTGCCTCAATCCTGCTTCCATTACGTCAGCTACTAAAAAAGGATCAACCTTGAGGTATACTTGGCTTTCAATAAAGTAAAGCAACAGTTTTTCTTGTTGAACATTGGGGCATGATGCCAGAAAAGATCCTTTCCTAACTGTGTGCATCACCGTATGGCATCAGGATGACATTAGTGAATAGGTTTTGGTGGTCAAACAGAGAAAAAGTGCCACTTGTGCATGCTTCTAGCTTAGCTATTGCGGAATGCAAATATACCCACATTGAAAAAGAAGGATTGGTGATATTTGGTGTGAAAAATTTCCATCAGTATATTTCTGGGTGGAAATTAGTCATTATCACAGATCACAAGCCATTACTGGGACAGCTAGGGGAGAACAATGTAGAACCACTCATAGCATAGTGGCCACCTACAATCACCAATTGGAACACCGTCCAGAAGGCCGAGTTACTAACACCAATGCCTTGGTCAGCTACCAGTTGCAGACACCCCATCGGCAGCATTACACTATCAAAGGTAGGAGTCTTAGCTGTGTGGAAGAGCAGAGGGATCTTGGGGTCCGGGTCCATAAGACTCTCAAATCGGCCTCCCAGGTGGAGGATGTGGTTAAGAAAGCTTACGGTGTACTGGCCTTCATTCATCAAGGGATTGAGTTCAGGAGTCAGGAGGTAATGCTGCAGCTTTATAGGACCCTTGTCAGACCACACTTGGAGTACTGTGCGCATTTCTGGTCGCCTCACTATAGGAAGGACGTGGAAGCTATTGAAAGAGTGCAGAGGAGATTTACAAGGATGTTGCCTGGATTGGGAGGCATGCCTTATGAAGACAGGTTGAGGGAGCTGGGACTGGTCTCCCTGGAGAGACAAAGGTTGAGAGGCGACCTGATAGAGGTTTACAAGATGTTGAGAGGAATAGATAGGGTGGACTCTCAGAGACTATTTCCCAGGGCTGAAATGGTCGCGACGAGAGGGCACAGATTTAAGGTGCAGGGAAGCAAGTACAGAGGGGATGCTAGGGGAAAGTTTTTTCACTCAGAGGGTGGTGAGTGAATGGAATCGGCTGCCGTCGGTGGTGGTCGAGGCGAACTCGCTGGGGTCTTTTAAAAGTCTTCTGGATGAGTATATGGGATCCCATGGGATTGGGGGTTATAGATAGGTCTATGGCTGGGTAGGTTTTGATGTGTTCGGCACAACTTGTGGGCCGAAGGGCCTGTTTGTGCTGTAGTGTTCTATGTTCTATCCCCAATGGAAAAAACTGTAATGACAATGAATAATATTCAACTGTGAACTCAAATTGGTTAGTCCTCATGAAATTGAAACAGCTGGGGCTGACGGGGAAAACCAAAAGTCCGTTATAGCCTGAATTCCACCCATATCGGAGTTGGAGAGAGCAGCTGACTATAGAAGATGAAGAGCAAGCTGTTGATGTCGTCTATATGGATTTCAGTAAGGCGTTTGACAAAGTCCCTCATGGGAGGTTAGTTGAAAAAGTCAAGGCTAATGGGATACAAGGACAGGTAGCTAGATGGATAAGTAACTGGCTTAGTAATAGGAGACAGAGAGTAATAGTGGAAAGGTGTTTTTCTAGCTGGAGGTCGGTCACTAGTGATGTGCCGCAGGGCTCGGTACTGGGACCTCTTCTATTTGTAATATATATAAATGACTTGGAAGAGGGAGTAAGTGGAGTGATCAGCAAGTTTGCAGACGATACAAAGATGGCTGGACTTGCGGATAGGGAGGAGCATTGTCAGGCGATGCAGCAGGACATAGATAGGCTGGTAGCTTGGGCAGATAGATGGCAGATGGAATTCAATCCTGATAAATGCGAGGTGATGCATTTTGGGAGAAAGAATGTAGGGAGAGGTATATGATAAAGGGTAGACTTATTAAGAGTATAGAAATGCAGAGGGACCTGGGGGTGCAGGTGCACAAGTTCCTGAAGGTAGCAGAACAAGTGGAGAAGGTTGTGAAGAAAGTATATGGTATGCTAGCCTTTATAGGAAGGGGTATAGAGTACAAGAGCTACCCTTTAATGTTGCAGTTGTATAAAACGTTGGTTAGACCTCATTTGGAATACTGTGTCCAGTTCTGGTCGCCTTACTACTGGAAGGACGTGGAGACTCTGGAGAGAGTGCAGAGGAGGTTTACTAGGACGCTGCCTGGTCTGGAAGGTCTGAGTTACGAGGAGAGATTAGGCAAATTGGGGCTGTTTTCCTTAGAAAGGCATAGACTTCGAGGATTACGAAGGATATTGATAGAGTAAAGAGGGTTAAGCTTTTTCCTAGGATGGATTCAAATAGCACGAGGGGTCACAGGCTTAGGGTGAGGGCCGAAAGGTATAATTTGGATGCTAGAGGGAGTTTTTTCACACAGAGGGTAGTGGGGGTATGGAATGCACTGCCAAGTAAAGTGGTGGAGGCAGGCATTCTGAGTTATTTAAGAAATACTTAGATGGGCACATGAACAGAATGGGAATGGAGAGGTGTAGAAAACTGATTTAAAATAGGGATCATGAGCCTTGGGAGTCCCTGGACAGAGTGTAAATAGATGATAATATTGATGTTTTTTGGATTTTTCGAGTGTATCCTAGTGCTTCAGGTCGTTAGTGTACGCTTGACCTGGACCATTTGATGGGCAATAGAACAGCTCAGTGACTATCGCTGTGCTGTGCAGATACATGGATTTGGGCCTGTGTCTGTGGGAGTTTGCGCATTCTCTCTGTGCTTGGGTGGGTTTTCTCCAGGTGCTCCAGTTTCCTCCCACATCCCAAAAATGTGCTCTTAGGCTAATTGGCAAAACAAATTCTCCCTAAATTGTCTCAAATTTGGTTTTTAATCCATAGATCTATAAACATAGACAGGGATCACGGGTAGAGGTGGGAACATCGGGATGGTGGTGCGGGCTCGTTGGGCCGAATGGCCTGTTTCCCATGCTGTTTTGTTTTTTTGTTCTTTGTTCTAAGTCAGCAAACACTTATTGTGATCGAGAGTTGGTGACTAACTATTGACAAGATCCCAGAGCACTGATGAGTAGCTAATGTTGTTCCTCTGTTCAAGAAAGGAAAAAGAGATAATCTAGGAAATTATAGATTGGCAAGTCTCACATCGGTGGTTGGGAAACTACTGGAGAGGATTCTTAGCTATAGATTTTATACATGTTTGGAAAACATAGCCTAATTTGGGAAGTGGTGGGATTCAAACCAGAATCCCCAGAAGGTGGCGTAGTTGTTAGTACTGTTGCTTCACAGCGCCAAGGATTGGGTTCAATCCCAGCTTTGGGTTGTTGATTGTGTGGTGTCTGCACATTTTCCCCACATCTGCGTGGCTTTCCTCCAGTTTCCTCCCACAGTCCGAAGGATGTGATTATTAGGGTACATCGGCTGTACTAAGTTCTCCCTTACTGTATCCGAACAGGTACCAGAGTGTGGTGATTAGGGGATTTTCACAGTAATTCAATTGTGGTGTTAATGTCAACCTACTTGTGACAAAAATAAATAAACAAACTCAAAACTGTCTACTGCCAACCTTATCCACTCTGGCCACTTATCACAAACACATGCATATCACGCCTTTACCCCTTTTACCTCTCAACTTTCCCACATGTACTGTCTCAATTAGCCTTTCAGCATAATCAAACATCTACACACACAGTCACACTCATGTTCTTCATAGATCATTAGATCCCAAAATATTTTTTAAAGTAATATCCAAGCTCACAACCTAGTATGATTTCAGGAGTTTGAGTCGTCTGGCTGTTGACTGACTGATCTGTCAGTTTTGACACAAGTCCCAGGTGTTGTTGCCAATGCCAGGTGTTCTGTCCAGTTTCGTTTATAATATTTCAACAACATTATAACGTTTGTGATTTCTGATTTTCCTTCTCTGTATGTTATAGAGAAGGTTCATCAAGAGATTGACATCATGATTGGGCAGTACAAGGAACCATCTTGGATGGATCGAGTGAAATTGCCATACACAAACGCTGTGATACATGAGGTTCTAAGACTGGGGAATGTCATCCCTTTGAATATTCCAAGGCAGACAACCAGGGATGTGCAGCTGAGAGGATATAGAATCCCAAAGGTAAGGGCTCAAACCATTGCTAAACAAATGCATCTTGAAGACAGATAATCAAGGCTTGGCTAGATTGTTTGCAATGGGGTGGATGGAATATGAACACTGTAATCAGTGATAAAATCTAGACAACAGTTATAAATTTAAGCTTGGGAAAGAAGTTGCAGTGGACCGGCAAGGTAGCATAGTGATGAGTATTGTTGCCTCGCAACATTGGAGACTCGGGTTGAACTCTGGCATTGGGTTGCTGTGTCTGTGTGAAGTTTGCACATTCTTCCCATGTCAACATGCGTTTCCTCCAGGTGCTCTGAACAAAAAACAATACAGTACAGGAACAGGCCCTTCAGCCTTCCAACCTATACTGATCACATTGTCCTATCTAGAACAACCATCTGTATCCCTCTATCCCCGTCTGTTCATGTGTCTATCCAGATAAATCTTAAATGTGACTAACATAACTACCTCAACAATCTCACTTGGCAGTAGGGAGCAAAAAGAGATTACGAAATGTTCTTGGCAGACACGATTAAGGAGAATCCTAAGACATTTTATTCAAACATTAGGAACAAAAAGGCTGTCAGGGAAAAAAAAAATCAGACCTCCCAGGGACATAAGAGGTGAATTATACTTAGAACCCAAGGGAATAGGGGATATCCTAAATGAATACTTTGCATCAGTATTCACAAAGAAGCAGGATGCATTGACTGGGAGCCTCTCAGAGAGTGGTGATGACCCATTAGAGAAAATCTCCATTACAAGGGAGGAAGTGTTAGGTTTTTAGGGAACATTAAAACTGACAAATCCCCAGGGCCTGATAGCATCTATCCTAGACTGTTCAGGGAGACAAGAGATGAAATTACTGGGCCTCTGATGGAAGTCTTTGTCTCTTCATTGGGCACAGGTGAGGTCCCTGAGGATTGGAGGACAGTGTATGTGGTACTTTATTTAAGAAGGGTAGCAGGGATAACCCAGGTAATTATAGGCCAGTGAGCTTGACATCTGTGGTAGGGAAGTTGTTGGAGAGGATTCTTAGAGATAGGATGTATGCACATTTAGAACGGAACAATCTCATTAGTGACAGACAGCATGGTTTTGTAAGAGGGAGGTCATGCCTTACAAATTTGATGGAGTTTTTTGAGGAAGTGATAAAAACGGTTAAAGAAGGAAGGACAGTGGATGTCATCTATGTGGATTTCAGTAAGGCGTTTGACAAAGTCCCTCATGGCAGGTTGGTGAAAAAGGTTAAGGCGCATGGGATACAAGGAGAAGTGGCTAGATGGATTGAGAATTGGCTTGGCCACAGGAGACAGAGGATAACAGTTGAAGGGACTTTTTCTGGCTGGAGGTCTGTGTTCAGTGGTGTTCTGCAGGGCTCTGTACTGGGACCTCAGCTATTTGTGATATATATAAATGATTTGGAAGAAAGTGTAACTGGTGTGATCAGTAAGTTTGCAGATGACACAAAGATGGCTGAACTTGCTGATAGCGATGAACACTGTTGGACAATACAGCAGGATATAGATAGGCTGAAAAATTGGACAGAGAAATGGCAGATGGAATTTAATCCAGATAAATGCAAAGTGATGCATTTCGGTAGAATTAATGTAGAGTTGAGTTATACAATAAATGGCAGAACCATCAAGTGAGGGGAAATCTAGTAAAAGTGTACAAAATTATGAAAGGTATAGATAGCGTGAACAGTGGGAAGCTTTTTCCCAGGTTGGAGGTAACGATCACGAGGGGTCACAGGCTCAAGGTGAGAGGGGCAAGGTTTAACTCAGATATCAGAGGGACATTTTTTACACAGAGCGTGGTGGGGGCCTGGAATGCGCTGCCAAATAGGGTGGTGGAGGCGGACACGCTGGGATCGTTTAAGAATTACCTGGATAGTCACATGAGCAGGCTGGGAGTGGAGGGATACAAACGAAAGGTCCCGTTGGACCAATGAGCGGCGCAAGCTTGAAGGGCGGAAGGGCCTGTGCTGTACTGTTCTTTGTTCTTTGTTCAGGCCACTATCACCCTCCATACTAGGCAACATCCTGGTAAACTTTTCTGTACTTCCTCCAAAGCCTTGTTGTGCCTGCCGCACAGTCTGTTTTAACATTTACATGGTGGACAAAGAATTGTGACTAGAGTTCTTGTTAGTACAACAACATTTATTAAGAGACACAATCAATAATCACCCACCCAATCAATAATAAGTTACCTTACACAAATACTAAAGTTCAAATCCAATACTACACCTTTACTTAACTTTTGTGTGACTGGCAAGTACCCAGGCAGATATTGACAGACTGCAGTCGTCTGCATAGTCTGGTCCTTTGGTCTGGTCTTCTTTCCTTCTCGTGTTCCTTATGCTGGCTCTCCTCCTGCTGGCCATTATTAGCGATGGTCACCGTTATAGCTTGTTGTTGGAGAGAGAGAGAGATTTTTCTGTTGTGTCGCACCTTCTATCCCTCCTTGGTTTTGTGTCCTTTTGGATGGTCTCCTGATTCTTGTCAATCAGTCGATCAGGACTTGATCACCCTGATTGATAAGAGTCTAATCAGGTGTTGCCACACCGATCTCTAGGTGTGTTTCACATCTGTCATTCACCTGATGAACATAGAACATTACAGCGCAGAACAGGCCCTTCGGCCTTCGATGTTGCGCCGACCAATTAAGAGAAAGCAATGACCCTCTAACCTAAACCATTCCCTTTTTGTCCATAAACTTATCTATTAACCTCTTAAACGCCACCAAACTTGGCGCATCTACAACTGCAGCAGGCAGGGCATTCCATACCCTTACCACCCTCTGGGTAAAGAACCTATCTCTGACATCCGTCCCATAACTACCACCCCTTAATTTAAAGCTATGTCCCCTCATGCTAGCTTTCTCCATCCTATGAAAAAGGCTATCACTGTCCACCCTATCTAAACCTCTAATCATCTTATATGTTTCAATAAGGTCAAGGAGTAGTGCTTCGAAAGCTAGTGGCTTTTGCTACCAAATAAACCTGTTGGACTTTAACTTGGTGTTGTGAGGCTTCTTACTGTATTTACCCCAGTCCAATGCCAGCATTTGACCAGTGAGTGTCCATTGTCTTTGGGACGGCCTGTTTCCGTGTATTCAGTTGTCTGAGTGCAGCTTGTTTGTCTCTGTCTTTGAAGCTTCAGCCTGCTGTTTCAGTGCTTGTCCAATTATCCCAGCATGCTCTGCAAATCACCATTTTAGGTAGTCTGTTTGACTTCAGCCTCCACATCCATCTGGTGGTATGCAAGTCCTGGTCTTCCACCATCAAAGACTCCTTGTTATCATATTTGTGACAAAGATCAACAATCACATTCTCTCTTCTTGCTATATGTATCATTGTTAAATTAAATGGCTGCAATAATAAACTCAATCAAAACAGTTTGGCATTTTTATTCTTAAATTCCTCTAAAAACATCAACTGATTGTGATCAGTTTACACAATCATTTCAGATGTTTTATTGGCAACATAAATGTTAAAATATTGCAATGCCAGCAACAAACTCAAAAGTCTCTTTCTCAATAGTTGAATATTTCTTCTGAAGAACATAGAACATTACAGCGCAGAACAGGCCCTTCGGCCCTCGACGTTGCGCCGACCAATTAGGAACAAGCAGTGATCCTCTAACCTAAACCATTCCCCTTTCATCCATAAACTTATCTACTAACCTCTTAAACGCCACCAAACTTGGCGCATCTACAATTGCAGCAGGCAGGGCATTCCATACCCTTACCACCCTCTGGGTAAAGAACCTACCTCTGACATCCGTCCTATAACCACCACCCCTTAATTTAAAGCTATGTCCCCTCGTGCTAGCTTTCTCCATCCTAGGAAAAAGGCTATCACTGTCCACCCTATCTAAACTCTAATCATCTTATATGTTTCAATAAGGTCTCCTCTTAGCCGCCTTCTTTCTAACGAAAACAACCTCAAATCCCTCAGCCTCTCTTCATAAGACCTGCCCTCCATACCAGGCAACATCTGGTAAACCTCCTCTGTACCCTCTCCAATGCCTCCACATCTTTCTTATAATGTGGGGACCAGAACTGTACACAATACTCCAAGTGCAGCCGCACTAGAATTTTGTACAGTTGCAACATGACGTTGCGGCTCCGAAATTCAATCCCCCTACCAATGAAAGCTAAGACTCCATATGCCTTCTTAACAACCTTATCGACTTGATTGCCAACTTTCAGGGATCTATGCACACATACACCAAGATCCCTCTGTTCATCAACACTATTAAGACTCCTACCATTAGCCCTATACTCTACACACTTGTTATTCCTGCCAAAGTGAATTACCTCACACTTTTCCACATTAAACTCCATTTGCCACCTCTTGGCCCAGCTCTGCAACTTGTCCAAGTCTCTCTGCAAACTAGAACACCCCTCTTCACTATCTACCACTCCTCTGACTTTGGTGTCATCTGCAAATTTACTAATCCATTCTTCAATACCCTCATCCGGATCATTTATAAAAATTACAAACAGCAGGGGCCCCAAAACAGATCCCTGAGATACACCACTGGTAACCGAACTCCATGATGAATAATTTCCATCAACAACCACCCTCTGTCTTCTATCAGCTAGCCAATTCCTAATCCAATTAGCTAAATCACCCTCAATCCCATACATCTGCATTTTCTGCAGAAGCCTTCCATGGGCCACCTTATCGAACGCCTTACTAAAGTCCATATATACCACATCAACTGCCTTACCCCCATCCACCTCTTTGGTCACTTTTTCAAAAAACTCAATAAGGTTAGTAAGGCACGACCTACCCTTCACAAAACCATGCTGACTATCCCCAATCAATTTGTTTCTCTCTAAATAACTATAAATCCTATCCCTAATAATTCTTTCCAATACTTTGCCCACAACAGAAGTAAGACTCACCAGCCTATAATTCCCCGGAAAGTCTCTATTCCCCTTCTTGAACAATGGGACCACATTCGCTATCCTCCAGTCTTCCGGCACTATACCTGTTCAATGTTTTCATAAAATACCCAATAGGCCACTATTATGTAGTATTAAAGATAAAACGGATGAGTTAAGGGCAAGAATTGACACATGCAATTCTGATATAAGAGCTAGCACGGAGACGTGGTTGAGTGAGGGCAGGATTGGCAACTCAATATCCTGTAATATAGAATCCTCAAGAGACAGAGGAGGAAGTAAAAGAGGAGGAGATATTGCCTTCTTAGTTAAGGAGGCAATTACTGCGGTAAGGAGAGATGATATCTTGGAGGGGGCATCAACCAAAACTTCATGGTAGAGCTTAGTAATAAAAAAGGATCAGCTGCATTGCTAGATTCACAATATAGACCCCCAGATAATTAGACTGATACTGAGGAGCAACTATGTGCACAATTAACGGAGTGATGCAAAAATAATAAGAAGATAATTACATTAGGTGATTTCAATTTTCCCAACAATAATTGGGATAACCATCATGTTAAGGGCTGACATGGAGTAGAGTTCTTAAAATAGGGGACCTTATCAAACGCTTTGCTAAAATCCATATACACTACATCAACTGCCTTACCCTTATCCACCTCTTTAGTCACCTTTTCAAACAACTCAGTAAGGTTTGTGAGGCACGACATTCCCTTCACAAATCTATGCTGACTATTCCTAATCAATTCATTTCTTTCTAAATGACTAAAAATCTATCCCTTATAATTCTTTCCAAAACTTTCCCCACAACAGATGTAAGGCTCACTGGTCTATAATTTGCAGGATGGTCTCTGCTCCCTTTCTTAAACAAAGGGACAACATTTGCCATCCTCCAGTCTTCCGGCTCTACACCTGTAGCCAACGACGACATGAAGATCAAAGCCAAAGGCTCTGCAATCTCAAAGAACAAAACAGCACGGGAAACAGGCTCTTTGGCCCAATGCGCCCGCGCCGCCACCCTGATGTTCCCACCTCTACCCATGATCCCTGTCTATGTTTATAGATCTATGAATTAAAAACCAAATTTGAGACAATTTAGGGAGAATTTGTTTTGCCAATCAGCCTAAGAGCACATCTTTGGGATGTGGGAGGAAACCGGAGCGCCCGGAGAAAAACCCACGCAAGCACGGGGAGAATGCGCAAACTCCCACAGACACAGGCCCCAAATCCATGTATCTGCACAGCACAGCGATAGTCACTGAGCTGTCGTGTTGCCCATCAAATGGTCCAGGTCAAGCGTACACTAACGACGTGAAGCACTAGGATATTCTCGAAAAAAATCCAAGAGCAGTCCTCTCACGACCCATCGCGTGTATGCCCCTCGTTAGACAACAAGGTGGACCAAAGCACCTGTAGGATAAAACAAGTACATCAATATCATCATCTATTTACACACTTCCCAGGGACTCCCAAGGCTCATGATCCCTATTTTAAAGCAGTTTTCTATACCCCTCCATTCCCATTCTGTTCATGTGCCCATCTAAGTATTTCTTAAATAACTCCAGAGTACCTGCCTCCACCACTTTACTTGGCAGCGCATTCCATACCCCCACCACCCTCTGTGTGAAAAATCTCCCTATAGCATCCAAATTATACGTTAGTCCCCTCACGCTAAGCCTGTGACCCCTCGTGATATTTGAGTCCATCTTAGGAAAAAGCTTAACCCTGTTTACTCTATCAATACTCCTCATAATCTTGTACACCTCTATTATATCTCCTCTAAGTCTATGTCTTTCTAAGGAAAACAGTCCCAATTTGCCTAACTTCGCCTCATAACTTAGACCTTCCGTACCAGGCAGCATCCTGGTAAACTTCCTCTGCACTCTCTCCAGAGTCTCCATGTCCTTCCGGTAGGAAGGCGACCAGAACTGGACGCAGTATTCCAAATGAGGTCTAACCAATGTTTTATACAACTGCAACGTTAAAGGCCAGCTCTTGTACTCTATACCCCTTCCTATAAAGGCTAGCATACCATATGCTTTCTTCACAACC
This sequence comes from Sphyrna mokarran, assembly GCA_024679065.1. Taxonomy (NCBI): domain Eukaryota; kingdom Metazoa; phylum Chordata; class Chondrichthyes; order Carcharhiniformes; family Carcharhinidae; genus Sphyrna; species Sphyrna mokarran. The sequence goes on along the minus strand of JAGIQG010000013.1, from coordinate 46,058 downwards.
TTCTCCTCTCTAGCCTTCCAGAGTAACCTGGGATAAATCCCATCTGGCCCAGGGGATTTATCTATTTTCATACTCTCAAGAATAGCTAACACCTCCTCCTTCTGTACCTCTATCCTGTCTAGTCTACAACCCTGTATCCCAGTATTCTCCCCAACTCTGTTGATATTTTCCCGCGTGAAGACCAATGAAAAATATTCATTCAGTGCCTCACCAATCTCAAGAGTCTCCACGCACAACTTCCCACTAATGCCTTTGACTAGCCCTAATCTTGACATAACTGATCTTTTATTCTTAACATATCTATAAAAAGCTTTAGGGTTCTCCTTTATCCTATCTGCCAAAGTCTTCTCAAGTCCCCTTCTAGCTCTTCTTATCTCCCTCTTTAGCTCCCTCCTGGCTAATTTATAACTGCCCAGTGTCCTAACCGAGCCTTCACGTCTCATCTTTATATAAGCCTCCTTTTTCCTCTTCACCAGTGAACTAACTTTCTTAGTACACCACGGTTCCCTGTCTCTACCACTTCCTTCCTGCCTGACAGGTACAGTAGGAAGATGTAACAAACGCAGGGAACCCTAGATGACCAGAGACATTTGAAAAACAAAGAAAATTACAGCACAGGAGCAGGCCCTTCAGGCCTGCACCAACCATGCTGCCTGACTTAACTAAAACCTCCTATGCTTCCAGGGACAATATCCCTCTATTCTCATCTCATTCATGTACTTGTCAAGACGTCTGTTAAACATCACTATTGTATCCACTTCCATTACTTCCTCCGGCAATGAGTGCCAGTCTCTGTGTAAAACAATCTGCCTCATACATCTCCTTTAAAACTTGCCCCTCGCACCTAATACCTATGCGCCCTAGTAATTGACTCTTCTAACCTGGAAAAATACTTCTGTTTATCCACTCTGACCATGCCTGTCATAATCTTGTAGACTTCAGTTAGGTCTCCCTTCAACTTCCTTTGCTCCAGTGAGAACAAACCAAGTTTCTACAACCTCTCATAGAACATAGAAAATAGAACATTACAGCACAGTACAAACCCTTCAGCCTCTATGTTGTGCCGACCAGTGGAATGAATCTAATGACCTTCTAACCTAAACTATTCCAATATTATCCATATGCCTATCCAATGACCATTTGAATGCCCTTAAAGTTGGTGAGTCCACAACTGCTGCAGACAGGGCTTTCCATGCCCTTACTACCCTCTGAGCAAAGAATTTACCTCTGACATCCATCCTATAATTATCACCCCTCAATTTAAAGCTATGTCCCTTCGTGTTAGCCATCACCATCCGAGAAAAAAGGCTCTCACTATCCACCCTATCTAACACTCTGATCATCTTCTATGCCTCAATTAGGTCACCTCTTAACCTTCTCTCTAACGAAAACAACCTCGAGTCCCTCAGTCTTTCCTCATAAGATCTTCCTAATCAGAGGCACTGAACAAATATTTCTCTTCGGTATTCACGCAGGGAGATGTAAATGTAGTTGTGGAGAACACTGGGATACAGGGTTGTAAACTGGAAAGTATTGAAGTAGATAAGGAGGATGTGCTAGATATTCTTGAGGGTTTGAAGTTAGATAAGTCCCCTGGGCCGGACGGATTTACCCTAGGATTCTCTGGGAGGCGAGAGAGGCGATTGCAGAGCCTCTGGCTCTGATCTTCAGGTCGTCGTTGGTTACAGGTATAGTGCCGGAAGACTGGAGGATAGCGAATGTGGTCCCATTGTTCAAGAAGGGGAATAGAGACTTCCTGGGAATTATAGACTGGTGAGTCTTACTTCTGTTGTGGGCAAAGTATTGGAAAGAATTATTAGGGATAGGATTTATAGTTATTTAGAGAGAAATGAATTGATTGGGGATAGTCAGCATGGTTTTGTGAAGGGTAGGTCGTGCCTTACTAACCTTATTGAGTTTTGAAAAAGTGACCAAAGAGGTGGATGGGGGAAGGCAGTTGATGTGGTATATATGGACTTTAGTAAGGCGTTCGATAAGGTGGCCCATGGAAGGCTTCTGCAGAAAATGCAGATGATGGGATGAGGGTGATTTAGCTAATTGGATTAGGAATTGGCTAGCTGATAGAAGACAGAGGGTGGTTGTTTGATGGAATATTCATCATGGAGTTCGGTTACAGTGGTGTATCTCAGGGGTCTGTTTTGGGGCCCCTGCTGTTTGTAATTTTTATAAATGATCTGGACGAGGGTATTGAAGGATGGATTAGTAAATTTGCGGATGACACCAAAGTCGGAGGAGTGGTAGATAGTGAAGAGGGGGTATAGTTTGCAGAGAGACTTGGACAAGTTGCAGAGCTGGGCGAGAGGTGGCAAATGGAGTTTAATGTGGAAAAGTGTGAGGTAATTCACTTTGGCAGGAATAACAAATGTGTAGAGTATAGGGCTAATGGTAGGACTCTTAATAGTGTTGAAGAACAGAGGGATCTTGGTGTATATGTGCATAGATCCCTGAAAGTTGGCAATCAAGTCGAAAGTAAGGGTGTAAGAAGGCATACGGAGTCTTAGCTTTTATTGGTAGGGGGATTGAATGTCGGAGCCGCAACGTCATTTTGCAACTGTACAAAACTGTGGTGCGGCCGCACTTGGAGTATTGTGTACAGTTCTGGTCCCTGCATTATAAGAAAGATGTGGAGGCATTGGAGAGGGTACAGAGGATGTTTACCAGGATGTTGCCTGGAATGGAAGGCAGCTCTTATGAGGAGAGGCTGAGAGATTTGAGGTTGTTTTTGTTGGAAAGAAGGCGACTAAGAGGAGACCTTATTGAAACATATAAGATGATTAGAGATTTAGATAGGGTGGACAGTGATAGCCTCTTTCCTAGGATGGAGAAAGCTAGCACGAGGGGACATAGCTTTAAATTAAGGGGTTGTAGTTATAGTACGGATGTCAGAGTGATGTCTGGTTCTTTACCCAGAGGGTGGTAAGGATATGGAATGCCCTGCCTGCTGCAGTTGTAGATGTGCCAAGTTTGGTGGCGTTTAAGAGATTAGTAGATAAGTTTATGGATGAAAAGGGAATGGTTTAGGTTAGAGGGTCATTGCTTTTTGTTAATTGGTCGGCGCAACATCGAAGGCCAAAGGGCCTGTTCAGCGCTGTAATGTTCTATGTTCTATACCAGGCAACGTCCTGGTAAACCTCCTCTGCACCCTTTCCAGTGCTTCCACATCTTTCTTATAATGTGGTGACCAGAACTGTATGCAATATTCCAAGTGCGACCACACCAGAGTTTTGTACAGTTGCAACATGAGCTCACGGCTCCAAAATTCAAACCCTCTACCAGTAAAAGCTAACACACTGTACGCCTTCTTAACAACGTTATCAACCTGGGTGCCAACTTTCAGGGATCTATGCACAGGTACACCGAGATCTCTCTGCTTGTCGACACTACCAAGAGTCCTTCCGTTAGCCCTATCTTCCGAAATCCTGTTACTGTTTCCAAAGGGTTTCGAGGGTTTGAAGTTGGATAAGTCCCCTGGGCCGGACGGGATTTACCCTAGGATTCTCTGGGAGGCAAGAGAGGAGATTGCAGAGCCTCTGGCTCTGATCTTCAGGTCGTCGTTGGTTACGGGTGTGGTTCCGGAGGACTGGAGGATAGCGAATGTGGTCCCGTTGTTCAAGAAGGGGAAGAGAGACCTTCCAGGGAATTATAGGCCAGTGAGTCTTACTTCTGTTGTGGGCAAAGTATTGGAGAGAATAATTAGGGATCGGATTTATAGTTATTTGGAGAGAAATGAATTGATTGGGGATAGTCAGCATGGTTTTGTGAAGGGTAGGTCGTGCCTTACTAACCTCATTGAGTTTTTTGAAAAAGTGACTAAAGAGGTGGATGGGGGTAAGGCGGTTGATGTGGTATATATGGACTTTAGTAAGGCGTTTGATAAGGTGGCCCATGGAAGACTTCTGCAGAAAATGCAGATGTATGGGATAGAAGGTGATTTAGCTAATTGGGTTAGGAATTGGCTAGCAGATAGAAGACAGAGGGTGGTGGTTGATGGGAGATATTCATCGTGGAGTTCGGTGACAAGTGGTGTACCTCAGGGGTCTGTTTTGGGGCCCCTGCTGTTTGTAATTTTTATAAATGATCTGGATGAGGGTATTGAAGGATGGATTAGTAAATTTGCAGATGACACTAAAGTCGGTGGAGTGGTAGATAGTGAAGAGGGGTGTTATAGTTTGCAGAGGGACTTGGACAAGTTGCAGAGCTGGGCCGAGAGGTGGCAAATGGAGTTTAATGTGGAAAAGTGTGAGGTAATGCACTATGGCAGAAATAATAAATGTGTAGAGTATAGGGCTAATGGTAGGATTCTTAATAGTGTTGATGAACAGAGGGATCTTGGTGTATTTGTGCATAGATCCCTGAAAGTAGGCAGTCAAGTCGATAAGGTTGTTAAGAAGGCATATGGAGTCTTAGCTTTTATTGGTAGGGGGATTGAATTTCGGAGCCGCAACATCATGTTGCAACTGTACAAAACTCTAGTGCGGCCGCACTTGGAGTATTGTGTGCAGTTCTGGTCCCCACATTATAAGAAAGATGTGGAGGCATTGGAGAGGGTACAGAGGAGGTTTACCAGGATGTTGCCTGGTATGGAGGGCAGGTCTTATGAAGAGAGGCTGAGGGATTTGAGGTTGTTTTCGTTAGAAAGGAGGCGGCTAAGAGGGGACCTTATCGAAACATATAAGATGATTAGAGGTTTAGATAGGGTGGACAGTGATAGCCTTTTTCCTAGGATGGAGAAAGCTAGCACGAGGGGACACAGCTTTAAATTAAGGGGTGATAGTTATAGGACGGATATCAGAGGTAGGTTCTTTACCCAAAGGGTGGTTCGGGAGTGGAATGCCCTGCCTGCAGCAGTTGTAGATGCGCCAAGTTTGGTGGCGTCTAAGAGGTTAGTTGATAAGTATATGGAAGAGAAGGGAATGGTTTAGTTTGGAGGGGCATTGCTTTTTATATTGGTCGGCACAACATCGAAGGCCAAAGGGCCTGTTCTGTGCTGTAGTGTTCTATGTTCTATGTTCTATGTTCTAAAGTGAATCACCTCAACCTTTTCTGCATTAAACTCCATTTGCCACCTCTCAGCCCAGCTTTGCAGCTTCTCTATGTCCCTCTGCAAACTGTAACATTCATCCTCACTGTCTATAACTCTTCCGACTTTAGTGTCGTCCGCAAATTTACTAACCCATCCTTCTACACCCTCTACAGGTCATTTATAAAAGAACAGTGGCCCCAAAACAAATCCCTGAGGTACACCACTAGTAACTGAACTCCAAGTTGAATATCTCCCATCAACCATCACTCTCTGTCTTCTATCAGCTAGCTAATTCCTGATCCAAATTGCTAATTCACCCTCAATCCCAAGCATCTGCATTTTCTGCAGCGGCCTACACTAGAGAATCTTATCAAATGCTTTGCTAAAATCCATGTACACCACAAAGAACAACAGAGAACAAAACAGCATGGGAAACAGGCCCTTCGGCCAACGAGCCTGCACCGCCACCTCGATGTTCCTACTTCTACCCGTGATCCTTGTCTACGTTTATAGATCTATGGATTGAAACCAAAATTGAGACAATTTAGAACATCGAACATTACAGCGCAGAACAGGCCCTTCGGCCTTCAATATTGCGCTGACCAATTAAGAGAAAGCAATGAACCTCTAACCTAAACCATTCCCTTTTCGTCCATAAACTTATCTATTAACTTCTTAAATGCCACCAAACTTGGCGCATCTACAACTGCAGCAGGCAGGGCATTCCATACCCTTACCACCCTCTGGGTAAAGAACCTACCTCTGACATCCATCCTATAACTACCATCCCTTAATTTAAAGCTATGTCCCCTCGTGCTAGCTTTCTCCATCCTAGGAAAAAGGCTATCACTGTCCACCCTATCTAAACCTCTAATCATCTTAATTTAGGGAGAGTTTATTCTGCCAATTAGCCTAAGAACACATCTTTGGGATGTGGGAGGAAACCCACGCAAGCCACGTCAACTGCCTTATCCTTACCCACCTCTTTGGTCACCTTTTCAAAAAACGCAATAAGGTTTGTGAGACATGACCTACCCTTCACAAAACCGGGTTGACTATCCCTAATCAATTTATTTCTTTCTAAATGATTATAAATCCTATCCCTTATAATTCTTTTCAAAACTTTGCCCACAACAGAAGTAAGGCTCACCGGTCTATAATTCCCAGCATGGTCTCTACTCCTTTTCTTGAACAAGGGGACAACATTTGCTATCTTCCAGTCTTCCTGCATTATACCTGTAGCCAATGACGACATAAAGATCAAAGCCAAAGACTCCTCAATCTCCTTCCTCGCCTCCCAGTGAATTCTAGGGTAAATCCCATCCCTGCCCAGGGGACTTATTTTCATACTCTCAGGAATTGCTAACACCTCTCCTTATGTTCCTCAATGCCACCTAGTCTAAAATCCTGTATCTCAGTATTCTCCTCGACTACACTGACCATTTCCTGCATGAATACTGACGAAAAATATTCATTCAGTCCCTCTCCTACCTCTTCAGCCTCCACACACAAATTCCCCCTGCTGTCTCTGACTGGTTCTAATCTTGCACTAATCAATCTTTTATTCTTGACATACCTATAGAAAGCTTTAGGGTTTTCCTTGATCTTACCTGTCAAAGTCTTCTCATGTCCTCTTCTAGCTCTTCTTAACTCTCTCTTTAGCTTCTTCCTGGCTAATTTGTAGCTCTCCAGTGCTCTAACTGAGCCTTCACCTCTCATCTTTACATAAGCCTCCTTCTTCCTCTTCACCAGAGATTCAAATTCCTTAGTACACCACGGTTCCCTCGCTCAACCACTTCCTCCCTGCCTGACAGGTACATATTTATCAAGTAGCTGTTTCTTGAACAAGCTCCACATTTCAGTTGATCCCAGCGCCTGGAGTTTCCTACTCCAACCTATGTATCCTAAATCTCGCCGAATCGCCTCGTAATTGCCTTTCCCCCAGCTATAAATTCTAGCCTTTGGTATATATTTCTTTCCATCATTAAGGTAAAAGTAACTGAATTGTGGTCATTATCACCAAAGTGCTCACCTACCTCCCAGTCTAACACCTGGGTCTAGTTCATTATCCAGTACCAAATCCAATGTTGCCTCACCTCTCGTTGGCCTATCGACATACTGTGTCAGGAAACCTTCCTGCACATATAACAAAAACTGATCCCTCTAATGTGCTTGAACTACAGCTTTTCCAATCGGTTCAAGAGAACCATGGTGAACAAAGGTTGTGATGAACTTAGTTAAGAAGAAAAGAAAGTTGTACAAAAGGTTCAGGGAGCTAGAGGATGTTAAGGATCTAGAGGCGTATAAGACTTGTAGAAGGGAGCTTAGAAAGAAAATTAGAAGAGCCAGAAGGGGTCACGAGAAGGCTTTGGCAGGTAGGATTAAGGAGAATCCCAAGGCATTCTACAAATATGTGAAGAGTAAAAGGATGAGAAGAGAAGGGATAGGATCTGTAAAAGGTGAAGGGGGAAAAGTCTGTGTGGAACCAGAAGAAATGGCAGAGGTGCTTAACGAGTTCTTTGCCTCAGTATTCACAGTGGAGAGTGATCTGGGAGGTTGTACTACAGGAATGCGGCAAACTGAAAAGATTGAGTATTTGGACATTAAGAAAGAGGAGGTGTTGGAACTGTTAAATTCCATCAAGGTAGATAAGTCACCGGGTCCAGATGGGATGTACCCCAGGTTACTGTGGGAGGGGAGAGAAGTGATTGCAGAGCCCCTGGCGATGATCTTTGCGTCATCAATGGAGACGGGAGTGGTTCCGGAAGATTGGAGGATTGCGGATGTGGTGCCTATTTTCAAGAAGGGGAATAGGGATAGCCCAGGCAAATACCGACCAGTGAGTCTGGCCTCAGTGGTCGGTAAGTTGATGAAGAGGATGCTGAGAGATAGGATTTATGAGCATTTAGAGAAATTCAATATGATCAGGAATAGTCAACACGGCTTTGTTAAGGGCAGATCGTGCCTTACGAGACTAGTTGAATTCTTCGAAAATGTGACTGAACACATTGATGAAGGAAGAGCCGTGGACGTGGTTTACATGGATTTCAGCAAGGTGTTTGATAAGGTCCCACATGCAAAACTTCTTGAGAAGGTGAGAGGGCATGGGATCCAACGGGCTTTGGCCTTGTGGTTCCAGAACTGGCTTGCCTGCAGAAGGCAGAGAGTAGTTGTGGATGGGTCTTCTTCTGCATTGAAGTCAGCCAGCAGTGGGGTGCCCCAGGTATCTGTTCTAGGACCCTTGCTGTTTGTCATTTTCATAAATGACCTGCATGAGAAAGTGCAGGGATGGGTTAGTAAGTTCGCCGAAGATATGAAGGTTGGTGGTGTTGTGGATAGTCTGGAGGGATGTCTGAAGTTGCAGCGAGATGTAGATAGAACATAGAACATTACAGCACAGAACAGGCCCTTCGGCCTTCGATGTTGTGCCGACCAAAATAAAAAGCAATGCCCCTCCAAACTAAACCATTCCCTTCTCTTCCATATACTTATCAATTAACCTCTTAAACGCCACCAAACTTGGCGCATCTACAACAGCTGCAGGCAGGGCATTCCACTCCCTAATCACTCTTTGAGTAAAGAACCTACCTCTGATATCCGTCCTATAACTCATACCCCTTAATTTAAAGCTGTGTCCCCTCGTGCTAGCTTTCTCCATCCTAGGAAAAAGGCTATCACTGTCCACCCTATCTAAACCTCTAATCATCTTATATGCTTCAATAAGATCCCCTCTTAGCCGCCTCCTTTCTAACGAAAACAACCTCAAATCCTTCAACCTCTCTTCATAAGACCTGCCCTCCATACCAGGCAACATCCTGGTAAACCTCCTCTGTACCCTCTCCAATGCCTCCACATCTTTCTTATAATGTGGGGACCAGAACTGCACACAATACTCCAAGTGCGGCCGCACTAGAGTTTTGTACAGTTGCAACATGATGCTGCGGCTCCTAAATTCAATCCCCCTACCAATAAAAGCTAAGACTCCATATGCCTTCTTAACAACTTTATCCACTTGACTGCCTACTTTCAGGGATCTATTGACACATACACCAAGATCCTTCTGTTCCTCAACACTATTAAGAGCCCTACCATTAGCTCTATACTCTACACATTTATTGTTCCTGCCAAAGTGCATTACCTCACACTTTTCCACATTAAACTCCATTTGCCACCTCTCGGCCCAGCTCTGCAACTTGTCCAAGTCACTCTGTAAACTATAACACCCCTCTTCACTATCTACCACTCCACCGACTTTAGTGTCATCTGCAAATTTACTGATCCATCCCTCAATACCCTCATCCAGATCATTTATAAAAATTACAAACAGCAGGGGCCCCAAAACAGACCCCTGAGGCACACCACTCGTCACCGAACTCCACGATGAATATCTCCCATCAACCACCACCCTCTGTCTTCTATCTGCCAGCCAATTCCTAATCCAATTAGCTAAATCACCCTCTATTCCACACATCTGCATTTTCTGTAGAAGTCTTCCATGGGCCACCTTATCAAACGCCTTACTAAAGTCCATATATACTACATCAACCGCCTTACCCCCATCCACCTCTCTGGTCACTTTCTCAAAAAACTCAATGAGGTTAGTAAGGCATGACCTACCCTTCACGAAACCATGCTGACTATCCCCAATCAATTCATTTCTCTCTAAATAACTATAAATCCTATCCCTAATAATTCTCTCCAATACCTTGCCCACAACAGAAGTAAGACTCACTGGCCTATAATTCCCTGGAAGGTCTCTCTTCCCCTTCTTAAACAATGGGACCACATTCGCTATCCTCCAGTCCTCCGGAACCACACCCGTAACCAACGAGGACCTGAAGATCAGAGCCAGAGGCTCTGCAATCTCCTCTCTTGCCTCCCAGAGAATCCTAGGGTAAATCCCGTCCGGCCCAGGGGACTTATCCAACTTCAAACCCTCGAGAATTTCTAGCACATCCTCCCTATCTACTACAATACTTCCCAATTTGCAACCCTGTACCTCAGTGTTCTCCATAGCTACATTTCCAGCACTCTGCGTGAATACCGAAGAGAAATATTTATTCAGTGCCTCACCAATCTCTTCAGGCTCCACGCACAACTTCCCACTGCTGTCTATGACTGGCCCTAATCTTGCCCTAACCAATCTTCTATTCTTAACATATCGAAAGAAAGCTTTAGGATTCTCCTTAATCCTATCAGCCAACATCTTCTCGTGTCCCCTCTTAGCTCTCCTCAATTCACTTTTTACCTCCTTCCTGGCTAATCTATAGCTATCCATTGCACTAACTGAGCCTTCAAGCCTCATCCTGACATAAGCCTCCTTTTTCTTCTTAACCAGCAAATCAACTTTTTTCGTACACCAAGGCTCTCTTACTCGACCATTTCCTCCCTGCCTGACAGGGACATACTTATCAAGGACTCGCAGCAGCTGCTCCTTGAATAAGCACCACATTCCAGATGTTCCCAGTCCCTGTAGTTTCCTAGTCCAATCTATGCACCCTAATTCTCTCCTGATGGCCTCATAATTACCCTTCCCCCAGCTATAACTACTGCCCCCAGCTTCATGCCTATCCCTGTCCATCACTAAGGTGAACGTAACCGAATTGTGGTCACTATCACCAAAATGTTCACTAACTTCCAAGCCTAACACCTGGTCTGGCTCATTGCCCAGCACCAAATCCAATGTAGCCTCACCTCTAGTTGGCCTATCTACATACTGAGTCAAAAAACCTTCCTGCACACTCTGTACGAAAACTGACCCCTCTAACGAGCTAGAGCTATAGCTATTCCAATCAATATTAGCAAAGTTAAAGTCCCCCATCACAATTACCCTACTACTTTCACTCCTAATCAGAATTGACTTTGCAATCCTTTCCTCAACCTCTCTAGAACTATTAGGAGGTCTGTAAAAGACTCCCAACAGGGTGACCTCTCCTCTCCTGTTTCTAATCTCAGCCCATACTACCTCAACAGACAAGTCCTCATCAAACTTCTTTTCTATCACCGTGATACAGTCTTTGACCAATAATGCCACTCCTCCCCCCCTTCTACCTCCTTCTCTACTCCGACTAAAGCATTTGTACCCCGGAACCTGCAACATCCATTCCTGTCCCTGCTCTACCCAAGTCTCTGAAATGGCCACAACATCGAAGTTCCAGGTACTGGTCCAAGCTGCAAGTTCCTCCCCCTCATTGCGAATACTCCTTGCATTAAAGTATACACATTTCAAACCATGCCCCACCCCACCCGTACGCCGCTGTGTTTTACAACTCTCTTCTATAACCCCCTTACTCTCATCCCTCTCAGCACCCCAACTACTTAGGATCCCACCCCCCCCGAATCAGTTTAAAGCCCCCATCATAGCCTTAGCAAATTTTCCCCCCAAGATATTAGTCCCCCTCTGGTTCAGGTGTAGACCATCTCTCTTGAAGAGGTCCCACCTATCCCAGAATGAGTCCCAATTGTTAAGGAACCTGAACCCCTCCCTCCTGCACCATCCACGCAGCCATGAGTTCAAACTTTCCCTTTCTCTGTTCTTCTCTAAACTATCCCTTGGCACAGGCAAGAGTCCAGAGATAACCACTCTGCCTGTTATGGACCTAAGCTTCCACCCTAACTCCATAAATTTCTGTTTAATATCCCCTTCCCTTGTCCTACCTACATCATGTGTCCCCACATGAACTATGACTTGGGGCTGACTCCCCTCACCCTTAAGAATCTTAAAAACCCGATCTGCGACATCCTGGACCCCAGCCCCTGGGAGGCAACACACCAGCCCTGAGTCCTGTTTATTACTATTTACCCTCCTATCTGTCCCTCTAACTATGGAGTCTCCTATAACTAGGCCTAATCTCTTATTCCCCCCACCCACCTGAGCATTCTCAGCAGGCTCACCCCCAGAGACCTGCTCCCTTTGGTCAGCTCCAGTTGATTCTTCCTCAACTGTAGCCTCCAAGACAGAAAATTTATTTTGGAGGGGAACAGCCCCAGGGGATTGTCTCCCCGATTGCTTCTTACCCCTCCTCCTAATAGTTACCCAATTATCACTTTTAGGAGTTACAATCTCTTTGTTACTCCTGCCTATATCCTCCTCAACCTCTCGAATTACCCTGAGTTCCTCTAATTCCAGCTCCAGCTCCTTAACACGATCTTCAAGGAGCTGCAAATGTGCACACTTCCTGCAGGTGTAATCAGCAGGAACATTACTGGTGTCCCTCACCTCATACATAGGATGCAAGACTGGGCAGAGAAGTGGCAGATGGACTTCAACGTGGATAAATGTGTGGTGGTCCATTTTGGCAGGACCAATGGGATGAAGCAGTATAATATTAAGGGTAGGAGTCTTGACAGTGTTGAGGATCTTGGGGTCCGGGTCCATAGGACTCTTAAATCTGCCCCACAAGTGGAGGATGCGGTCAAGAAGGCATATGGTGTACTGGCCTTCATTAATATAGGAATTGAGTTTAGGAGTCGGGAGGTAATGCTGCAACTTTATAAGACCCTTGTCAGACCCCACTTGGAGTATTGTGTGCAGTTCTGGTCACCTCACTATAGGAAGGATGTGGAAGCTATTGAGAGGGTGCAGAGGAGATTTACAAGGATGTTGCCTGGATTGGGGGGCATGCCTTATGAAGATAGGTTGAGAGAGCTAGGTCTCTTCTCCCTGGAGAGACGAAGGTTGGGAGGCGACCTGATAGAGGTTTATAAGATGTTGAGAGGAATAGATAGGGTGGATTCTCAGAGGCTATTTCCCAGGGCTGAAATGGTCGCTACGAGAGGACACAGGTTTAAGGTGCTGGGGGGGGCAAGTACAGAGGAGATGTTAGAGTTAAGTTTTTCACTCAGAGGGTGGTGAGTGAATGGAATCGGTTGCCATCAGTGGTGGTAGAGGCAAACTCGCTGGGGTCTTTTAAGAGACTTCTGGATGGGTAGATGGGATTTAATGGGATTGGGAGTTACAGATAATTCTATGGCCTGGTAGGTATAGATATGATTGGCACAACTTGTGGGCCGAAGGGCCTATAGTGTTCTATGTTCTATGATGTTTATAAAGTTAAAATCCCCCATAACAAATACCCTGTTACTTTTGCTCCTATCTAGGATCATCTTTACAGTCCTTTCCTCTACATCTCTGGAATTTTTTGGAGGCCTATAAAAAACTCCCAACAGGGTGACCTCTCCTTTCCTGTTTCTAATCTCAGCCCATATTACCTCAATAGACAAGTCCACATCAAACGTTCTTTCTGTCACCGTAATACTGTCCTTGACTAACAATGCCACGCCTTCCCCTCTTCTATCACCTTCTCTGTTCTGACTGAAACATCTAAACTCTGGAACCTGCAACAACTGGATGGGATGTACCCCAGGTTATTGTGAGAGGTGAGGGAAGTGGTTGCAGAGCCCCTGGCGATGATATTTGCGTCGTCCATGGAAACGGGAGAGGTTCCGGAGGATTGGAAGATTGCGGATGTGGTTCCTATCTTTAAGAAAGGGAACAGGGATAGTCCAGGAAATTACTGACCGGTGAGTCTGACTTCAGTGGTTGGTAAGCTGATGGAGAGGCTTCTGAGGGTAAGATTTATGAACATTTGGAGAAGTTTGGACTGATTAGAAATAGTCAGCATGGTGTTGTCAAGGGCAGGTCATGCCTTACGAGCCTCGTTGAGTTCTTCGAAAATGTGACTGAATACATTGACGAAGGAAGAGCAGTGGACGTAGTGTACATGGACTTTAGCAAGGCGTTTGATAAGGTCCCCCACCTTCTTTGTAAGGTGAGAGGGCATGGGATCCAAGGGGCTTTGGCCTTGTGGATCCAGAACTGGCTTGCCGGCAGAAGGCAGAGAGTGGTTGTGGATGGGTCTTTTTCAGCATGGAGGTCGGTAGCCAGTGGAGTGCCCCAGGGATCTGTTCTGGGACCCCTGCTGTTTGTCTTTTTCATAAATGACCTGGATGAGGAAGTGGAGGGATGTGTTAGTAAGTTCACCGAGGATACAAAGATCGGTGGTGTTGTGAACGGTCTGGAGGGATGCCAAAAGTTGCAGCGGGACATAGACAAGATGCAAGACTGGGCGGAGAAGTGGCAGATGGACTTCAACGTGGATAAGTGTGTAGTGGTCCATTTTGGCAGGAATAATGGGATGAAGGAGTACAATATAAGGGTAGGAGTCTTAGCTGTGTTGTAGAGCAGAAGGATCACGGGGTCCGGGTCCATAGGACTCTTAAGTCGGCCTCGCAGGTGGAGGAAGTGGTCAAGAAGGCGTACGGTGTACTGGCCTTCATTAATCGAGGAATAGAGTTTAGGAGTCAGGAGGTAATGATGCAGCTCTATAAGACTCTTGTCAGACCCCACTTGGAGTATTGTGCGCAGTTCTGGTCGCCTCATTATAGGAAGGATGTAGAGGCTATTGAAAGAGTGCAGAGGAGATTTACAAGGATGCTGCCTGGATTGGGAGGCAGGCCTTATGAAGATAGGTTGAGGGAGCTGGGACTCTTCTCACTGGAGAGACGTAGGTTGAGAGGCGACCTGATAGAGGTTTATAAAATGTTGAGAGGAATAGATAGGGTGGACTCTCAGAGACTATTTCCCCAAGCTGAAATGGTCACTACGAGAGGACACAGATTTAAGGTGCAGGGAAGCAAATACAGTGGGGATGTTAGGGGTAAGTTTTTCACTCAGAGGGTGGTGAGTGAATGGAATCGGCTGCCATCGGAGGTTGTTGAGGCAAACTCACTGGTTGTTGAGGCAAATTCACAAGTCTTTTAAAAGACTTCTGGATGAGTATATGAGAACGAATAGGATAGGGGGTTATCGATAAGTCTGTGGATTGGTAGATGTGATCGGTGCAACTCGTGGGCCGAAGGACCTGTTTGTGCTGTATTGTTCCATGTTCTATGTTCTAACCATTCCTGTCCCTCATAGGGAATGCCCTCCATACCAGGCAACATTTTGGTAAATCTTTTCTATACCCTCTCCAAAGCCTCCATATCCTTCTGATAGTGTGGCGACCAGAATTGAACACTATATTCCAAGTGTGGCCTCACTAACATTCTATAAAGCGTCAATATGACTTGCTAGTTTTTAAGCTCAATACTCCAGCTGATGAAGGCAAGCGTGCCGTATGCCTTCTTGATTATCTTCTCCACCTGCATTGCCACTTGCGGTGACCTGTGTACTCGTGCACCCAGATCCCTTTGTTTATCCATACTCCTAAGGATTCTGTCATTTACTATATATTTCCTATCTGTGATTTCCTACTGTATATTTCCTATCTGCTGTATCCTCTGATGGCCCTCATCACTATCCACAAATACACCAACCTTTGTGTCGTCCACAAATTCACTAATCAATCCAGTTACATTTTCCTCAAATCATTTATATATATTACAAATAACAAAGGTCCCAGCACTGATCCCTGAGGAACACGACTTGTCACAGTCCTCCATTCAGAAACACATCCTTCCACTGCTACCCTCTGCCTTCTTTGACCAAGCCAGTTTTGTATCCCCCTTGCCACCTCACCTCTAATCCCATGCGACTTCACCTTCTGCACTAGTCTGCCATGAGGGAGCTTGTCAAAGGCCTTACTGAAGTCCATGTAGACAACATCCACTGCCCTACGCTTATCAATCACCTTCATCACTTCCTCGAAAAACCCAATCAAGCAAGTGAGACATGATCTGCCCTTTAGAAAACCATGTTGCCACTCACTAATACATCCACTTACTTCCAAGTGGGAATAAATCCTGTCTCGAAGAATCCTTTTGAAGAATTTCCCTACCACTGATGTAAGGTTCACCGGCCTGTAATTACCTGGATTATTCTTGCGACCCTTCTTAAACAAAGAAACAACATTGGCTATTCTCCAATCCTCTGGGATCTTCCCTGTAGCCAGTAAGTATACAAAGATTTCTCTCAAGGACCCAGCAATTTCCTCTCTCGTCTCTCTCAGTATTCTGGGATATATTCGGCACAACTTGTGGGCCGAAGGGCCTGTTTGTGCTGTAGTGTTCTATGTTCTATGATCTATGTTCTATATCCCATCAGGCCCTGGAGACTTGTTTACCTTGATGTTTCTCAAGAACCCCAATACCTCCTCCTTTTTGATCTCAACATTACTTAAATTATCTACGCGTCCTTTCCCAGACTCATTATTCACCAAGTCCTTCTCTTTGGTAAATACTGAAGCAAGATACTCATTTAATATCTCGCCCATTTCCTCTGACTCCACGCATAGATTCCGCCCCTTGTTCTGAGTGGGCCAACTCTTTCCCTGGCTATCATCTTGCTGTTTATATGTGTTTAAAAAAGCCTTGGGATTTTCCTTTATCCTGCTGGCCAATGCTTTTTCATGACCCTTTTAGGTCTTCTTAGTTCTTGCTTAAGTTTCTTTACACTTTCCTTATATTCTTTACTTACAGAGACATGGGTAGAGCAGGGACAGGAATGGTTGTTGCAGGTTCTGGGGTTTAAATGCTTCAGTCAGAGTAGAGAAAGAGGTAGAAGGGGGGGAGGAATGGCACTATTAGTCAAAGACTATATGACAGTGACAGAAAGGAAGTTTGATGAGGACTTGTCTGTTGAGGTAGTATGGGCTGAGATTAGAAACAGGAGAGGAGAGGTCACCCTGTTGGGAGTCTTTTATAGACCTCCTAAAAGTTTTAGAGACGTAGAGCAAGGAATTGCAAAGACGATACTGGACAGGAGTGAAAGTAATAGGGTAATTGTTATGGGGGACTTTAACTTTACTAATATTGATTGGAATAGCTATAGCTCTAGCTCATTAGAGGGGTCAGTTTTTATACAAAGTGTGCAGGAAGGTTTTTTGACTCAGTATGTAGATAGGCCAACTAGAGGTGAGGCTACATTGGATTTGGTGCTGGGCAATGAGCCAGACCAGGTGTTAGACTTGGAAGTAGGTGAGCATTTTGGTGATAGTGACCGCAAATCGGTTACGTTCACCTTAGTGATGGAAAGGGATTGGCATGAACCTGGGGGCAGTAGTTATAGCTGGGGGAATGGTAATTATGAGGCTATTAGAACATAGAACATTACAGCACAGAACAGGCCCTTCGATGTTGCGCCGACCAATATAAAAGGCAATGCCCCTCCAAACTAAACCATTCCCTTCTCTTCCATATACTTATCAACTAACCTCTTAAACGCCACCAAACTTGGCGCATCTACAACTGCTGCAGGCAGGGCATTCCACTCCCGAACCACCCTTTGGGTAAAGAACCTACCTCTGATATCCGTCCTATAACTATCACCCCTTAATTTAAAGCTGTGTCCCCTCGTGCTAGCTTTCTCCATCCTAGGAAAAAGGCTATCACTGTCCACCCTATCTAAACCTCTAATCATCTTATATGTTTCGATTAGGTCCCCTCTTAGCCGCCTCCTTTCTAACGAAAACAACCTCAAATCCCTCAGCCTCTCTTCATAAGACCTGCCCTCCATACCAGGCAACATCCTGGTAAACCTCCTCTGTACCCTCTCCAATGCCTCCACATCTTTCTTATAATGTGGGGACCAGAACTGCACACAATACTCCAAGTGCGGCCGCACTAGAGTTTTGTACAGTTGCAACATGACGTTGCGGCTCCGAAATTCAATCCCCCTACCAATAAAAGCTAAGACTCCATATGCCTTCTTAACAACCTTCTCGACTTGACTGCCTACTTTCAGGGATCTATGCACATACACACCAAGATCCCTCTGTTCATCAAGACTACTAAGAATCCTACCATTAGCCCTATACCCTACACATTTATTATTTCTGCCATAGTGCATTACCTCACACTTTTCCACATTAAACTCCATTTGCCACCTCTCGGCCCAGCTCTGCAACTTGTCCAAGTCCCTCTGCAAACTATAACACCCCTCTTCACTATCTACCACTCCACCGACTTTAGTGTCATCTGCAAATTTACTAATCCATCCTTCAATACCCTCATCCAGATCATTTATAAAAATTACAAACAGCAGGGGCCCCAAAACAGACCCCTGAGGTACACCACTTGTCACCGAACTCCACGATGAATATCTCCCATCAACCACCACCCTCTGTCTTCTATCTGCTAGCCAATTCCTAACCCAATTAGCTAAATCACCCTCTATCCCATACATCTGCATTTTCTGCAGAAGTCTTCCATGGGCCACCTTATCAAACGCCTTACTAAAGTCCATATATACCACATCAACCGCCTTACCCCCATCCACCTCTTTAGTCACTTTTTCAAAAAACTCAATGAGGTTAGTAAGGCACGACCTACCCTTCACAAAACCATGCTGACTATCCCCAATCAATTCATTTCTCTCTAAATAACTATAAATCCTATCCCTAATAATTCTCTCCAATACTTTGCCCACAACAGAAGTAAGACTCACTGGCCTATAATTCCCTGGAAGGTCTCTCTTCCCCTTCTTGAACAACGGGACCACATTCGCTATCCTCCAGTCCTCCGGAACCACACCCGTAACCAACGACGACCTGAAGATCAGAGCCAGAGGCTCTGCAATCTCCTCTCTTGCCTCCCAGAGAATCCTAGGGTAAATCCCGTCCGGCCCAGGGGACTTATCCAACTTCAAACCCTCGAGAATATCTAGCACATCCTCCCTATCTACTTCGATACTTTCCAGTTTGCTACCCTGTACCTCAGTGTTCTCCATAACTACATTTACATCACCCTGCGTGAATACCGAAGAGAAATATTTATTCAGTGCCTCTCCAATCTCTTCAGGCTCCACGCACAACTTCCCACTGCTGTCTATGACTGGCCCTAATCTTGTCCTAACCAATCTTCTATTCTTAACATATCTAAAGAAAGCTTTAGGATTCTCCTTAATCCTATCAGCCAAAGTCTTCTCGTGTCCTCTCTTAGCTCTCCTCAATTCACTCTTTAGCTCCCTCCTGGCTAATCTATAGCTATCCATTGCACTAACCGAGCCTTCAAGCCTCATCCTGACATGAGCCTCCTTTTTCCTTTTAACCAGCAAATCAACTTTTTTCGTACACCAAGGTTCTGTTACTCGACCATTTCCTCCTTGGAGAGAATTAGGGTGCATAGGTTGGACTAGGAAACTACGGGGGCTGGGAACATCTGAAATGTGGAGCTTATTCAAGGAGCAGCTACTGTGAGTCCTTGATAAGTATGTCCCTGTCAGGCAAGGAGGAAATGGTCGAGTAAGGGAACCGTGGTGTACTAAAAAAGTTAATTCGCTGGTTAAAAGGAAAAAGGAGGCTTATGTCAGGATGAGGCTTGAAGGCTCAGTTAGTGCACTGGAAAGCTATAGATTAGCCAGGAGGGAGCTAAAGAGTGAGTTAAGAAGAGCTAAAAGAGGACACGAGAAGACTTTGGCTGATAGGATTAAGGAGAATCCTAAAGCTTTCTTTAGATATGTTAAGAATAGAAGATTGGTTAGGGCAAGATTAGGGCCAGTCAGGGACAGCAGTGGGAAGTTATGCGTGGAGCTTGAAGAGATTGGAGAGACACTGAACAAATATTTCTCTTCGGTATTCACGCAGGGAGATGTAAATGTAGTTGTGGAGAACACTGGGATACAGGATTGTAAACTGGAAAGTATTGAAGTAGATAAGGAGGAGGTGCTAGATATTCTTGAGGGTTTGAAAATAGATAAGTCCCCTGGGCCGGACGGGATTTACCCTAGGATTCTCTGGGAGGCGAGAGAGGCGATTGCAGAGCCTCTGGCTCTGATCTTCAGGTCGTCGTTGGTTACAGGTATAGTGCCGGAAGACTGGAGGATAGCGAATGTGGTCCCATTGTTCAAGAGGGGAATAGAGACTTTCCTGGGAATTATAGACCGGTGAGTCTTACTTCTGTTGTGGGCAAAGTATTGGAAAGAATTATTAGGGATAGGATTTATAGTTATTTAGAGAGAAATGAATTGATTGGGGATAGTCAGCATGGTTTTGTGAAGGGTAGGTCGTGCCTTACTAACCTCATTGAGTTTTTTGAAAAAGTGACCAAAGAGGTGGATGGGGGTAAGGCAGTTGATGTGGTATATATGGACTTTAGTAAGGCGTTTGATAAGGTGGCCCATGGAAGACTTCTGCAGAAAATGCAGATGTATGGGATTGAGGGTGATTTAGCTAATTGGATTAGGAATTGGCTAGCAGATAGAAGACAGAGGGTGGTGGTTGATGGGAAATATTCATCATGGAGTTCGGTTACAAGTGGTGTACCTCAGGGATCTGTTTTGGGGCCCCTGCTGTTTGTAATTTTTATAAATGATCTGGATGAGGGTATTGAAGGATGGATTAGTAAATTTGCAGATGACACTAAAGTCGGCGGAGTGGTAGATAGTGAAGAGGGGTGTTATAGTTTGCAGAGGGACTTGGACAAGTTGCAGAGCTGGGCCGAGAGGTGGCAAATGGAGTTTAATGTGGAAAAGTGTGAGGTAATGCACTATGGCAGGAATAATAAATGTGTAGAGTATAGGCTAATGGTAGGATTCTTAGTAGTCTTGATGAACAGAGGGATCTTGGTGTGTATGTGCATAGATCCCTGAAAGTAGGCAGTCAAGTCGAGAAGGTTGTTAAGAAGGCATATGGAGTCTTGGCTTTTATTGGTAGAGGGATTGAAATTCGGAGCCGCAACGTCATGTTGCAACTGTACAAAACTCTAGTGCGGCCGCACTTGGAGTATTGTGGGCAGTTCTGGTCCCCGCATTATAAGAAAGATGTGGAGGCATTGGAGAGGGTACAGAGGAGGTTACCAGGATGTTGCCTGGTATGGAGGGCAGGTCTTATGAAGAGAGGCTGAGGGATTTGAGGTTGTTTTCGTTAGAAAGGAGGCGGCTAAGAGGGGACCTAATCGAAACAAATAAGATGATTAGAGGTTTAGATAGGGTGGACAGTGATAGCCTTTTTCCTAGGATGGAGAAAGCTAGCACGAGGGGACACAGCTTTAAATTAAGGGGTGATAGTTATAGGACGGATATCAGAGGTAGGTTCTTTACCCAAAAGGGTGGTTCGGGAGTGGAATGCCCTGCCTGCAGCAGTTGTAGATGCGCCAAGTTTGGTGGCGTTTAAGAGGTTAGTTGATAAGTATATGGAAGAGAAGGAAATGGTTTAGTTTGGAGGGGCATTGCTTTTTATATTGGTCGGCGCAACATCGAGGGCCGAAGGGCCTGTTCTGTGCTGTAATGTTCTATGTTCTATCAGAGGTTCAGTTCTATTCCATTGCCCTGTTTGATATTTCTGCTGAGGTCGAATATCCGTTGAAGTTTTGTCTCATTTTACCAGTTGAACGTAGAACAATACAGCACAAACAGGCCCTTTGGCCCACCAGTTGCGCCGATCACATCTACAAATCCACAGACCTATCTATAACCCCCTATCCTATTCTTTTCCATATACTCATCCAGAAGTCTTTTAAAAGACAAAAAGTGAGTTTGCCTCAACAACCTCCAACAGCAGACGGTTCCATTCACTCACCACCCTCTGAATGAAAAACTTACCCCTGACATCTCCTTTGTATTTGCTTCCCTGCACCTTAAATCTGTGTCCTCTCGTAGTGGCCATTTCAGCTCGGGGAAATAGTCTCCGAGAGCCCACTGTATCTATTCCTCTCAACATTTTATAAGCCTTTATAAGGTGCTTCTTCAAATTCTCCCCATTTTGAATCAAAAGCTGTAAGGCAAATTTTGTCTCACTTATGTGGGCATTCAATGTAGAGTAAGAATGTAACATCAGTTAGTTCAGAACATCACCAACACTCCATGTGTCAACTGAGCCATGATGCAGCAGTTACTGGTAGAAGATGTTTTTCATTATTTTGGTTCTTGTCAAATTAATTCTGATGGTTTATACTTAAAACAGGGTACCACAGTCATCTCATCCCTCACTGGAGTGCTGTTTGATGGGAAATGGTGGGAATCACCCAATGTATTTAACCCTAACCGATACTTGGATGAAAATGGATGGTTCTGTCCAGTGGATGCACATCTCCCATTTTCTACAGGTATGAGAATTATTGTGGAGAATAAACGAGACAAAAAAAAGTAGAATATGAGCAGGAAGAGAGAAAGGAGAGGAGCAGAGAAAAATACAGAATCCAGGGCTGTCTTTAGGGGAAAGTGAGGTAAAAAGACATAGGAGCTGGGAAACACAGGGAAAAAGAGATGGAAAAATGTAGCAGTAAGAAAAGAGAAAAAGAATAGCAATAACATTAGGTGAATGTACAGATACATCTGGAACAGGACAGGTTCCAAAGGTTTAGGAGCCGTGAGGTTATGTTACAACTGTACAAAACTCTGGTGCGGCCGCACTTGGAGTATTGCGTACAGTCCTGGTCGCCGCATTATAAGAAAGATAGAACATAGAATGTGGAAGCATTGGAAAGGGTGCAGAGGAGGTTTACCAGGATGTTGCCTGGTATGGTGGGAAGGCCTTATGAGGAAAGGCTGAGGGACCTGAGGTTATTTTCATTAGAGAGAAGAAGGTTACGCGGTGACCTAATTGAGGCGTATAAGATGATCAAGGATTGGATAGGGTGGATAGTGAGAGCCTTTTTCCTCGGATGGTGATGACCAACACGAGGGGACATAACTTTAAATTAAGAGGTGGTAGTTATAGGACGGATGTCAGAGGCAGGTTCTTTACACAGAGGGTGGTGAGGGCATGGAATGCCCTGCCTGCAGCAGTTGTGGACTCGCCTACTTTGGGGGCATTCAAATGGTTGGTGGATAGGCATATGGATGATATTGGAATAGTTTAGGTTAGAGGGTCCGCTTGCTGGCGCAACATCGAGGGCCGAAGGGCCTGTACTGCGCTGTAATGTTCTATGTTCTATGTTCTAGGTGGTGGCTACGGACGGGGAAGGAAAAAATAAAGAAATAATAAGTGTAAGGAAATAGGCAGAGACTAAGAATGAAATAGAGAGAAACAAGTGAGTTCAGAAAGTAAAATGTATAGAATCATAGAATCCTACAGTGCAGAAAGAGACCATTCAGCCCATTGAATCTATACCGAACATAATCTCACCCATGCCCTATCCCCATATCATACCCACTAATCCCTCTAACCTATGCATCTCTGGACACTAAGGGGCAATTTCTTAGCATGGCATAGCATCAACCTAACACGCGCACCTTTGGACTGTGGGAGCAAACCGGAGTACCCAGAGGAAACCCATGCAGACACAAGGAGAATGTACAACTCCACAGAGACATAAACCCAAGTTGGCAGTCGAACCCAAGACCCTGGAGCTGTGAAACAGCAGTGGTAACCACTGTGCTACTGTGCCGTCCATATCTGTGGATTACCTGAATTTATTGGAGAGCGAGAACAACAGGAAACTAGACGTTAACTATCAGGAAATCACATCTATTCTCTCCTTAAATTCTGAAGAAATCATATTTGACTCAAGGTATAAACTCTTTTTAATCTCCATAGGTGCTGCCCAAACTGCTGAATATTTTCAACACTTTCTATCTTTATTTCAGATTTCCAGCATCCACAGTATTTTACTGTTATGTTAGCTATCAGGTTCCTTCATAATGGGATAAATCTGAAAAACAAATGGATTCTCATCAGATAGTTGACAAAAGTGACACTGCTTTTCAAGGAAGGAGGGAAAGGGAAAACTGAAGTACAAACCAGTTAGCCTAATATCAACCATTGGAAAAATGCTGGAATCAATTATAAGTATTAGTAACGTGCTAAGTAAAATATTAGAATTATGATTAGAGCAATATATGGTTTTTAGAAAGAAAAATCCTTTTTAAAAAATTCTTAAGATATATGCTGTTTCAAGATTATTTAAATGTTCTTGTTCATTAGAGCCCCTAACTAAGATGTCGACAAGATAACACTATCCTTTTATTAGTCACATGGAAGGCTTACATTAGCACTGCAATGAAGTTACTCTGAAATTCCCCTAGTCACAACAGTCCAGTACCTGCTTGGGTCAATGCATCTAACTATCACGTCTTTCAGAACATCAGAGGAAACTGAAGTACCCCGCAAACATGGGGAGAACATATAGACTCTACAGAGACAGTGACCCAAGCCAGGAATTGAACCCAGGTAACTGGTCCCCTGAGGCAGCAGGTCTCACCAATGTGCTACCATATACTCTGTAGTCAGCTTAAGATCTGGCTCGTTGACCATTGAAATAAAGTTGGTGCTTTCACATCGCATGTAATGTTAATGTAACATTGAAAGGCAATCATTTGCAGTAGAAAAAGTCTTTATGAGTGATGATGGTGAGCAGATGTTGAGATTCAGCTTCAACATTCATTTGCAGGTATGCCTGCAACAAGTCCTACTGGTAGGTTAGTGAACAGGGTCCTCAATCTGCACAGAGAACTGGATTGATGATTGTCATAAAATCTGCAAATACTTTTCAGTTACTGATAGTGATGGGCTGTAAGACTTCTGCATCTATAAGTCTCTTCAATTCCAATTCTACTTTTGGGCATATAGCATAGGGTCCTGCTCTGACCTTGAGTTCTTCTTCAGCTTTATTGCTGTTGTGAGCAAAGTTTTGGAAAGGATTAAAAGAGATAGGATTTTTAGAACATAGAACATTACAGCGCAGTACAGTCCCTTCAACCCTTGATGTTGCGCTGATCAATGGAAACAATCTTAGAACATAGAACATTACAGCACAGAACAGGCCCTTCGGCCTTCGATGTTGTGCCGACCAAAATAAAAAGCAATGCCCCTCCAAACTAAACCATTCCCTTCTCTTCCATATACTTATCAATTAACCTCTTAAACGCCACCAAACTTGGCGCATCTACAACAGCTGCAGGCAGGGCATTCCACTCCCTAATCACTCTTTGAGTAAAGAACCTACCTCTGATATCCGTCCTATAACTCATACCCCTTAATTTAAAGCTGTGTCCCCTCGTGCTAGCTTTCTCCATCCTAGGAAAAAGGCTATCACTGTCCACCCTATCTAAACCTCTAATCATCTTATATGCTTCAATAAGATCCCCTCTTAGCCGCCTCCTTTCTAACGAAAACAACTCAAATCCTTCAACCTCTCTTCATAGGACCTGCCCTCCATACCAGGCAACATCCTGGTAAACCTCCTCTGTACCCTCTCCAATGCCTCCACATCTTTCTTATAATGTGGGACCAGAACTGCACACAATACTCCAAGTGCGGCCGCACTAGAGTTTTGTACAGTTGCAACATGATGCTGCGGCTCCTAAATTCAATCCCCCTCCATAAAAGCTAAGACTCCATAATGCCTTCTTAACAACTTTATCCACTTGACTGCCTACTTTCAGGGATCTATTGACACATACACCAAGATCCTTCTGTTCCTCAACACTATTAAGAGCCCTACCATTAGCCCTATACTCTACTCTTATGAGCATCTAACCTAAACTATTCCAATGCTATCCATATGCCTATCCACTGACCATTTGAACGCCCTTAAACTTGGCGGGGGTCCACAACTGCTGCAGGCAGGGCATTCCACACCCTTACTACCCTCTGAGTAAAGAAGCCACTTCTAACATCCGTCCTATAACTACCACCCCTTAATTTAAAACTATGTCTCTCATGTTAGCCATCTCCATCCGAGGAAAAAGGCTCTCACTGTCCAACCTGTCTAACTCTCTGATCATCTTATATGTCTCAATTAAGTTACCTCTTAGCCTTCTCTCTAATGAAAATAACTTCAAGTCCCTCAGCCTTTCCTCATAAGACCTGCCCTCCATACCAGGCAACATCCTGGTAAACCTCCTCTACACCCTTTCCAATGCCTCCACATCTTTCTTATAATGTGGCGACCATTCTTATAATGTTTATGAATGAAAAGGGAATGGTTTAGGTTAGAGGGTCATTGCTTTTTCTTAATTGGTCGGCGCAACATCGAAGGCCGAAGGGTCTGTTCTGCACTGTAATGTTCTATGTTCTAAAACTGTACACAATACTCCAAGTGCGGCCGCACCAGAGTTTTGTACAGTTGCAACATGACGTCTCGGCTCCGAAATTCAATCCCAATAAATGCTAACACACTATATGCCTTTTTAACAACCTTATCAACTTGAGTACCAGCTTTCAGGGATCTATGCACTTGTACACTGAGATCTCTCTACTCATCTACACTACTAAGAATCCTACCATTATCCCTATATTCTGCACATATATTACTCTTACCAAAGTGAATCACCTCACACTTTTCTGCATTAAAGTTCATTTGCCACTTCTCAGCCCAGCTCTGCAACTTATCTATGTCCTTCTGCAAACGATAACATCCATCCTCACTGTCTACAACTCCTCCGACTTTGGTGTCATCAGCAAATTTACTAACCCATCCCTCTTCACCCTCATCCGGATCATTTATAAAAATAACAAACAGCAGAGGCCCCAAAACAGATCCCTGAGGTACACTACTAGTAACTGAACTCCAGGTTGAATATATCCCATCAACCAGTACCCTCTGTCTTCTATCAGCTAGCCAATTCCTAATCCAAATTGCTAAATCACCCTCAATCCCATGCATTTGAATTTTCTGCAGTAGTCTTCCATAGGGAGCCTTATCAAACACTTTGCTAAAATCCATGTACACCACGTCAACTGCCTTACCCTTATCCACCTCTTTGGTCACCTTTTCAAAAAACTCAATAAGGTTTGTGAGGCACAACCTTCTCTTCACTAAACCACATTGACTATCCCTAATCAATTCATTTCTCTCTAAATGATTATAAATCGTATCCCTTATAATTCTTTCCAAAACTTGCCCCACAACAGATGTAAGGCTCGCCGATCTATAATTCGCAGGATGGTCTCTACTCCCCTTCTTAAATAAGGGGACAACATTTGCCATCCTCCAGTCTTCTGACACTACACCTGTACCAACGACGACATGATGATCAAAGCCAAAGACTCTGCAATCTTCTCTCTAGCCTCCCAGAGAATCCTGGGATAAATCCCATCCGGCCCAGGGTATTCTTGAGAGGATTTTCATACTCTCAAGAATAGCTAACATCTCCTCCTTATGTACCTCTATCCCATCTAGTCTACAACTCTGTATCCCAGTATTTTCCTCGACTACATTGACATTTTCCTGCATGAAGACTGACGAAAAATATTCATTCAGTGCCTCTTCAATCTCTTCAGATTCCACGCACAACTTCCCACTACTGTCTCTGACTAGCCCTAATCTTGCCCTAACCAATCTTTTATTCTTAACATATCTATAAAAAGCTTTAGGGTTCTCCTTTATCCTATCCACCAAAGTCTTCTCATATCCTCTTCTAGCTCTTCTTAACTCACTCTTCAGCTCCCTCCTGGCTAATTTATAACTCTCCAATGCCCTAACCGAGCCTTCACATTCTATGTTCTAAATACTATAGATAATCCTTTTTTCTCAATTTGTAAGTAGACTTTTCCAGCTTCTGAGAAGATCCTTGAGACATAATCTATTGGTATGTCAGATCCACTCTCCATCTCATGGGACAACACTGCACCAATGTTATGTGGGCTGGAATTGCAGGTCAATACCAATCCCTTCAATGGGCTGAAATGTACTAACAAGTTTGAAGAATGCAGCAATTGTTTTACTCTGTTAAAAGCTTCTTTCTGGGGAGTCTTCCAAAACCAACATTAGTGTTTCTTTAGAAGAATATGCAAGGAGGCCACTAACATCGATAAGTTTGATGAAAAAGATGCCCATAGTAATTTGCCATTCTGAAAAATGATGTGAGCTGAGAAATTATTTTGAGGGCCAATGTCTCCTTTATCATTTTGACCTTGTCTTCCATGGGTTAATCCTTATACATCTACATGGTACCCCTGGTAGCTTACTTCAGTGGCTTGAAATTTTCATTTCTCTTTCTTAAGATAAATTTCAGCCTCTTGAAATCTTGTCAGTTCCTCCGCTAATTTAGCTCAATGCTTGGCTTCTCTGATTTGGTTATGAGAATATTATCAAGATATATCACACCTTCTGGCAGACCTTGCAGCAGACTCCCCAGTGTGCTCTGGAAAATTGCACATGCAAAGGCACACCAAAAGCTAGGCGTGTGTATTAGAACAACTCTTTGTGCGTGCCTATTGTGACATTGTCTCTGGAAGTGTCATCTAATATTTGTATTGCTGATATGCGTGACTCATATCTAGCTTTGTTGAAGGATATTCTCCAATCAGGTTTGCAGACAGGTCTTTAATATTGGGATTAGATATTTATCCAGCTTGGTAGCCTGATTAACTGATAAATTTTCATCACAAATGTGAACATCTTGTTTGGTTTCAATATGGGAATGATGAGTCTGTGTCTATGGGAATGATGAGTCTATGGGAATGATGAGGCCGCACTTGGAGTATTGTGTGCAGTTCTGGTCGCCACATTATAAGAAAGATGTGGAGGCATTGGAGAGGGTACAGAGGAGGTTTACTAGGATGTTGCCTGGTATGGAGGGCAGGTCCTATGAAGAGAGGTTGAAGGATTTGAGGTTGTTTTCGTTAGAAAGGAGGCGGCTAAGAGGGGATCTTATTGAAGCATATAAGATGATTAGAGGTTTAGATAGGGTGGACAGTGATAGCCTTTTTCCTAGGATGGAGAAAGCTAGCACGAGGGGACACAGCTTTAAATTAAGGGTTGATAGTTATAGGACGGATATCAGAGGTAGGTTCTTTACCCAAAGGGTGGTTCGGGAGTGGAATGCCCTGCCTGCAGCAGTTGTAGATGCGCCAAGTTTGGTGGCGTTTAAGATGTTAGTTGATAAGTATATGGATGAGAAGGGAATGGTTTAGTTAGGAGGGGCATTGCTTTTTATTTTGGTCGGCACAACATCGAAGGCCGAAGGGCCTGTTCTGTGCTGTATTGTTCTATGTTCTATGTTCTATGAGTGCAGCCCATTCTGCAAACTGAACTGGCTGGATAATGCTCAATTCCTCCATTCACTTTAATTTAGTATGTACTTCCTCTCATAAAGCATATGGTACTGATCTCACCCTAAAGATTTGAGAGATCACCTCTGGATTCACATAGATCTTTATTTGCAGGCCTTTTATTTTGCTTAATTCATCCTTGAAGATGCTCTTGTATTTCTTCATCAGTTCAGGCAGTCCACTTCCCTTTCAGTCCCATGTAACTTGATTTTTTCAATAATGGCTGAGAAGGCTTGGTCCTTTGCCTGTTATTATGGTCGCTGGGAATTGGGAAGACTGCTTACAAGTACCATGCAATGCCCACGATTTTTGTCACTACTCCAGTATAAGTTGTTAACTTGGCTGCAGTGCACTTCAAATTCAATGATTAGACTCCTTTTCTCAAGGACTAATATGTATATTCACCTATCATAGTTTCTAAAATCCCTGTATCAACTTCTATCTTCCCATTTACCAGAGAATTAAAGTAATAGGGGCTATCTTGCCTGCTTTTATATTATAATCATCTAGAAAGGAATAATTTGATTAGGGATAGGGACGGTTTTGTGAAGGGTAGGTCATAACCTCACAAACCTTATTGAGTCTTAGCTATGAGGAGAGATTGGGTAAACTGGGATTGTTCTCCCTGGAAAGATGGAGGATGAGGGGTGACCTAATAGAGGTGCATAAAATTATGAAGGGCATAGATAGAGTAAACAATGAGAAGCTTTTTCCAGGTCGGAGTGACGAGCACAAGGGGTCACAAGTTCAAGGTGAAGAGGGTAAAGTCCAACACAGACATCAGAGATATGTATTTTACACAGAGGGCGGTGGGGGCCTGGAATGCACTGCTAAGCAAGGTGATGGAGTGGACACGCTGGGATCGTTTAAGACTTGTGACAAGGTAAGTCCATTCAAAAGCCTGACAGCAGCAGGGAAGAAGCTGTTCTTGAGTCAGTTGGTACATGTCCTCAGATCAGTGTATCTTTTTCCCAATGGTGGAAAGAAGTATGTCTGGGATGCATAGGGCCTTTGATTATGCTAGCTGCTCTTAGAACATAGAACAATACAGCACAGAACAGGCCCTTCGGCCTTCGATGTTGTGCCGACCAAAATAAAAAGCAATGCCCCTCCTAACTAAACCATTCCCTTCTCATCCATATACTTATCCACTAACCTCTTCCGAGGCTGTGTTAAGTGTGGACAAAATCAAAGGATAGGAGGGTGGTCTGCATGATGGACTAGGCTTTGTTCGCGATCCTTTGTAGTTTATTGTGGTCTCGGACAGAACAGGAGCCATACCAAGCTATGATACACCAGGAAGAATGCTTTCTATGGTGCATCTGTAAAATTTGGTGAGAGTCGTAGCTGACATACCAAATTTCATTAGTCTTCTGACAAAGTAGAGGTACTGGTGGGCTTTCTTAACTGTAGCATCAGTGTAGAGGGACCAGGACAAGTTGTTGGTGATCTGGACACCTAGAAACCTGAAGCTCATGACTATTTACACTCTATCTCCGTCAATGTAGAGGGGCATGTTCTTGCTTCCTGAAGTTGGTGATTATCCTCTTCATTTTGTTGACATTGAGGGAGAGATTATTGTTGCCACACTATCCAATAGAAATGGGAAAGAGAGTCTTATCGTAAACACCAACACAGAGCAGTTCTATTGAATTAACTGTTTCTGTGCTGTACATTTATATAAAAGTAAAAGAGATAAAAACAGAATGCTGGAAATACTCAGCAGGTCTGGCAGCATCTGCAGAGTAAGAAAAACAGATCAAATATTTCTTGCTGAAGACTTTCTTTCAGAGTGGAATAGAGTTTAAGAAAACTTAGAAGAAAGGACAAAAGATCCATGATGGAACAGTAGGCAGGGAAGAGTAGCTAACAAAAGGGATGATATCTTTGCTTTTATAGCAGACCTAGAGAGATGGATTCATCAATTAAAAAATGTGTAAGAGAACTGGAAATTGTAGCAATGATAGACTCTCCAAGGGACCAAATCTTCTGACCAAAAATTCTGTTTACTTCACTAGGTCACCGTATGTGCATTGGAGTAAACCTGGCTCAGATGGAGATCTTCTTATTCTTCACTGCCCTTATGCAACAATTTCACATTGATGCTGCAGGAGGGAGATATTCCTTGGATCTTGATGGTGTTTATAGAGCCACACTTGCTCCCCGACCGTATTGCATATGTGCCCGCCTACGAAAATAAGGGCATAAGCTTCTCTGTTTTTGCTGCTCTTTCAGGATGGTTGTTTTATAATCTATGGGTTGATTAGTGAATGTTTAACATTGCTGAGCTAATTCCTCAGCAAAAATTTAATGTTTATTTATCGGTGTCACAACTATGCTTACATTAAGACTGCAATGAAGTTACTATGAAAATTCCTTAGTTGCCATACTCCAGCACCTGTTTGGGTACATTGAGGGAGAATTTAGCATAGCCAGTGCACCTAACCACCACGCCTTTCGGACTGTGAGAGAAATTGGAGCCCCGGAGGAAACCCACACAAATACAAGGAAAGCATGCAGACTCCGCACTGACAATGACCCAAGCCAGGAATCAAACCTGAGTCCCTGGCGCTGTGAGGCAGCAGTGTTAACCACTGTACCACCATGTTGCCTGAACTGAATGACAGTCAAAAACTCACATTTTAAATCCCCAGTGAAATTTTAATTAAATTCACATTTTAAATCCCCAGTTTTAAATCTCCAGTGAATTAGCACTGAGTTACTGCCACTGAATTGCTTGTGTATCACTGTCAGTACTAGAGCAATTTGTTTATTTTCTTCAAAAAGTACCAATTTTATTGATGTTGCTTAAGGAGTAAATACTGGTCTTTTGGCTAAGATAGTATCGACATGCTGTACTTGGTTAAAGTCATTAGGTTACATTTTACCTTCATTTGAAGCAATTTTTTAAATTGGCATCTCAGCCTTTTGGCTAAGATGCAAAATGATATCAGGCCTTGGAGGAGGAGCTATACCTATTCCAATCAACTTGGATCATATCGATCAAGCCCAAGACAGGGGGTGAGAGTCCTGTCTTGTCAGCTTGGATCGGGAACGTCTCAACTTGTTGGGACTCTGAATTGGATTTGATTTGATTGGATTGAATTGGAATAAAGATTTTAAAAAATTGGTTCTGAGACGAGTGGATGGAAAATTGCATATTGCCCCACCAACGTGGTTCAGAAAAAGTACAAATTTTAGTGATGTTGTTTGATTTCGTATTTGACTTGAGATAAAGGTAAAGTTGCCGTAGTCCCAGGTGACCGTAGGCTGCTCTCCCCTTTGAGGGGCAGAGCTGACTAGTGGTGATTTAACCTAAGGCTCACCACACCCCCTGTGAGGGGCAAGGTTGAGAAGACAGGGCCTTCATGAATAACTTCAGATAGTTTGGGAATTGAACCATCATTAAATGACAGTCTAGTCAATTGAGCTAAATTGCATTGTGCATCATGTTTACTTTAGGCTACCGTTCACATATACCAGGAGAGGAAATCTGAAAGAAATAAAAGGTATCCATGTTTTAACAGTACATTTATCAGTTCTGCAGTAGCAAATGGGTTAATGAACTTTGTATTACTTGGAGAATGAAAAAAATATTGTGCAACTTACATGCAGTTATTTTCATATATCTCAGATAGATGCAAACTTTGTTTTTATGTGCTCAGACAGGGAGACTTCAGCTGCCCTTGCTGTTGTACACAAGTTTATGATAGTTCGTTCAGAAATGTAGCTGACCCAACTCGTATCTATGTTTGTATCTTTAATTTTGTGAACTTTCACCTAACATAGTGAAGCTTGCTTGTCCTAAATACATATTCATATATATTTATGTTTATATGTCATGTACCAACATATTATACATATTATATGCTATACAACTTATGAACATAGATTGTTACACAGTCCCGTTAATTTTAACTTGTCTTGTCAGCCTGTGGGTTAGCTAGGGGCTAAACACAAGTCAATTGCAGCCTTAAGGTAACCGTGAAGAAATGCCGAGGCAGCCATGTTCCCACAGTGGAGGACAACCCACAGCCTGGGAACCTGCTGAGAATGAGAAGATGGGTACATGACGGGGGGGAAGTATAAATATGTACTGTTAACTTGTGTTCAGAGAGAAGCTTGGGGAACTGCTGTTAGATACCAGATATATCTCCCAAAAACTTTTGAATAAACTTGCTGTACTTTGACTCACAATTAGTCTCAATGTACCTTTATCTACAACATTTGGTGCCAAACCCGGCAACTGTTTACGGGTCCGGTTGAATGGCCATAACCGGAGCTCCAGAATAGATTACCGAACTTAAGGGAGTGGGTCAAAGTACAGTAGTTTCAGTAGGTGCTCATCTCTGATGAAAGAGAGTGAGAGGTCTGAACTGAACACGTATGTACAAGGAGGCATCTATCTTTACACTGCCGTAGACTAGTTGTTAAGAGGGGTAGCCCTCCCACGCAAAGGTCAGGATTTTGAAATGGGTGTGAAGGCTGGAGGAAGATGCCTGAGATGTGATGTTCAGATGTGAGTAAAAAAGAATCTGTCTGAGTGATCACCGGAGTAGAAGATCAAGCCAGCTTAATAGTGTGAGCTGAAGGATGTAAGCTCATGAGTGTAAGCAGTGGTACGGAGGGCACAGATCAACCCTGACAGGAATCACTGGACTCTGAGAAGACCAACCTAGGAGTGGGAGAGCGAGAAAGGAGAATAGAGGACTACAGTGGTGAGTATAAACTTATCGGTGTTATGGTGGGACAAGGCCAGTGGGGATCCCGGGATCCCTGATAATCGAGTATATGATGGAAGGGACAAATTAATTAAACAGATGAGGAACGAGAGGCGGGATCCATCTCACCCACCAACCAACAATGGAAATGATTGGAAAGGGGAAAAAAGGACAGAACTAAGAAAATTGGAGTTCTCTTAGTTCACCATGAATTAAGCTTATGAGGAAGAATTGAATAGACTGGGCCTGTACTTGTTAGAGTTAGAAGCCTGAGGGGGGATGTTGTAGAGACTTACAAGATAATGAAAGGGCTAGATAAGGTAGAGATAGAGAGATTCTTGCCACTTAGAAAGGATAGCAGAACTAGAGGGCACAGCCTCAAAATAAGGGTGGGAAGGGACAGTTTAGAACGGAGTTGAGGAGGAACTTCTTTACTCAAAGTGTGGTGAATCTCTGGAATTCTCTGCCTATTGAAGTGGTGGAGGCTACCTCACTGCATATATTTAAGTCACGGGTAGATAGGTTTCTGATAGACAAGGGAATTAAGGGTTATGGGGAGAAAGCGAGAAAGTGGAACTGATTCACTTCAGATCAGCCATGATCTTATTGAATGGCGAGGCAAGTTTGAAGGGCTAGATGGCCTACGTCTGCTCCTATTTCTTATGTTCTTATGTACAAATTGATTGGATTAATTGAACAGGTCTCAGTCTTGAGTAAAAATGGGCTGACGACAAGAAGAGAATTAAAACATCGGAATCACAGATTAGAGAGTTAGAAAAGAGAAACCAGACAAAGAAGAAAGCAGTATTGTTAATACATCAGTTAGCTGAACTAATTGAACAAGTAGTCACTTCCACTAAGAAGTGGAGTGAAGATAAAAAGATTAGGGAATTAGAATTCAGAGTAAGGGAACTGGAGAAACAAAACCAAGTGTTAGAAGACCGCTGCATGGGGACATTACCTCCCTACCCAGCAGTATGACTGTGAAACTCACAGTGCCTGGGGGCAATTTTGAAACTGAGGAGGAGGTCTGCGACCTTGCTTCAGTAAAGAGGGGAGGAACAGTAAATAATCCCACTGACCGATGGGAAAGACATCAGATCCTAAAAACTGGGAAAATTCCAGCCCTGGAGTGTGCAAATGCCAAATTTTGGTATTATCATCCCACAAGATGTTTATGGTATTAGATATAGCTAACAAGTTTTGATCCATCCCCTTAAACTTTAACTCACAGAATAAATTTGTCTTCATAGTAGGTGATAAGCAGGAAACATGGACTAGACTCCCACAGGGATTCCGTAATAGCCTGGTCATATTTCACCAAGCAATGAGCAATATCTAAAACAGTTGGAACTCCTGAAAGGGAGCACAATCTTACAGTATGTAGACGATATTTTGATAGCTTCTGAAACTAAAGTGGAATTTCAGGAAGCATTATACTCGATCTTGAAGCACTTAGAAGATCAAGGGTTAAAGGCAAATCTGGAAAAGGTTCAAATAGGAAAGACACAGGTGTTATATCTGGGACATTTAATGTCCCAAGGGATCAAGGACATGCCCATGGACAGGAAAGCTGCCATATAGCAAATGCCTAGGCTGATGAGGGGTAAGGAAGGTTTCGGATTTATTTAATTATAGCTGCAACTTTATGCCAGAATTTGCTAAATTGGTTGAGGCAATGAGAAGGGTGAAGTGTGATGCACTGCTCCTCTTCCTCAGCATCACCATCATATGAGACATGAGAGAGAACCCCAGTGAAGGAAGACCACATACATGTTGGAATGTAGATGAGGGAACAGAGGAAAGTAGAATAAAGGAGGTGACCCTGGAGGCACTGGAGGAGACCCTGTGTGTGGATGTGTCACCGCGAATGGGATAGACATACAAGTGGTCCGAGCACCAGAGTTGATGGAGGTATGTCAGCACAAGGAGCTGGTAGCCCTGACACAGACTTTTACTGAGGTGCGGGGAGAACATGTACAGTGATAGCAGATATGTATTTGGAATTGTGCATGACTATTTGGGGTTGAAGTGGATGTGTCACAACAAGAGGCACCTGAATCAAACATGGCCAGATTTATTAGAGAACAGTCAGCTCCCTTCAGTAAAGGGTTAAAAAGAAACAAGCAGGCTGACTGTGTGGTACAGAGAGAGCAAGAGAGAGAGAGGGTGTAATTGTGCAGTCAAGAACCTTGTGGTGTAACAGGGTGTACCAATCAAGTTTAATAAATTATGTAGGGGTCAGAGAGAGATTTGACTTCTGCCATGTGGAAAAGGTGGCAATACATTACATCTGAAAAGTTATAAGGAGAGTTAACCATTTAGGCACACAGTAGATTTGATTTTGTACTTCCTGTGTTAGCTATAAAGGCAGAGTGGTAGAAATAATTAATCATGTAGATTGCTGCACATTAGAATGCTTTCAGTATTTCTTTGTGCATCCGTGCTCCATGTGATAAGATCCAGTTGTGTGCTCTTGTAAAATATTTTATTTTACTGTGTAAGGATGTGCGATTGTCTTAATTCAATAGGGATATTTAAAGGTGACAAACATAGAACACTACAGCACAAACAGACCCTTCGGCCCGAAAGTTATGCCGATCATATCTATACCTACTAGGCTATAGAACTCTCTGTAACTCGCAATACCACTAAATCCCATGTACTCATCCGGAAGTCTCTTAAAAGACCCCAGCAAGTTCGCCTCTACCACCACTGACGGCACTGATTCCATTCACTCACCATCCTCTGCGTGAAAAACTTACCTCTAACATCTCCTCTGTACTTGCCCCCTAGCACCTTAAACCTGTGTCCTCTCATAGTGACCATTTCAGCCCTAGGAAATAGCCTCCGAGAATCCACCCTATCTATTCCTCTCAACATCTTATAAACTTCTCTCAGGTTGCCTCTCACCCTTTGTATCTCCAGAGAGAAGAGACCTAGCTCTCTCAACCTATCTTCATTAGGCATGCCCCCCAATCCAGGCAACATCCTTGTAAATCTCCTCTGCACGCTCTCAATAGTTTCCACATCCTTCCTATAGTGAGGTGACCAGAACTGCACACAATACTCCAAGTGGGGTCTGACAAGGGTCTTATAAAGTTGCAGCATTACCTCCCGACTCCTAAACTCAATTCCTCTATTAATGAAGGCCAGTACACCATATGCCTTCTTGACCACATCCTCCACTTGCAGGGCAGATTTAAGAGTCCTATGGAGCCGAACCCCAAAATCCTTCTGTTCCTCAACGCTGCCAAGACTCCTACCCTTGATATTATACTGCTTCATCCCACTGGTTGTGCCAAAATGGACCAATACACAGTTATCCGCGTTGAAGTCCATCTGCTATTTCTCCGCCCAGTCTTGCATCCTATCTATGTCTCGCTGCAACTTCAGACATCCCTCCAGACTATACACAACACCGCCAACCTTCATATCGTCGGCGAACTTACTAACCCTTCGATGTTGTGGCCATTTCAGAGACATGGGTAGAGCAGGGACAGGAATGGTTGTTGCAGGTTCCGGGGTTCAAATGCTTCAGTCAGAGTAGAGAAGGAGGTAGAAGTGGGGGAGGAGTGGCATTATTAGTCAAAGACTGTATCACAGTGACAGAAAGGAAGTTTGATGAGGACTTGTCTGTGGAGGTAGTATGGGCTGACATTAGAAACAGGACAGGAGAGGTCACCCTGTTGGGAGTCTTTTATAGACCTCCTAAAAGTTCTAGAGAGGTAGAGGAAGGAATTGCAAAGACAATCCCGGACAGAAGTGAAAGTAATAGGGTAATTGTTATGGGAGACTTTAACTTTACTAATATTGATTGGAATAGCTATAGCTCTAGCTTGTTAGAGGGGTCAGTTTTTATACAAAGTATGCAGGAAGGTTTTTTGACTCAGTATGTAGATAGGCCAACTAGAGGTGAGACTACATTGGATTTGGTGCTGGGCAATGAGCCAGACCAGGTATTAGACTTGGAAGTTGGTGTACATTTTGGTGATAGTGACCACAATTCAGTTACGTTCACCTTAGTGATGGATAGGGATAGGCATGAACCTGGGGGCAGCAGTTATAGCTGGGGGAATGGTAATTATGAGGCCATTAAGAGGGAATTAGGGTGCATAGGTTGGACTAGGAAACTACAGGGGATTGGGAACATCTGAAATATGGAGCTTATTCAAGGAGCAGCTACCGCGAGTCCTTGATAAGTATGTCCCTGTCAGGCAAGGAGGAAATGGTCGAGTAAGGGAACCATGGTGTACTAAAAAAGTTAATTCGTTGGTTAAAAGGAAAAAAGAGGCTTATGTCAGGATGAGGCTTGAAGGCTCAGTTAGTGCAATGGATAGCTATAGATTATCCAGGAGGGAGCTAAAGAGTGAGTTGAGAAGAGCTAAAAGAGGACACGAGAAGACTTTGGCTGATAGGATCAAGGAGAATCCGAAAGCTTTCTTTAGATATGTTAAGAATAGAAGATTGGTTAGGGCAAGATTAGGGCCAGTCAGAGACAGCAGTGGGAAGTTGTGCGTGGAGCCTGAAGAGATTGGAGAGACACTGAACAAATATTTCTCTTCGGTATTCACGCAGGGAGATGTAAATGTAGTTGTGGAGAACACTGGAATACAGGGTTGTAAACTGGAAAGTATTGAAGTAGATAAGGAGGAGGTGTTAGATATTCTTGAGGGTTTGAAGTTAGATAAGTCCCCTGGGCCTTTGTTTCAGTCAGAGCAGAGATGGTGGTAGAAGAGGGGGAGGGGTGGCATTGTTAGTTAAGGACAGCATTACGGTGGCAGAAAAGACATTTGATGTGGACTTGTCTGCTGAGGTAGTGTGGGCTGAGATTAGAAACAAGAAAGGAGAGGTCACACTGTTGGGAGTTTTTTATAGGCCTCCAAAAAGTTCCAGAGAAGTAGAGGAAGGGATTGCAAAGTTGATCCTGAATAGGTGTTAAAGTAACAGGGTAGTTGTAATGGGGGACTTTAACTTTTCTAATATCGATTGGAAAAGCTATAGTTCAAGTACGTTAGAGGGGTCAGTTTTTGTTCAATGTGTGCAGGAAGGTTTCATGACTCAGTATGTAGATAGGCCAACAAGAGGCGAGGCTATAT
Source organism: Sphyrna mokarran (assembly GCA_024679065.1). NCBI lineage: Eukaryota > Metazoa > Chordata > Chondrichthyes > Carcharhiniformes > Carcharhinidae > Sphyrna > Sphyrna mokarran. The sequence continues at coordinate 7,321 of JAGIQG010000013.1, read as the reverse complement.
TGGATTTGGTACTGGGTAATGAACCAGACCAGGTGTTAGACTTGGAGGTGGGTGAGCACTTTGGTGATAGTGACCACAATTCGGTTACGTTTACCTTAGTGATGGAAAGGGATGGGCACATACTGAATAACAGTAGTTATAGCTGGGGGAAAAGTAATTATGAGGCTATTAGGAGAGATTTAGGATGCATAGGGTGGAGCAGGATATTGCAGGGGCTGGGGACATCTGAAATGTGGAGCATATTTAAGGAACAGCTTCTGCAACTCCTTAATGAATATGTACCTGCCAGGCAGGGAGGAAGTGGTCGAGTGAGGGAGCCATGGTGTACTAGGGAAGTTGAATCTCTGGTGAAGATGAAGAAGGAGGCTTATATAATGATGAGACGTGAAGGCTCAGTTAGGGCACTGGAGAGCTATAAATTAGCAGGAAGGAGCTAAAGAGGGAGTTGAGAAGAGCTAGAAAAGGACACGAGAAGACTTTGGCGGATAGGATTAAGGAGAATCCTAAAGCTTTTTACAGGTATATAAATAATAAAAGATTGGTTCGGGCAAGATTAGGGCCAGTCAGAGATAGCAGTGGGAAGTTGTGGGTGGAGTCTGAGGAGATAGGAGAGACACTGAATGAGTATTTTTCGTCAGTATTCACGCAGGAGAAAGACAATGTTCTCGGGGATAATACTGCGATACCAGGTTGTAGACTGGGCAGGATTGAGGTTCATAAGGAGGAGGTGTTAGTGAATCTTGAGGGTATGAAAATTGATAAGTCCCCTGGGCCAGTTGGGATTTACCGTAGGATTCTCTGGGAGGCTAGAGAGGAGATTGCAGAGCCTTTGGCTTTGGTCTTCATGTCGTCGTTGGCTACAGGTATAGTGCCAGAAGACTGGAGGATGGCAAATGTTGTCCCTTTGTTCAAAAAGGGGAGTAGGGACCATCCTGGAAATTATAGACTGGTGAGCCTGACTTCTGTTGTGGGCAAAATCTTGGAAAGAATTATAAGGGATAGGATTTATAAGCATCTAGAGAGAAATAAATTGATTAGGGATAGTCAGCACGGTTTTGTGAAGGGTAGGTCGTGCCTCACAAACCTTACTGAGTTTTTTGAGGAGGTGACCAAAGAGGTAGATAAGGGTAAGGCAGTTGATGTAGTGTATATGGATTTTAGCAAAGCGTTTGATAAGGTTCCCCATGGTAGGCTACTGCAGAAAGTGCAGATGCATGGGATTGAAGATGATTTAGCAGTTTGGATTAGGAATTGGCTAGCTGATAGAAGACAGAAGGTGGTGGTTGATGGGAAATATTCAACCTGGAGTGCAGTTACAAGTGGTGTACCTCAAGGATCTGTTTTGGGGCCACTGCTGTTTGTCATTTTTATAAATGACCTAGATGAGGGTGTAGAGGGTTGGATTAGTAAATTTGCTGACGATACCAAAGTGGGGGGAGTTGTAGACAGCGAGGATGGATGTTACAGTTTGCAGAGGGACATAGATAGGTTGCAGAGCTGGGCCGTGAGGTGGCAAATGGAATTCAATACGGATAAGTGTGAGGTGATTCACTTTGGTAGGAATAACAGGCATATGAAATATAGGGCTAATGGAAGGACCCTTAATAGTGTTGTCGAGCAGAGGGATCTTGGGGTACAAGTACATAGCTCTTTGAAAGTTGGCACCCAGGTTGATAAAGTTGTTAAGAAGGCGTACGGTGTGTTAGCTTTTATTGGTAGAGGGATTGAATTTAGGAGCCGTGAGGTTATGTTACAACTGTACAAAACTCTGGTGCGGCCGCACTTGGAGTATTGCGTACAGTTCTGGTCGCCGCATTATAAGAAAGATGTGGAAGCATTGGAAAGGGTGCAGAGGAGGTTTACCAGGATGTTGCCTGGTATGGTGGGAAGGCCTTATGAGGAAAGGCTGAGGGACCTGAGGTTATTTTCATTAGAGAGAAGAAGGTTACGCGGTGACCTAATTGAGGCGTATAAGATGATCAAGGGATTGGATAGGGTGGATAGTGAGAGCCTTTTTCCTCGGATGGTGATGACCAACACGAGGGGACATAACTTTAAATTAAGAGGTGGTAGTTATAGGACGGATGTCAGAGGCAGGTTCTTTACACAGAGGGTGGTGAGGGCGTGGAATGCCCTGCCTGCAGCAGTTGTGGACTTGCCTATTTTGGGGGCATTCAAATGGTCGGTGGATAGGCATATGGATGATATTGGAATAGTTTAGGTTAGAGGGTCCACTGGCCGGCGCAACATCGAGGGCCGAAGGGCCTGTACTGTGCTGTAATGTTCTATATTCTATGAAACCAATTAACCGGGCTTGCCCCCATTGGATGGCCCATACAAGGTTATCAGTGGTGACACGTGTGCCTACATAGATATGCAAGGCAGACGTGTCTGGAAACACTGGACTCAATTGAAAAAGTATGCCAGCAGTAAGGGTTGGGGTTAGGGAAAGGCTTAGGGTTACTCTGCATTAGGGTTAGGAGTTAGGGATAGGAATTAGGGTTTAGGGTTAAGATTAAGGTTACTCTGCATTAGGGGTAGGGTCAGGGTCATTAGGGGAAGGGTCAGTGTCATTAGCATTTAGGGTTAGCGTGAGATGAGGATTGGGGGTTAGGGCTTTAGGATTACGGTTAGAGTTAGGGCATTAGGGTTAGGGCATTAGGATTAGGGTAAGAGATTGGCATTAGAATTAGTGTTAGAGGTTAGGGATATGGTTAGGGTTACAGTAAGGACTAGGGCTTGGGTTAGGGTTAGGGCATTAGGGTTAGTGTTAGAGTTAGGGGTGAGGGTCAGGGTTAGGATAGGGTTAGGTAGGGGTGGGGAATTAAGGTTAGTGTTAGAACAACAAAGAACAAAACAGCATGGGAAACAGGCCCTTCGGCCCAACGGGCCCACGCTGTTAGGGGTTAGGGTAGGTTTGGTTAGGGGTAGGGTTAAGGTTAAGGATCGAGATATCGAGGATCGAGATTCGGGATCGAGTTATAGTTCGGGGTTAACGTTAGGGGGTTAGGGTTAGGGCATTTGGGTTAGGGTTAGGGCATTAGGGTTAGGGCACTAGGGTTAAGGTTAGGGATAGTGTTAAGGTTAGGTTTAGCGTTAGGGCGTTTAGGGTTAGGGTTACGGCACTAGGATTAGGTATAGGGTTAAGGATAGGTTTAGTGTTACGGCATTATGGTTAGGGTTAGGGCATTAGGGTTAGAGTTGGGGTAGGGTTAGGGCATTAGGGTTAGGGTTAAGGTTACAGCATGAGGGTTAGGGTTGTGTTGGGGGTTGGGGTTGGTGTTAGGGTTAAGGTTAGGGTTAGGGCATTAGGGATATGGTTAGGGGTTAGGGTTAGTTGTTAGGGTTAGTGTTTGGGCATTAGGGGTAAGGGTTAGGGGTTGAGTTAGGGTTAGGGCATTAAGGTTAGGGTTAGGGCAATAGGTTAGGATTTGGGTTAAGGTTAGGGCATTAGGGTTAGGGTTAGTAAATTAGGGTTAGGACTAGGGTTAGTGTATTAGGGTTAGGGGTTAGGGTTAGGGTACGTTTCGTTAGGGGTAGGGTAAAGGTTAGGATTCGGGGTAGAGTTATGGTTCAGAGTTAGCATTAGGAGGTTAGGGTTAGGGCATTAAGGTTAGGGCGTTGGGGTTACGGTTAGGGCACTAGGGTTAGGGATAGGGTTAAGGTTAGGTTTAGAGTTAGGGCATTAGGATTAGGGCATTAGGGTTAGGGTATTAGGGTCAGGATTAGGGCATTAGGATTAGAGTTAGGGTTAGGAGCAGGGTTAGGGCATTATGGTTAGGGTAAAGGCATAAGGGTGAGGGTTGGGTTGGGGGATGGGATTGGTGTTGGGGTTAGGGTTAGGCATTAGGGATATGGTTAGGGTTAGGGATAAGGGTTAAAGTTAGGTGTTAGGGTGAGGGCATTAGGGTTAGAGCATTAGGGTTAGGGGTTGGGCTAGGGTTAGGGCAGTAGGGTTAGGGTTAGGGCGGTAGGTTAGGATTTGGGTTAGGGCGTTAGGGTTAATGCATTAGGGTTACGCTTATGGTTAGGGGCAGGGTTAGTGCATTAGGGTGAGGGTTAGGGGTTAGGCTTAGAGTTGGGGTTAGGATTAGGGGTTAGGATGGGGGTTAGGGAATTAGGGTCAGAGTCACGGTTAGGATTAGGGCATTAGGGTTAGGGTAGCGCATAAGGGACAGGGTTACTGTTAGGGTTGGGGTTCGGGTGCGGGTTCAGGTTAGGGTTCTGACTAGGGTTAGGGTTAGGGGTTAGGGTTAGGGAATTAGGGTTAGGGTTAGGGTTAGGGCATTAGGGTTAGGGTTAGGGGTCAGGGTTAGGGTTAAGGATTAGGGGTTAGGGTTAGGGGTTAGGGTTAGGGTATAAGGGTTAGGGTATTAGGGTTAGGGCATTAGGGTTCAGGTTAGGGTTAGGGCATTAGGGTTAGGGTTAGGGCATTAGGGTTAGGGCATCAGGGTCAGGGTTAGGGTGAGGGTTAGGGCATCAGGGTTAGGGTTAGGGCATTAGGGTTAGAGTTAGGGTTAGGGGTTAGGGTTAGGGTTAGGGTTAGTTAGGGTTAGGGTTAGGGTTAGGGGTTGGGGGTTAGGGGTTAGGGTTAGGGGTTAGGGGTAGGGTTAGGGGTTAGGGTTAGGGCTAGGCTAGGGTTAGGGTTAGGGTTGTTAGGGTTAGGGTTAGGGTCAGGGTTAGGGGTTAGGGTTAGAGGTTAGGGTTAGGGTTAGGGGTTAGGGTTAGGGGTTAGGGGTTATGGGTTAGGGTTAGGGGTTAGGGTTAGGGTTAGATTTCGGGTTCGGGTTAGGGTTAGGGTTCGAGTTAGGGTTAGGCTTA